>JANVCQ010000003.1:31736079-31746500 GCA_025531925.1 Erythroxylum plowmanianum
AAAATAAACAATATATATTTAATGTTAGTGACTTCACATTTACATGTAGAGATATACTTCATGTTCACTTCACCTCACACATTTATTCTTGGCATCTTCATACTTAGTTTTGTAATAAAATTTGAAATCTTTTTTATAAGTGATTGATACTTAAATATTATATTTTATTAGTACTACATCAAATTAGTTTTAGTAATTTCCCAATGAACTAAGAAACAACTAAATAAAACCTTATATTTTAATGCAATTAAAAATGCTATAAATTCAACTTTCATTATAGATAAAGTAATATATGATTATTTCTTACTCCTCTATGATGTTGTACCATTATTAAATGTGAAAACAAACCTTATGGTAAATTTTCTTCCATCTAAATTTCATCTCCAATTTCTATCCACATAACTTTATATATGTAAGTCATTACCTTAATAACAGAATACGTAATCATGTGTACCTTTTATTATGCCTCAATATTCTCTTTACTGCTTTTAATGAGTCTTAAATGGATTTAACTAATATATGCTCATAGTTTTAATATTATAGTCGATACTTAGTCTTTTACATATCATTTACATAAATAAGACTTCTAAGTACATTGAAATAAAAAACTTTCTTCATTTCTTCCTTTTGTTGTGGTGTTATTGGACAAACCTTTTAACTGAGACCTTCACCTTTAACAATAGAATTATCAATTGGCCTATAGTTTTTAATACAGAATCACTCATGAATTCTCGTGCCTAGGAAATCCTAAAATAATCTAGTTGACTTCTAGAATTCCTAACATATATGACCTAAATAATCTTATTCTCGAGGTACCTAAATATTTAGAAAGGGTTTATTTTCTTATATAAATGAATGAAATTGATTAAATCGAGTTATTGTTGATTAGAATTGAGAATATCTTCATGTATTGACTATAAATGAGGGTGTATGGGTTGTGGTTACTGGTGGATATAGAATTGTATTTTTATTACAGGAATGACCTTTCTTTAAAAAATGGGATGTCCATTTTATAGGGGAAACTCTGCCAAATTTTCAATAGGCTCCTTGTATAGCTCATGACCTTGATTGATTATAATATTTCATGGCAATTGTTTTAATATATCCTGCTTTGTAAAATGTGAACAATTTTGGGAATTAATTGTAGGAACTCATTTGTTGTCAATATTTATATTTTGAAGGAGATTGAAGAGAAGTTTTAGTAGGTATTCAAATGACATTCATATCCTTATAACTATTTCTGTCTACAATGATTTTTCACACATGGCCTACTAACATTTGTATCAGTTTCTATATTTCTCATTCTAGGTCCGTCATCATCATCTTCCTTCATGTACTTTAGGAAGCTCCTTCTGCGTGTCGGTTGAGGTTAGTGATTTTGTTTTTTACTACATTTTTGTGAAGTTACTTTTATTTGGGTATTTGTTTGCGATTTGAACAGATTATGAGGACTTCCTGCATTTTCAATTGAAATGACCTGCACGATGTGAAACTTGTTTGTGCTTTGAACATCGGTTTATCATTGAATTAACATAGGATGAGTTTGACTTATATTATAGTTCCACTATAATGATATGACATCTAAGTTATTTCATTTATTCTCTTTCAAATGATTAGCTTCTTTTTACTTTTCATGTGAAAATTTTTACGTATCTTTTTAAAATTGTATATATTAAAACAATTTATTAAAATAAGTTTTCATTTTTTATGAATATTTATTATATTTGGCACTAGTACATATTTGATATAGGAGTTTTAACATTAATTATCTTCTAACATATATGATTACAAACATATATGTTCAATCTTAAGTTTACAAATATTTTAGCTCTCAACCTATAAGCCTTAACCCATAACTCATGATGGAGCTCCTGTGAGGCTTATCGGTGAAAAATACGAGGAGCTTAGGAGTTACAACGAGAACTTGTGATCTTGATTCATATGTCTTATCTTAGATGTTTTGTAATATTTGGCTAACATGAATGATAGTAACTATGGATTCACTATTTTAAATTGACAGTTTCCTAGAAATGAGTTTCCAGGATAGATCTTGGATGTATAGACGATTAACCCCTGATGGTTTCATTAATCCTGAATTTGTTGAGGAAGTTGAAGCTTTTATTTGTTATTCATGTTCTCAATTGGCATATATGGATGGGCCAAAGATCAAATGTCCATATAAAAAGTGCAAAAACAAATGTTTCCTTACTATTGATGAAGTTAATGGGCATTTTTTGAGAAAAGGGTTTGTTCCCAATTATTTTGAGTGGACATGATATGAGGAATCGTTGACTTCTAGCACCTCAAGGGATAATGAAGCACAATCATCTGTCAAATTATATGAGTATGAAGGGGATATTGGATTTAGAATAATGGTACTGAAAATTCGTAGATGCAAATGGTTTACGATGGAGCCAATTCTACCTTTAAGGAGAATAGGGAAAATCTTGAAGAAGAACCTAACCCACAAGTAAAACAATTTTTTGACTTACTACAGTTAGCAGACCGACAATTATGGTCAAATTGTGAGACAATGACCCAATTGTCTTCAATTGCTCAAATATTGAATATAAAGCCTGAAGGGCATATTTTAGACCATAGTTTTGATAAAATTCTTAAATGGTATGATGAATCATTACCTCTTGATCATACAATGGTTAATAGTTTTTACAATATGAAGAAACTTATTAGGAGTCTTGGTTTGCTTGTTGAAAAGATTGATTGTTGCAAATTGGGATGTATGTTGTATTGGGGAGATGATGTGGACTTAAAAGAGTACAAATTTTGTGGTCAATCTAGGTTTAAGCCTAGAAAGCGTTCAGTGAAACATAAATTAGTACCATAGAAGTGGATGTATTATTTCCCTCTAACTTTGAGACTTCAAAGACTTTATGCTTATAATGTTACTATATCTCACATGAGATAGTATGTTGAACACGAACAAGAAGATGGAGTAATGATTCATTCATCAGATGTATTGGCATAGAAATATTTCAATGACACCCATCTTGAGTTTGCAGTTGAATGTCAAAATGTTAGGTTGAGATTGTTGACTGATCGATTCTAACCTTTTAGTCAATTTGGGCATCAATATTCATCATGGCTAATCATAATTACTTTTTATAATTTGCTTCCTTAGATGTGTATGAAAGAGGAATATATGTTCTTGATAGTGATTGTGCCAGGGCCTACAAATCTTAAGCATAAAATTGACATTTTCTTACAACCATTGATATATAAATTGCAACATCTTTGGGAATATGGTGTTCAAACATATGATGTTTCTCTGAAACATAATTTTGTATTGATAGTGGCTTTGATGTGGACCATTAGTGATTTTTCGAGATTTGCCGTGTTATCTGGATGGAGCATAGCTAGAAAATCGACTTGTCCTTATTATGGCAATGATTCTGATGCATTTTATCTTCCAAATAGGGGAAAAATATGTTGGTTTGACAATCACAAGAAATATCTCCCTCCAGATCATCCATTTCGATGCAATAAACATAAGATCATTAAGAATAGGATGGTAAAAACATCTCCTCCTCCTCTCAAAGCTGGTGAAGAGATTTTGCAAGAGATTGATGAATTAGGCTTGCTAAAAGTAACAGAATTTGAAGCCGGTGAAGTAAATACAAGCATTAGTGAAAAATTTGGTTGGAGAAAATGAAACATCTTTTAGGATTTGCCATATTGGAAAACTAATTTGATACATCATAATCTAGATGTGATGTATATTGAGAAAAACTTTTTTGACAAGGGAGGACAAAAGACAATGCAAAATCACGAGCTGATTTGCAACTTTTTTGTAGAAGGAATGAGTTACATAAAGATCTTTGCACCGGTAAATATTCCAAAGCATGTTACACTTTGGAAAAAAAACAAAAGGTGGTTTTGTGTGAATGGTTGAAAAGTTGAAGGTTCAATATGTAATGCTTGTTTAGTGGAGGATGCTAGTACATTTTGTGAACATTATTTTGAGCGTATATTCATACAAGAGAAAGAAAAGTTCCTCATAATGACCAGAGGGAAGGAACGAGTGATGTTAATGGTAACTTGTCCATTTTCACATATCCTAGATGAACATATGGATGTGCAATAAGAAGAATGTTAACAAATGAAGAAATCGAGGCTGCATATAGTTACATTTTATTGAACTGTCAAGAGGTTCTACCTTTCATGTAGTAAGTTGAAAATGATTATTTCTTCCTTTAAAATTTTATGTTGTTTATTACTAAAATACATAATAATGTATTTAGATTATATGAGGCATTGTCATGTGAGATAATGCAGGACAACACACAGGATGATATAAATAAAGAAGTTGGAAGACACTTTCCTCGATGGTTCGAAAGATATGTAAGTTTTCACTTCTAAATATTCTTATAGTTCAATGCCATATTTAAGTGTTCACATGACATTATACATAATGGTATGATAATTTTTTTTATGTAGGCCTTAGAAAATCCAATAGAGAACAAGTTTATTTGTGATCTTACAAAGGGACCTCTACAAATTGTTAAATCGTATCCGGTGTATTTCATGAATGGATGTAAGTACCATACAGAATATCATAGACATAGCATGACAACAATAAATAATGGAGTTTCCATATAAGGAGAATTGATGGATTACTATAGTAAAATTATTGAAATACTTAAAGTTGAGTACCCTGCTTTACCAATTAAGAGATGTGTGATATTTAAGTGTGACTGGTGTGACCTGACTCCAAATGTTGGAACAAAAGTGCATAACCGATACAATCTAGTTGAAATCAATTACCGAAGAAAATTAAGACAATTTGAACTTTTCGTGTTGGCAATGCAAGCAAAATAAGTGTTTTATGTCCCTTTTCCAAGCTTATGACAAGATAAGATAGATTGGTTGGCAATTTTCAAAGTTAAACCTAGAGGTGGTTTTCAATCACATGGAAAAGAAGAGCAGAGAATTAGAAGTGAAGCGTTTCAGGAAGATGTCACTTTTATAAATGCATCTATCTTATATGACGATAATGAATCTTTGAATGATCCATCTAACGAATATATTGAAATTTTATCTAGAGAGGATGACAAGGGTCAGAGATCTGAAGAGGAACTGGAATTTCTTTCGAAGAAGAAGATGATTGTAATTTACAATTAAGTTATGATAGTGATTGTAATTGAATATTTTAATCAATGTCACAAATTACTTCCTTTTCAGTATATTATGTACAATATTTCATTGAAAATTTTATTCAAGGTATACTGACAGGGCGACTGGTTCCGGATGGATGTAATTCCTTCCGTTGGGAGGAATGTGGAAAAATTGTCTCAACCCAAGGAATAAACAATGCAGGAAAAATTGTCACTTTATACAGTATGGATCGTTTGTCTTTTATGGCCAATCTTCTACTTCAAGGTTTTTAGTATGATCTAGACAACGTCTCTTTCCTTATTATGTACATCTCATTTCCTTTAATGAAGTTATTATATATATTCACATTTGATGGTCTATACTACATGTTGTTTTAAACTTCCTTGAATCTTAAAGATGACATGTATGCTGATAGAGGCGAGAATGATGTCACAACGATCTATAAAGGATTAGGGAGATCGATTCTTTTGGAAAATTTGTCAATTCCACAAACTCGTCTGCACATTTATGTATGCATTAATATCCAGTTTTGGTTCATTTAACGATTTTCTAATATGACATTATGAAAGTTCTATATTAATTGTGTTTTAGGAAAATTTGTTCCCGCTAGTAGTTCATCTGGAGAGTTTGTCTTCCATACTAAGAGTAGTGACTCATTCACTGTATCCTCTACAAGTTTAGCTATGGTTGAAATGATGTTGCAAGAAGGTATTCAACAGCCTACACCTGAGATAAGAAGTATCATTGTTTCAATTAGTGTATTTGAACATGCCAGGACATTTCTCGAGAATCCAGACATCAAGGACTCATTTACCTTTACCGACTCCCATTTCATATGGAATCAAACAAAATAATTATATCATTGGGATTTATCGATGCAATATACTACACTCAACTTTAAAGTTGATTTATTTTTGTCTTTGTAGGAATTTGTCAAACAACCTCCCTACTAGTTAGAGGTTAACCTGTGTCCTATTGAATGTGGGCTGTTATTATTCTTATTCTACGACTTTAACAATTGTTAACCTTCATTTTCGTTGTTTGCACTTGAATATGATATTCAACAAATCACCTTATTTTCTTTTCCATATATTATGTAAAATATTGAATTCAAATTCTTATATTTGTAGAAAATTCGATAAATAATGAATTTCAGGTTAAAAAATGGGACCAAAGAGATAGTATGAGGTAATGCGGCCTAGGTTTAGAGGTATGTTCAGAGGTACTTATTGTGAAGGTGGATCATTATAGTCTGCAGTCCGCAGTGACTCACCTCCTCCCCCTCTAGGGCCTACAATTGCAAATGATGCATCACCTACTGCTCGTCATGTTACACCATCCTTATCCCCAACTCATATATCATCCAATGCCACTTTATTGGATGGAGGAGAGGTCTGCCAGCATGGAGCTGAGGGACCTGATGGAAGAAAATACATAATAGTTGCCAACAATATGTAAGTGAAATCACATTAATCACTATTTGTTTTTAATTAAGTTATAGGTTTATCATTTTTTTTCATTTTATTAAATTACTTTCTTATATTAGGTTGCTTCCATCTAGACCGTGTTTGAAAAATATCACTTTTAAGTTAAAGGAAAGGATTGATCCTGAGGGTTATGTATGGAAGAATATCTCTCAGGCGACAAAGGGATTTTACTTTCAGGAGTTTGAGCTACAATTTTCTAGGATTCTAATCGACAACATCATACATAGAGTATGGGAGAGGCAAGCTCGTACATGTTATTGTGACTTTATTGGTGCGATACACAAGGCTGGTGTATGACCACCTTATATTTTAGAGGAAATATGGAGTCGTTGGTAGGAGTATTGGAGAAGTCCTGAGGCAATGTCCATCTTATGGCGTAACTCCACCAACAAACATGGAGGTCTGGGGGGAGAGAGTCTTCCCGTACATACGGGAGGATCAATAACCCACCACGAGCATGCACAAAGACTTGTAAGTATCTAAACTTCACACTTATATTATAACTATTTTAATTTGTTGTATTATAGATAATGATAATGGTATAAATTTCTGGTGTCATATATGGCTGTGTTGAGTGATTTTATTTGTTTAACAGGGGAAAATATCATAAAAATAGAGGAAACTCTACCAAAATTTTAATAAAATATAATTCACATCTAACAATTTAGGTTAAATATACAGGAAAAGTCTTTGGGCATGAGGCCTACACCTACTCAGTTGTTTTTGCACACTCACATGAAGAAGGATGACAGTGTGACATTCATCAACAGTCGATATAGAGAGCTGAATGTATGTGAAATTAATGCATTATTATTATTTCTTAATAATAATTCCTTACTAATGTAAACATTGCTTCCTAATATGACCAAATACAACATGTCATTTAGTGATAGTCTCAGGAGGAACAACCTGTTGATGAGACTCAGACGTATCTTGAGGCTGTCAGTGGTAGGGACCTTCGTGGACAGATATTCTAGCTAGGTTCATTTGCAAATACAAGTTATTCACAATCTTTGATGTCTAGTACAACAGCGTCTACTACACTAGCACAAACTAATGAAGTCACTGAGCTTCAGACCACAGTGCAGACATTGATGGAGTAGATGGCTCAGCTGAGATAGGAGATGGAGCAATTGAAGGGGAGGCGTAGTAGCTTAGAGGACTCGTGATTACCAGGATATTAGTATTGTTGTAGTCAATTGTTTTCAACTACAAACACTTATTATGTACACTATAATGTTTTTATTATCAATTAAGAAAATTTTAACTTTACATCATCAATTAACATTTTATTTAAACAAATTAAACATATAAAAAAATAAATTTATTATGCACAGATAATTCATAACTGTTGAATTTATACAATTTTCATAAGATCATCAAATATAATTTCATGTCCGGATTTTTAAAATTTTTTTCTTACTTTCAATTCCCAACGAAATACATATGACCGTTGCAAAAAGCACTATAATTATCGACAGAATACCATAAACCGTCAAGAAATTGTTTATGATATTTACTGATTGTTCTTTTTACTGACAGATACATCTGTCCGTCAGTATATTTTATTGATGAATGGACACATATAATTTTTGTCATTAAATTTACCAATGGTCGTATTAACGATGTCTTTGTCTTTCATTTTATTCCATTAATAATTATTATTACAAACGAAATTCTGCTATTTACTGGGGATTTTTTCTGTCAGTTACCGATTTCTTGTAGTGCTCTATAATGATGTATGTAGTTACATGAGAGATTAGGGTGTCTTGAGGTTTTTGAAGATTTTGGAGTTTTATCAAGTATCTTGTTATTCCTTTAGAGTTGCTGGGTTATGAAACAAAAATGGTGATTTATTGATAGTTCATATTCATAAGAAAAATAGACATTTTGCATGTTCACCATGAATATAGGACGAAAATGTGGATGTGTTGATTTTTCAGATTTGAGGATAAAAATGTTATAAAAGATTGTAGAAATGATTTTTGGAGTTGAAATATCATCGAAAATGTGTATGAGAGTAATGCAGAAAAATTTTTAGGAGAAAAGTTGACATATGCTTTGTTTTTCTTCACTGTGTATACGTAAGTTTTTAAGTGTTTTTATAGATGTTTTAAAATGGGTTTAAAATTAAGGAAGAGGTGTAAGATGATGTTTTGATATGGGAAAGTGATTTAAAATGAGATTTTGAGAAGAAAAATGAAGAATGTGCAAGGAATAAATATGTAGAAAAATGAAAATGCAGAAAACGTGAAGAACATGCGTGAATTTTTTTGTTTTAATGTTTGAGTTTTAATATGAGATTTTGGCTCTATTTGTGGATTATTTGAGTTAAATGGAAGTCAAAAATGGGGTAGATATAAACTAGAATTGTTAGATCAAAAAAAGAAAAGAAGAAGATGAACAAAATGCAGAAAAATGAAGGAAAGTGCAAGAAATGAAGAGCATGCAAGGAGAATTTTCTAGTTTTTGATATTTGATATTGTTGGCCACTGAAAATTCTTTTAATGATAAATAAGCATGATTTGATTAATTTTGGGGTCTTGCTAGATTAATGTATTTTGGAATTAATTAGCATGTTAATGTGAGTAAGATAATATGATATAGGTTAAGAGAATTAAAGTGTTAAGGTGGTAAGTTTGCATAAGGGGCATTTTGGGAAGATCACTTAAGCTTAAAAACCATAAAGCATTAAAGGAGGGGCAAAATGGACATTGTGCAATCGTTAAGGGTATAAAAGGGGAGAAGAATTTTTGTCTTGCATTTGAAAGAAGCCAAAAACGTAAATGAGAAAAGAGAGAAGAGAGAAGCACAAAAAAGGAGAGAAAGAAGAGAAAAGAAAGGAGATCAATTAGGTTTCAATTTTTCTTAGTTCTAAAGAGTGATTTTGAAGGTGTTCAAGAAGGAAAAAGAAAGAGGAAGGCTAGAGCTTCCATTAGAGTAAATAAATTCATTGTTTGGTGAAGATTCAAGGTAACCGTGTGTTAAATCTTTTGGATTTTTGGAAGGGTTGGTTCAAAGAGCTTAGAAAATGCATGGGTTTAAGTATTCTAGGATCAATTTCATGTATAGGTTTCTTTGGGTTTTCCAATTGGAGTTCATTTTGAATGGGGATTTTTTCTAATGTTTGAAGGGAGGCAAGAGAGGCAAGGGGATTGAAAGGAGAGACATCCTTGAGCAAGTTTTCAAGTAAGGAAACTAAGGTGGGTTACATTTTTATAATTGAGTTACTAAGCCATAAATGTTCTTCAAATAAATGAAATTAAATGATTTCCAACTACCTTGAAAATGTGCATTTATTGTTCTTTAAAATGCTTTGAGAATGATTTCAAATCAATATATGATTGGTATGGGATTTTGATGATGGAATTGCATATGAAATATTTCATGCTCATGAAAGATAAGTTTTCAAAATGTACCATTTGGGCAATCGGTTTTCAAGTCATGAATAACATGTTATGTGGGTTTGTAGTGGTCTGTTATGTCTATCAAGTGCACTTGATTAAAAAGGCTTATCCCGCCTGCCTGCTAGTGGCATGAAGCTCCTTCATGGAATCCCATAAGTTCATGGCTACGTAAAACCATTTTGTGAGATTGCGATAGTATATTCTGTTCACCGCTACACAGGACCCTTATGGGAAATGTATAGTACATTCTATTATAGATCCACATAAACCATTTTGATTTGTTTAATTGATTTTGATGTGTTTGATTGGTTATGATCTATTGGCAAGTTTGATGGATGTATGACTTATGTGATTTGTGAATTGGCTTGATAAGTTAAGAATTTTGTGTTTTATG
>JANVCQ010000003.1:31758992-31778014 GCA_025531925.1 Erythroxylum plowmanianum
TCTTTCAAGTCCTACGACACTTGCTTCTTCTCTTCTCTTTAACTTAACTCTTATATCTCAACTTAAAAGCCTCCCTCCAAAACTACATAGTTTTGGAGCTCTCCTTAACTCACTTAAGGACTTTGGGCTCTCCTCCTTCTACAAGCCCACTACACACTAACCACTCAATTCTAAACTTCCTTCTTATAAATCCATCAATCTCTAAAGCCCATACTTTCCAATATTAATTCTAAGCCTTCATTTTAATTCCCAATTTCTAATTCCCAAGCCCAACATAAGTATATCTATATATATATAAACACATAATTAAATCAATTAAAGCAAAATAAAATGAAATTAAAGTAAGTGAATAATTAAATAAATCAATAAATAAATATAAAATAAAAATTTCGGGGCCCAACACATTGTGAGTTACTAAGATGTAACATCTACAGGGTCAATTTTGGACCTCCCTTTTCAATATGATGGGTTGCAAATTTGACGTTTTTTTTAAGGCAAATCACCCATAATGGATGGTTAAACTAAAAGAAACAATGCTTTATTGGAGGAAAATCTAAGGCATTATGTAATTGTGAGTAAGCATAATTGGTTGAGTTTACTTGATACTGCATAATTTTACTATAACATGCACAAATCTTCTGCTACAGAGAAGAATCCTTTTAAGATAGTCCTAGGGCAATAACCTCTCACTCCACTCAAGATTACGTAATAAAGGATAAGTGGAAAGTGTCCTGTAACATACAAGTTCATAATGGAGAAGTAAGAGTTAACGGACAAGGTAAGGGATAGTCTTTGAAAACCTTCTTGGTGGATGAAAAAAAACAAGGCAGGAGGCTATTAAAGTTTAATGTGGGAGATAAGGTATTGATGAAATTTACCCCATATATTTGGAAGAAGATCTCGAGTAAGCAAGTATATCAAAGGTTAGTGTATAGGTATAATGGATTGTCTGAAGTGCTAAGCAAAGTAGGAAACATGACATACTAATTAAAATTGCTTAAGAGATTGAAGGTATACCCTACTTTTTATATTAGTTTTTTCAAACATTAATATAAGGATGCATCATATTCGAATAAGAGTTAGGTGAAGAAAGCTCTACCAGTTGTAAGGAAATAGTTTAAGGATCAAGTGGAGAGGATCTTGGATCATCAAATGATGGGGCAACATAAGAAGAATTGAAGGATCAAGTTCTTAATCCAATGGAAAGGAAAGTTGATCAAGAGAAGCTATACAGGAGAAAAATGATACCTTGTGGTAGTTTGAGGATTAGGTGAACTTCTACCTTTAGACTAGTTCAATAAGGATGTCAAATTCAACTAGTGGGGATGGTTTGATAGCCCTTTATTATATGAAGGCAGTTCACAACTAGATTGAGATGGACCTTGGGTTGAAAGTTAGTTGGATCACAAGTATAAGGGATGCCTGCGAGAGCTTCAAGATATCTTAGAAAGTTATATCGAGCATGGTGCAAGTTTGAGTAGAGTTTCAAACCCTGTGTGGATTAACTTGGCTAAGGTCAAGTTCTTAATGGACTAAGAATTTAGTAAGCATTGGATCGAACTAATGTCTTATGAAAGGCCTTGACATGGTTAACTCATCATTAACGGATAGAGATCATGAGAAGATATTGGATTATATAGTGAATAAGATTACATGGGATACATATCAACTTTAAAAGATAAGGATCATATGGGAAGATAATTTGAAATAGTGGAGATATTCATGGAATTGGATATATCTTTCGTAATTCAATATAATCTCTTATCTAATTAGTTGTGATATAATTGTATCTAATCAAATAGAGTCTTATTTAGATGAGGGTGTCATCCAATTGGTTAATTTTATGTAAGTTGATAACGATAGATGTGATCTGGGCAGTTCAATTCAGTTAGGATTTTAATTTGTAACTTGATCATTAAGTTATAGATGCTTATGTATATAGCTTATTTGAGCCTTACTCCTTATTATATTGAGAAAGATCATTCCTTAGTATACTTTAATGGAAGTTTAGTATACTTTAATGGAAGTAATAAATGTTGGTGTTTGTCACATCTCTTGTGTGTTTTATTATTGCCCTTGATTACTTATTACTTTTGTAGTACTCTTACTTAAGTTTAAGAGTTAAATATTACAAAGGTCGTGACACGTTTAAGAACATGTTTCATTAGTAAACAATCAAGTAGGGAATGCTAAGTCTTGCTTAAACAAAACTAAGCAAGATTGTTATGTAAAGGTGCAAGTGTAACTTTAATCTAAATTCGGTATATAAAAGGCCTTTGTAACAATTGGCATCAGAGCCAAATTTTGATGTGGTGAGAGGTAGTAATTTAATTGAGAGTGTCACTAGGGTAGATGCATTTATTGGATTGATTTCTTAAATAGAGGAAGTCACTTCCTACTTATCTTGGTTCAAGATGTTAGAGGCGCAAATCCAATAGTTGCAATATTAAAATAGCACACTTGATGAAGGCACAATAAGATTCTAATTTACAATCACGATAAGGCGTGTTGTTGTAATGCAGGATGTTGGGTGTGTCAAAAACACCACGGTGAAGGTGTGAGAACCTAAAGTTTTCTAGGGCATATGAAACACAAAGAAGCTTGAGAACTCTCTGTGGGATAAAGAGTAATACTTTATGGTTGCTAGGATGCTTAATGTTGAGAAGGTCAATATGATGGCTATGAACTTAGATAGGGATACCAAGCTTTGGTAGAGAATAAGGACCTTTAATGAAATCAATGGGGATAGATCTCCCATCGACATATAGGAGAAGATGAAGGAGTTAAATCCTCAATTCCTTCTGATGAACACTTTTTGGCTCGCAATAAATTCCTCAAATAAACTAAAGCAAGATGGATCGATAAGAGAGTATGTTAAACAATTTAGCTCTCTAATGTTTGATAATGATCAATTACTTTTTTCATGAGAAAAAATATGATTTGTACTAGTTTTACCATCTCATCAATATTTTATCTTAATAAAACTATAAATAGGAATAGTTTAAAAATTATATAAATATGACTAAGATATCATAACTATGATCTTATTAAAATTTTAATTGCATAATAATTATTCTAAAAATTTTATCTTTAGTATTAAGAAATAAATATAATTAACCAAATATATATGATAACAATGCTTTTATTTAATAAATTAATAATGTCATACATTAATTGTAACCAACTGATTGACTATAAGATCATAAGCTAACAATATCTCACTTGCACCAATTCTATCACCTATATATTTATTATCATATCCATCTATGTGTTAAATATGTCTCTTTTGAGATAATGACTTAGTGAAAGGATCTACTAGGTTATCTTTATTAGACATTTGTTCTAATGTAATATCTTTCCACTCTATAATCTCCATGACCAATTAAAACTTTTTCAATACATGCTTAAATCATCGATAAGACTTTAGTTCCTTAACTTATGTAATAATACCATTGTTTTCATACTATAATGATGTCGACTTAAAAATGTTAAAAAACATTCCAACTTTGGTGATGAACTTTTTAGTCTAAATAGCTTTCTTTTCCACCTTAGATAATAAAATATAATATGGCTCGGTTGTAGTGTCGATAATGGTTAGTTGTTTAAAACTTTTCCAACTTACTGTACCAGTATTTAAAGTAACAATGTATCCTAATTATAATACATTATCATCATAATCAAATTGAAAACTCGTATATGAATACCCCTAAACTATTAGTTTAATTCCTCCATAGCTCAAGAAAATATCGTTGGTTCTTCTTAAGTACTTTAAAAATTATAATAATTCAGTGACCATCACCAGAATTGACTTGAAATCTAGATATTATGCTTGAAGAATAAGAAATATGTGGACTTGTACATAACATCACATTTTTGATTGATCAAATAGTTGAAACATATGAACACAATCTATTTTATCTCTCTTCCTATACATTTAGACATATATTCTTCGACAAAGAAATCCATGCAACATGGGGAAGAATTCTCTTTTAGAATTTTGTATGTTAAACCTTCTTAATACTTTGTCTATATACATAGACTAGGATAAACTAAGTAATCTTTTTTTTTTTATCTATCTCCATATATCTTTATTCTCAAAATATAGGTTACTTATCCCATATCATAAAGAAATTATTACTTTATGTACTTTTATTCTTGAAAGCTTTCTAACTTTATTCTAACCACATTACTCATATTTTTATTGATATTGTATTAGAATCCTACGGATTTGTAGGGCTTTCTTGAGGAAATAAAGAAAGAAGATCAATATTTCCTCCCAAATACGCATAAAAACAAAACTTATCTAGATCTACCATAATAGTAGCTTTAACAATTTCCCCTACAATTTCTTCTTCCATATTTGTTAGTGATAATCATACTATGTAGGTGTTAGCCCCTTAACACTGTAAAACTCTTTTTACTAGCCATTATTGAGCCTAGGTAAAGACTAGTATGACTGAGAAAGACATACCAAATGAACCAAGGTAACTTAATCAAGCAAAACGAAGTACAGTTCAAACTTTATTTGACTTAGATGGAGTGTTGATTGGATAATCAAATTGGCTATGGAAATTATATACATGTTTAGATGGACTAAGGATAATATTATACTCAAATTATGAACCATAGGCAAACAAAATATAGTGCATTAGTTAAACCATGTATAAATTAACTCAAAACTTAGTTAACCTTCACCTTTGAATGAAGATCATAAGTGACATGACAAAGTTAGTGGGTTTAAGCATGAATGAAATATGAGGACATGGCAAAGAATTTGGTGAAATGGGGTCAAATGTCTTTTACATGCTTCTTTTACTTAGTAGTAGATTAGTAGTAAAATGTAACCATCCATTAAAGTAGTGTCTAAACTGGTTGGAGATGTTAGTTTCCAACTAATATGATGACTTAGCCATCTAGTACTTTGAATGCCTTTAAATAACTTATGATAAAAGGCTTTCCACTTAGAGAAAGTTAGAGCATTGTTCCTTTTTTCTAATATTGTAAGAGTTTATAAAGGTTAACGTTTTTCTTATAATCCTTTTACATCTTGCTTTTTTATTATTGTCTATTTCATTTGGCTAAGTTAATCTCATTTTTTTTTAATTTAAGCCTTTATGTGAAACACTTGAAATACAAGGAATCTGGTAATGTTGAGTGAAATTGTGCAAGATCAACTATCTACTCAAAAGTTAGTGCATTTTGGAGCGAACTTAGAGTTTTTATCAAATTCTTTATAACAAATGGTATTAGATCTTTGTTATTAATAAAATCGTAGTGAGGCAACAATCTTGATAAATTTGTTACTCGAGTTGAAGCACCCATTGGACCTTTTCCTATAAGTGAGGAAGAAGTCACTTCTTACATATCTCAATTAGATGTCTTAGAGAGGCTAATCTAAGCACTGAAAGAGAAATGGTTGACTTGATAGAAGGCAGGAGTGGATGATAGTTCTGGGATAACCATACTTAAGCTTTTATTGTTAATCGTGAACTAAAAGTTTTTTAGGGCATTCAAAAATGAGAAATTGTAGTGGAGAACAAGGAATTAACAAAATTAGTGTTAGTCATACTTCTTTATACATATAGAAGAATAAAGGAGTTGAGTGATCAATTTCTTCAAAGCAACACTTCCTAACTTTTTGAAGATGCCTTGAAGCAATTGGAGTAAATTGATAAGGGAGGGAATTATCTTTAAGCATTTTAGTTCATTAGTTTTTGGCATTGAAAACATATCAAGTAATGATAAGCTCTTCAACTTCATGTGCGAGTTACAATTATGGGTACAAATAGAGTTATATCATCAAAACACCAAGGATATTATGGGTGGGATAGTTGTTGCAGATTCTTTGGTAGATCTCAGGATACCAAACCTTCCTCCGCTTCCTCTTATTCTCAAAAGGTGATAGGTAAGATAAGTGTAAAGGAAAAAAGAAGAAAGAGTATGATATCCAAAAGAAGTATGATCACAAAGGGAACTTTAAGTAATACAGATATCTCAAATAAGGTGAGAAAGCTTCAAACAAAAATTGGGGTTATTTCTAACACAATGGTCGCTATTATGCTCAAAATTGTCCAAAAAAGGAGCAAGCAAATGCTTTGATAAAGAAAGTGACGATGAAGATGATCATTCAAAAGCTAGACTTAATTATATTATCTTGCTCAATGCAATAAGTATTATAGCTAGTCCCTTTAAACGATTAACATATGTGGATATACAAGTTAATAGGAAGAAACTAATAGATATATTAGATGCATTGCTATTTATTTCTTGATGGGATTTTAAATGGAGCGAAAGTTGGGGTTAGAATTTGGAAAAATATTAAGAAAAACGAGAACTCCCATACAAAACTGCAAATAGTGGTAGCAACTAACTACAACATTTTAGTTATTGTTGAAATTTGGCATAGGAAGTTTAATATAATGGTGATATCTATCAACAATTTGATATAATTTTGAGCATCAATTTCTTTAAGGTAATGAAAGTGATGATGTGTCCACATTCATAGATGTGATGCTTATGCATGAACATAATCCATGTTATATCATTATTGTAGATTCGATGGAGAAATGACAAATAAAACAATAAAGTTGGCACTTGTCTTAACTATGAACATAGAAAAAGGCCTTAAGAAAGGTATGCCAACTTACTTTGTAACTATATGGGATATAGTTGAAAACTATGTGATAGAATTTCTAGATTCGATTTTCAAAGTGTTAAGGAACTTTGAAAATGTGATGCCTAAGGAATTACTAAGGGTTCTTCTCCTTTATTAAGAAATCAATCTTAAGATTAAACTTATGCTAGTAAATTGTTGCTGCTTATGCCTTTTATCGAATATCCCCATTAAAGTAGGTGAAATTATGGAATCATTTTCAAGTTGTTAAAGGTAGGAGACATCCAACCATCAAAAGGCCTTTACGATGCCCCCGTGAAACTTTCAGGATTACCAAGATGAAGTATTTTTTATATGTGTGGATTATTGAGCAATGAATAAGGTAAAACAAATGCATCAACAAAGGCATATGATATTTGTTTTTAACTATATTATCTTATTCAAAACTCGATAGTCTATACACATTAACGGTGTTTCATATTGCTTCTTTTCAAAAAGTATAGGGGCAATGTAAGGGGCTTTTAACGATTAGATATCTCTCGCCTCTAATAACACGTCAAACTACTTTCATAATTTCATTATCTTAAGGAAATCCATGCTCGGAATTATATCAAATTTGTCAAAAGGTATGAATATTATGGTAAACTTTGTACACTAACTTTCATCACTCATTGGAACTTTGTAGTTAACTTTTACCATTATTTGCCCTTTCGCATGGGAGTTCTCATATTTATAAGGATTGTGCTCAATTTTAACTCTGACTTTCTCTCTACTCATTACAACATGAACAAATGAGTGGCACTAGTATTTAACATAGCTGTGAATTCCTTTTTAATGACCTATATTCCCATATACATTAACTACTCAAAGGGACTAATTTTGGTATTTATTATATTAAGTAAGATGATAAGATTAAGCTCAACTTCTGAATCATCATTTTCAACTTCATGTTTTGCTATCTAAACATTTAGTTTTCTTTCTTTGGACAATCTTGAGCATAATGAGACCACGATATAATAAGTAATTTTAGTTTTTCTTTAAAGCTTTCCTGTCTTGCTTGGATTGTCTGTATTCTTAGGACTTCCCTTTTGTTATTATGATCCTTTTAGGTACCATATTCTTTCTTATTTTTTCCCTCGCATGTATCTTGATAGATGTTACCTTTCACCTTTTGGGAAGAAGAAGGAAGTGAAGGTCTCCTTCGATACCCTAAAATCCACTAAAGCATCCACAACAACTAACACACCCACAATATCATTGATGTTTTGTTGACATAACTTTATATGTGTCCATAATTGTAACTCACACATGAAGTTGAAGAGTTTGTTCCTATTTGACATGTTTTTAATTACCCAACCATCTTACTCCAACCCCTTTAAGATATCTTTAGAAAGTTAGGGAGTGTTGCTTGGAAAAACTGGATCCTTTAACTCCTTTATTCTTCCATATGTATACAAGAGCATTACCAACACTGATTTCATCATAAGTCCTCGTTCTCCATTAGAATTTTGCATCTCCATCAAGATAAATTATAGAAACATTAACTTTTTTAGCATCCAACACTTTGACAACAATAAAGTATTGCTCCATATCCTATAAAGTATTCTTAAGCTCTTTAGCTTTTTGAATGCCCTAAAAAATTTTCAGTTCATGAAACTTAAGTAAAGTGATTTCAACTCACCTTACTTCTTGATTAGCAGAAGAAAAAAAAAAGCTTGAGGATGGTTATCTGAAAACTAGCATCCTCTAGTGCCTTTCATCAAGTCAACCATTTAATCTTTCAATGCTTTGATTTTTCTCTACAAGACTTTTAATTGAGATAGTAAGAAGTAAATTCTTCCTCACCCATAAGCAAACGTTTAATGAGCAATTTCATCCAAGTAATGCACTCATCAAGATTGTTGTCTCCTTACCATTTGATTATTATCAAAGATATGATACCAGTTATTAGACTTTGGCAATAACTCTAATTTTGCACTAAAATGCATTAATATTTAAGTATAATAGATAAACTCACACAATTCAACTTAACCTTTCTGAATCTATCGAGTTTCAAGTGCTTTACGCAAAGATTTAAATAAAAAATGAGTTTAACTTAGCCAAACAAGATAGACAATAACAAAAGAAAAAGATTCATAATGGCTACAACAAAAAAAAAGCTAATCTATATACCCTCTCAAAATAGTTACAAAAGGGTAGAATTCTCTAACTCTCTCCAAGATGAAAACACCTTTTTCCAGGCATTCAAATATTTGATAGGTAGGATTACATTAAAGTGGAAACTAGGCTACTAAATCACTATCTTAGTTGGTAATTGACATCCCCAATCATTTTAGACACTACTTTAATGGGTGGTCACACTTTACAAATAATCCACTACTAAATAAAATAAACATGTGAAAAATGAAGTTTATGACATATCACCCCACTTTACCATGTTTTTTGCTAGGTCCTTTTACTTTCTTCATACTTTAACCCACTATCTATATGATTCACACATGATCTTTATCAAAAGGTAAATTTTAAACCAAGTTTTGAGTCAATTCGCATATGATCTAATCAATGCACATCCATAGTTTAGTCTATTTGTTTATAGTTCATCATTTGAGCACAATATTGTCTTTAGTCCAACCATGAACGTCTCTGACTAGTCTAACCCACCATAGCCAAGTCGATCATGGCACCAATTGTCCCTCTAAATCAGCTAAAACTCGAACATGCTTAATCCTACCTAGTTAAGTCACCTTAATCATTTGACATGCCTAAGTCATGCTAGTCTTTGTCAAAGTCTCACCAATGGATAACAAAAAAGATCTTGCATTGTTAAAAGCTAACATTTAGATTTTGATGTATTTTAATAAGAATCATATGAGACTAAAAAAGAAAATTAAGACAAGATGAAGAAAAATTTTAAGGGTTTAGATAAAATGAGAACTTCATATTCTCAACTTTTGAAGGGATTTTAAAAAATTAAAGATGCAAAAACATGAATATGTCAAAGAGTTTAGTGACATATTCATGAAAATTGTAAATCAATCAAATTTACTTAGAGAGGACTTGAAAGATAAGAGAGTTATTGGTGAAGTCCTTATAAATTTACATGAGAAATTTGATGCCAGAGTTTTAGCCTCAGAAGAATCAAGGATATGTCACAATTTATATCGATAGAGATTGTAAATTCTCTTCAAGGAAAAGGAAAAAAAGACTCTAGAGGCAAGAAGTTGGAGAACAAGCTCTAAATTAAGTCTTAACCAATCTAAAACAATACAAATAAAAGGAAGGAACAAATATGTAAAAAATAAAAATAAGGAGGAACAAAGACAACATCATAATAGAATAAAAAAGAACTAATTTATACTTCATAAAAATTGAAATCATACATCAAAATATTATTGAATCAGACTATATATAAAATGTAGGACAATATTACACAAGAAAAAAGGGTTGCAACTTAAGTTCAAGCAAAGTTGCAACAATATTGTAAAAAGTAAACTTATTAATGATTCAGATGCATATAACTTACTTCAAAACAACTTTTCCATGACTTTTTGAGGTATAATTTGATCAATTTGTAACTTGTTTAGATGTTTTTCAAATTAATGTAACTGTTAGAATTACGATTTTGTAGCTTGGTGACTTGCAAATTGTTTGTGCTCGTTTATATGAACAAAATTAGTTGTAAGTGACCCATATACAAAGAGTGCTGATGCTGTTCTGTCCTGAAACCTTGCCACAATTCTATCCTGACACCTTGCCAACTCTATTCAAATAAATTAAGTCATATTTTTATCGACACATCTTAGGTTTTCCAATTCAGATTCTCAGGTTTTCCATATCTACAGTGACATGATGTGTTCCGCGTGTGCAACCACCCAAGAGGAAGATGGACTCTTTTTGGTGTTGGCTATAAAGGACGTTGGCTTGGGCGAGATTCGACTGGAATTTCCAATCCTTATCGTTGGTGAAGAGCATGCGTGCGCATCGTGTCTCTTACCTCCACAATTGTGACACGTAATTGTGAGAGTGTCCTTTGGAATCGTGGAGTGGACAAAGCGCCCATGACCAGAAGACTCTGAATGGTGATTTCCTCGACCAACTCAGCCTCTCCTACCATGTACTCGATGAGATTAATTTTGGCGAGCAGTGAACATGGCAGTGAATTATAAGCGATAGATTCGCGTTGAAGTTGTAACTCTTCAGTCAACAGAAGGCCGGTTTCAAGTTGCCGCTCTTTTAAATAGATGATAAGTAGTTCCAAAACTATCAAGAATGGAAGATGGCGGAGAGCTTGATTAGTAGGTGAAGATGGAAACAAATTAAGGTGCCTAAAGTCTTGACTTGATTAGTGGGTGAATATCATCTCTTAGGAGGAACTAGTAAGAAAACAAAGTTCGGAATCTAGGATTCAATCACTAAAAGCTTTACGAGGACCAGTTATGAAGGGAAGTGATTCAAAGTCACAACGTTAACAGGACGAGATTTAGCAAAAGCAACTCAACGCCATAAAGTTTAAATTCGAATCGATTAATATGCGCTTTACGGTTAACAATCGTCCCAATTCGATAGAAAACCTCAGTTTATTCCAACGCATAGATCGTAATGAGAAAAGTAATCGAGTGGACGCGAGTCAGTACCTGAAATCTCCATTTTGGTTACGCCGAAGCAATAGCGAAAAATCCAATATCTCGCAAAAGACTCTCCAAGAATTCACCAAACTGGAGCTTCCACCGCCTACCAAAACCAATAAGAATCCCAAAAAAGAAACGCCATCCACACTGCACGTAAGAACAGCATCATCTTTGGTCGATCAATGCTGCAGAATGTCGTACAATACATAGCTTCAGTCAAATTGATAATATAAGACAGAGTGCGGAGGGAATGTGGTAAGTTTCTTTTTATAAAGTAGAAAACTGACTAAAGTAAGTAATTATTATACCGAGGTGCCACGTCGCGAGCACTCAACAACCATAAACGTTATCGTGCACCCTCCAAGCGCAGTGTAGACCCAAACGCCCACACCACACCGCTGACAGTGACTATCTGGACTCTATTTTCCTCATTCACCGTTTCCCTTTCCATATTGGTCCACCTCCTCCGCCCAATGCTTTGTTCGGTCTCCATCGGCAAGTCCGGTAAAACGTGGCTGGACCGCCTCCGTTCTGGCAAAGGCTTTACGGAAGCCGACAACCTCGACCTCGACCTTGACCACTTCCTCCACAACAGAAACGAAGATGATAATGCTAATCCTGTTCTGTCCCATTCCAACTCCAAGTCCGATGATAGCCGACTCACTTGCCCGAGACAAGCCACGGAGGAGATTTGTAGTGAGAGCAGAGACAAAGAATGGTTCAACATAATCACTAGTGCTCTCTCTGGCCTCTTCAACATGGGTCACCCTAACCAAAATCCGGACTTTACCACAAAAAAAGCGCCCAGGAAACAGCCTAACCCTAAGCTCTGCGTCCGTTCGATGCCAGCTACTGAGAAAATCGAACCGAATTGTTCGCGGAAAGAAGAGAATGTCCCCGCCGCCACTGCGTCTTCTCTGAATTCTCATAATAACTCGAATGTTGGCACCAAGGAAGAGAAGAGTACTATTGGTAGCGTTGATTGTGAGGGTGATTACGATGTCCCACAGGCCGCGGAAGAAGAAGAAGAGGATGAAAGGAAGGAGAAGTTTAATGGTGATAAAGAGCTCAAGGGTTACTCGAGGAGTGAAGTCACTGTAATTGATACAAGTTGCGAGCTATGGAAGTTTGACAAGTTAGTCTTTAGAAAGAAGAATGTTTGGAAAGTAAGGGACAAGAGGGTTAGATCATTGGTTGGTTCTAACAAGAAAAGGAAGAAACTTGAGATGGGTCCTGGAGATGGGAATGGAACTTTTGTTCCCAAGAAAAGAGCGAAGCTTTTGAACCAGGAAATGGGCTGCTCGAATGTTGTTGCTGCAGGAGACTTGGCCCCGTCAAGTAATGTTAGTTTCTTAAGTCTACCTGTTGCTTGCCTAATATACATGGCTTTGCCATAGAATTGGTCCCATATCTGGAAGCTACTTCGGTGATTGGTGCTATTCGACTTGATTTACTTGGATTGCTGGTAGTGACGTAGTGCAGTTTCTTAAACTTTCAATGATCTATTTGAGCTCATGAAGTTTTCAATAAACTACCTAGCTGGGACTTAAGTGTTATGTTTTGGCTTCTTATCCCCTGGTATTGTATGTGTTAGATGAACTGACAAATGCAAGTTTAGCATTGGAACTGAATTGCTTTGAAAAACTTCCATTGAAGTTCTTAAATTCATGCACATTGTTGAATCAATGTTTTATTATAACTGTCCAATTAAATATCAAAGGAACAGCTTATAAATGATGCTGCATTTGGCCCCTCATCGTAAACACTTGATTATTCAAGATTGAGCCATTTCAGTAATGCTGATGTTGAACTTTCATGCTTTTTTTTTTTCCAGGTGCTTGTGCTTTTTTTGTTGTGACTTTTATTATCTGGAAACAGGAAAATTTCAGAAAGTGTTAATGATTAGATCGATTATTGGTTTGATGTCAATGAAGCTGCTTTTAACTGCCTGTGGCATTACATAATTTCATCGTGCTTGTAGTTGGATTAAGCTTAAGTTACATTCCTGTTTCACAAGAAGCAGTCCATAATCACGCACAACTATCTAAACTAAACTCAATAACTCAATAGGTAAACTTTTGAATCATCCATTAACTTTGATTTATGAAAGTGACAACTTGGTTTGCATGCTTTTGATGGTGAGATTTCCAAATTTAACAAATTGCTCACGCTATTAGTGACTTAACATCCAGCCTCAGTTTAAAGCCTTCAGCTTTATGATTCGAAGCTGATGAAAAAGGATAACTTGCTTACTTCAATTAACAGATATATGTAGTTAAAAACTTTAACAGCGTTGTTTCTTTTTCTGTCTTATGGTCTTTGGCATCAGATTAACTAATTTTTGTGTGTCACAAGTATAATGCCTGGACCACACAAATGCTACTGTGTGAAAGGAGAATCCAATTAGCTTCTGGTTCTGATCTTCCTATCTAATGGGTGCAAGAAACTTGATTTGTGTTATAGTTGTAATTTGATATTGATGCTTGGATACTCCTTTGACATGGAAATAATGTACATTTGAATGGGTTTTCCCAAGATTTCCACCGCAGATGTAGACAGAATAAGTATCATCCACTTGCTGCTAGTTTGGAATTGTGTGTTTAGAACTGCAGCTCACAATCTGCTCATTCACACATCTTTTTTATGGCTTCTCTTGTGATTCGATCTGCTTGAAACATAGAAAATGTGCAGCTCTATCAGCTATGATTCTTTTTCACTTATCTTTCTTTGGTGTTCAATAAGTTTCCCGTCTTTTCCCTAAGAAAGAGAACTTCTTGAAGACAATATTCTATGTGTGGTTTTGTTGACTACTGAGCACCTCCTTTAAGGATATGGTGATGAACTTAGTTTTACATTTCTGCGTATCACTAACCCCACAGTGAGCATAAGTTGATAAATTAAATCTTGGACATTTTATTATTATCTCTTGTACATATTTTCTTATGTCCAGTGAATGTTTTTGGTTTACCGACAGCAAAAATTAGTAATTGTAGAATTCCAAATGAGTTTGAAACTGAAGATCTGCATGCCAAATGTGAGACATACTGAACATTTTCTGCTTACTTTTGGTTTCTTATGCAGTGCCTGAAACCGTTGCTCGAGAAAATGGAACAAGTTTGTAAAGAAACACCCGATGATATTGGCCAATTTTCTAAAAAGAGGCAAGTGCATGTGCTTTCTTCCCTAGTTTCCTGTACTCTTTCCAGTAGTAGTTCTTACAGCTTGAAAATGAATCAGTTGCCTTTTTCTGCCATTGATAGTATCGCTAATTTTTTCGCTGCAGATCACCAAGAAAGTTAAAGAAGAGTAGCTCATCTGTTGTTCTTATAAAAGTTGCATCTAGGAGCAAGAAATGTGTAAGAAACATTCCCAAGAGTGGTGTCAGGGAGCACAAGACTTGACAGAACTGCTATTCCAAAGCTATGAAATTCAAAGGGCAAATTGTCTGCAATACACATTCCCCTCGATTTTTGTGATGGCTCGTTTGTTTTATGGATTAAAAAACGCCAAATTTCTTGCATAATTTCCTCTACAGGTGGGGAGATTCGGGGTTGAAATGGAAGTGCATGAGTGCTTCAAACCCAACGACATGATTCGGGATCCACTATTTCTAAAGTTTGGAGTTTGCAGCCATCAAATCGTACTTGTTGAGTTATCGCAACAAGTGCATTTCATGTTTTCCATCAATGTCAACTAGTTGAAAGTTTCCGAGTCCAAGCAATACCTATTCCCTACCCTCATCAATTCCCACGTATTTCCATTTAGGCTTAGCGATTCCTATAATTAAGATTTGCTGAATCACCTAATAGGGATCAGATATCAAGTAATTATTTATGATATTTGCTCTGTATATTTCGAATCACCGAATAGGGATCACCGTAGCTTCCTCCCATCTAAATGTCGATTTGTTGGGTGTTCCTTATTGTAATTTACCCTGTGTGTCTAAGATTAGTAATTTAATTTATTCAAGACTTATATAAAATTTTCAAATGCTCCCCAAAGATAGCAACAAAGTAACCTCACCTTCAACTTTTCATACAAATGAGGTGATCCCTTGTGAACCTTCAATGCCTAATTAGTACGTGTATCATCCTAAGCTATTGTTAGTGTCATACATTCTTCCACTTAAGTGGTTGATTTTTACGCAGCCTATCCATATAAAAAAAAAAACAAAATCAAGATAGCTTTACTTGGAAATAAACCACTCATTTTCACACATAGTTTATCATTTTTGTGCACTTAACTCACCATCAATGTTGTAATACATCCAACCAATGCAAAGTATAATCTCTTTGGACTTTACAATTTTTTGGAATTTACAAGCATACTTTATAAAATGTTTTAGATTGAAATGCCTCCACCCAGGTTGCTCGCATTCGTCAACATCTACTATTTATTAATATCATACGTGGCATTAAAGCAAAGAAAAACACCTAGTATGATCTTAACTTCATACTCTTACTGAAGCCTCAACACATTTGCCTTATTAGTTTTTATACAAACTTGCTTTGTTCTATGAAGGGGAGAGCTAATTAACAGATGTCCTTCTCTCCAAATTCTCAAAAGCCCATTAGTCACCCACCTCAACTATTTTGAAGTTAGGCTCCATACTAATTTGTATTTTTTTTAGTAATATCTCATCTATATAAAATTCAAACACCTTTATCAACAAACTTAAAGATATATAGTTCATGCTGTAAACTTAAAGAACAAGATTTGAAATACTCAGAACATCGAACAATATATTTCCGATCGCACTTTCACTAACTTGTGCTATCAGCACTAGTATTGGCCACTACCTTCATATTCATGAATCAAATCAAATTAAGAACATCATAATTGGAATCTTGTTCATATATACAATCTTAACATTAAAGCAAACTTAATCAAAATTAAATTGTTATTTCATTCAATTTCAAATTTAAAAAATTTTATTTATGTTACGAGACCACATTCCTTTTTCCTTTCACCCCAATCAAATTTTTTGGGCAAATATTGATAAACTTAATTCGTTTTGTGCTTTCTTCTTAGAATTTGTAAAACAAGCATAGATGTCGTAACCTTAACATTGTGATTTATACGATAGTAATATTAAGTTCACATCAACAACCCAAACATATACTAGTAAACTTACTACAAAATATAGTAACTTGCTCATTTGTTATTGGGTAGTAAAGACTTTAATCTTAGATTTTCATTCAAACAACAATAAGATAGATTATAACATACCTCAATCTTATAGTTACAAGACCCTTTATTTTATTAATAAATAAAAATGTTTACACTTCGATAGTCACATTAACAAGAATACATCAAAACTAATTTTCATGCTTAACAAATAAGAACAACAAAGGAAATGTAGATGAGATACTCCACATACAATTATGATCAAATTAAAACAAATTAAAATACCCCTATGAAAAAACAATTGACAATAATTAATAGTAGACAAACCACATATAATTAGGTCATACTAGTCACCAAACATAATCTTATTCTTCCTACTCTAAAGTAACATAAACCCAATAACTTTTTAAGGAACTCCATAAGAATGAAAATGGGAAATAACAATATCTTAGGATGAATGTTTGAGGATAAAATGTATTTTCCTTAATGTGTGTTGATAAAAGCAATGTACTTCCTAGACTTGAGAGCCACTATCTATTTAAGTTAGTTCATTTACAAGGTTTCTAATATTCGATTTATATTCTCTCACTAGAGTTAACTAGAAAGTTTACTATGCTAGCACATTTTGAACTAACTTTGGACTCCATCCAATAGGAAATAGTAAGCAAATGAAAATGTAACATCCCGTTGCCCATATTAAGACTAGAATTGTGATTTATAAGAAAGTACTGAAAAATTAGGAAATGCACATCATGCTTTAGTTAAATATAACATGCACATTTTACACATGAATATGATTGTACATGCATTCATTCACATTTTTCGGGTATAATTGATTTATAAATGTGATTAAAATATGAATTGTTAGTTATTTATGTTAAAATTTTATTTGGAAACCATTAGTATTATTTCAGAATTTTTGGTGGATTTGAGGTACATTTGGACTAGGCCAAACGCCAAGTGGTAGGATAAATTGATACATAAAAATTTGGATGATTAAGCCTAAATTTGAGTGACATTTGGCATAGTTTAATTGGTGACAAATGGACTAGTAATTAAATAACAATTGGACCATACTTGGAGTGACATGTGGACTGATAAAAGGGTGACAAATGGTAGCATAATGAGTGGATTAGTGGCAGCTTAATTGTTGAACAAATGGCTAGCATGCTTTAAGATATATATCTTTGTAAGTTATTGATACCTAGCATGTTAATGTGGAAAATTCCAACACCCAAGTTTCTGCTTCCTTTCTTGCTTCCTTCACCGAAATTTTCTCCAACTTTCTCCTCTCTAATTTTCCTGAACCCTAGCCAAATTGCTGCACCAAAATCAACTTTTTACCTTACACAAAATAGTCAAGAAAACTAGTTGAAAGTTACCTTCATCTTGCCATCTAAAATCAACCTGTTTTCATTATAAGTTTGTGATGAATTTTGCTTGCATGGAGACATGATTTAATATGAAGTTTGAGCTTAATTGAAAGCCTAACAAGTACGTGACAATCTGATCTTTGTGATATGTTTGGTAGTATGAGAATTATGCCTGAATTGAAATGACATAGATGAGATATTGGCGAAGATGTATGCTGGAATATTATGAACTGGAGAATTTTTATTGAATAGACTTCGGTATTCTGATTATAACTTGAGTTGTAGATTTCTGAATGAGTTGATTCTTGATTCAGATTAAATAGAGACACATGTCTACAACTTTACTGAAGAAATCGAATGTTAATTCTATCTCTAAGCATTTCAAAATCTAGTTGGAAGTAGAATTAGGAGTTCTGTTACAGTTTAAAAACAGTATGAACTCTTTTGGATATAACTTTTAGTATAATGAATCAAATTGTATGATTCTTATGTTATTAGAAACTGGAAGCATAGTGAAACAATTGTTTAGAAGAAAGTGTTATTAAAATACACCATTTTCCTTGTCATAATGATCATGCAAAGTTATCCCAAAAGGGGGTGTTAGGATGAAAATGTTGAGGTGTGCTGGAATTTGACAACTGGAATGTTTTTACTAAACATGCTTCAGTATTTTGGCTATATTTTGATCTTTAGATTTACAAATAAAATGATTCTTAATTTAAATTGAACTAGAGACATTTAGCTACAAAAGTTAAGAAGAAATTGAATTTGAATTCTATCCATAAAGGTCTCGAAATTGAGCTTGAAAG
Source organism: Erythroxylum plowmanianum (assembly GCA_025531925.1). NCBI lineage: Eukaryota > Viridiplantae > Streptophyta > Magnoliopsida > Malpighiales > Erythroxylaceae > Erythroxylum > Erythroxylum plowmanianum. The sequence continues at coordinate 31,777,543 of JANVCQ010000003.1, forward strand.
TAAGTCTTGGCTTAGGCAGTAGCACTACTAGGGACAGAAATAAGGTCTTGTTGATATTGAATAAATTGTATTGATATAGGCTGAATCAAACAAAGATGTCTTCACAAAAGTTATAGCTTATTCGCTTAGGTTTTGATTGGTATAAAGTTTGTAATTTTTCGATATTGTAATTGAGAGATATGAAGTGTACAACTTGAATGCATGATCATGCATTAGCCAAAATTTCAAATGTACAGAGTCTGTGGTATTTTGAGCATAACTGATACAATAATGAACCAAATTGAATGATCTTGGTATCATTAAAAACTTAAAACATTGTAGAACAACTTTCTAGAAGGAAGTATTGCCTAATTTCGTCATTCACTTTATCAGAATAATTATGTAAAGTTGACCCAAAAGCATATTATGAGAAAACAATCTGAAATGATCAATTGGGTTATGAAATTAGTTTCACATTGTTTTATTATGGTCC
>JANVCQ010000003.1:31784340-31799670 GCA_025531925.1 Erythroxylum plowmanianum
TTGAAAATCTCTAACTCACTAACTTTTTCAGTCTTCGACTCCGACTCGTATTTATAGCCTTCGTCTTCAACTGCTTCATGATAACTGGTTCTTTCTTCTTGTTTCTTGATCTTTAAAGAAATGGTTATTCAGTTGAGTTCTGTGACTTACTCAAATTGATTTGATCATCTGACATCGTATCGGATCTTCTTCTTCGATTCTTTCGTCTCATTTCTTCCATCTCATTTTCTGCTTCGCTTCATCTTATTTCTATCGTCTCATTTCTTCCGTCTCATTTTCCTTCTTGCGTCTCATTTTCTTCTTGCGTCTCATTTTCTTCTCGCGTCTCATTTTGCTTCTTGCGTCTCATTTCTTCTTGCGTCTCATTTTCTTCTTGCGTCTCATTTTGCTTCTTGCGTCTCATTTTTGTCTTGCGTCTCATTTTCTTCTTGTATTATTATTTGGTCTTTATCAAAATTATTAATCGTAAAGTCATTTTGACTTAACAAAGGTTATGCACAAACTTTTAATGACTATCAATGATGATCTCCTGCAGCATATCAAAGATGCTAAGAAACCAAAGGAAGCTTGGGATGCTTTGGCAACATTGTTTTCAAAAATAAATGAAGCAAAGTTGCAAAGGCTCAAGAAAAAGCTTCAAACACTAACATAATAAGACATGACAATCAACCAATACTTTAATAAAGTAAAGGCAATAAGTTTTATGATCTCCAAATTAGATCCAGAAAATGCAATTACTACAACGAGTATGAAGAGAAATATTAATCATGGTCTACGACTAAAATATAATGCTCTTGTCTTTACTACTCGTAGATGAGCTCAAGAATCAACTCTAACTGAGTTGGAAAATGTGTTAGCTAATTAAGAAGCAGTAGCTAAACAAATATCTGGAGTTATAATCAAAGATGAGGAGAAAGCTCTCTACATCAACAAAATAAATTTTAAAGGGAAAGAAAAGGAGAAAAAGCTAGGTGGAGGGACAAAGAACCATCACATTAGAGGCTTCAAACACAGGGGAGCAAAACAAGGTAAGTGCAACAATGAATGAGATGATAAGCAACAACAGAAGAAAAATGATGAAAGCTATAATTGTGGTAAGAAATGTCATTTTGCTCGAGATTGTTGGCACAAATAGGCTAAAGTAATGTCGCGACTTCAACTCAAAATGATAATGAGGATGAATGGATCTTATGCCTATAAAGCAGTAGAAAAAGAAGTAAAAGTTGAAGAGGAGGAAAGTGTCCTCTCAAAGTTGCAAGAAAAACAAGTTCGCCTTTGTAGTTGCTCATGATAAAGTATCAAACTACAAGAATGATTAGATTGTTGACTTCGAGAGTTCCAATCATATGACTGGAGATAGCAACATGCTTCTAAACATGTTAAAATACAAGGGAAGGAGAGTTGTGGTGATTTCTAAGAACTCTAAAATGTAGATCACTCACATTGGCGAAACAGTAATTGTACCTTGGTTCAACTCATACCAAGTATAGCTGCCAAATGTTTATCAGGTACTTGGAATGAAGAATTTGTTGTCAATAACCCAATTGACATCTTCTAGTAACTTTGTGGTGTTTAGTTTAGATGATGTTAAGATCTGCTGAAGTGTGTGAAGATCATAAGTAAGCCGATCATAGAAGGCAGACGGCTCAAGTCCATCTATGTGATGAATGCTCAAGCATCATATGTAGATAAAACAAGAAAGAATGAGATAGCTAATCTTTAGCATTCTCGACAAGGTCATGTTAGCTATCATAAGCTAAAGGTAATTATTGATCAAAGGACTTCCTCAACTTAAAGTTCGAGAAGACATGGTGTGTGTGTAGGATGTCAGTATGGTAAAGCCTACCAATTGTCATATGAAGAGTCTACGCTCAGAGCTGAAGTACCACTGGAGCTAGTTCACTTAAATGTGTTTGGCCCATTAAAACAATCATCAATCAGTGGTTTTCGATACATGATAACCTTCATTGATGATTTTTCTATATATGTATGGGTCGACTTTCTAAAAGAGAAGTTAGAAGATTTAAGCAAATTCAAGGAATTTAAGAAGAGCGCTGAAAAAGAATTAGATAGCAAACCACAATGCCTTCGCACAGATAATGAAGGAGAATAAACATCAGCAAAATGTGCACAGTTCTTGCAATAATGCAAGATAAAATGACAGTTGACCTATCTAAGCATACCACAACAGAATTGTGTTGCTAAAAGGAAGAATAGACATCTCGCATAGATATGTAAAAGCATGTTGCAAGCCAAAAATGTGCCACCTTAATTCCGAGCTAAATGTATGAAGACAACTGCTCATGTAATTAATAGACTGCCTCAAGCATCATTAGGATTTGTCTCCATTTGAGAAGTTATGGAAGATCAAGCCAGTGGTTAGTTACTTTCGTGTATTTGGCTGTGTATGTTATATATTTATACCAGATAATCCATGTGGGAAGTTTGACAAGAAGGTTGTTTGATGCATCTTTGTTAGATATGATGGTCAAAGAAAAGGCTGGAGATGTTATGAGCTAGAAACAGGACGTTGCAATGTGTCAAAAAACATGTTTTTGATGAAGCATCATCTTGGTGGTCACTGCAAGTAGTCCTATTACTAGATTCAAAAGGGGTTAAACAAAAGCTAAAAGAAATAGAGGATCAGTTAAAGGTTGAAAATGTTCAACAAAGTAATAAAGATAAATAAGTACATCTGGAAATTGAAGATAATAGTGAAGGCAATTGTAGTTCACCAAAAGAGAAAAATCCATGGCAAACAACAGTGCATCAGGAGGTTCATGAAGAAGAAAGGCCAAACCAAATGGAGGAATTTGAAGTAGAAGAAGCTCCTCAACAAACTGTACGAAGATCAACCAGCTTGAGAAAGCCAAATCCTAGTTATGCTAATGCAGCTCTAGTTAAAGATCTACAGTGAAAGAACTAGCTACTTATGAAGAAGCATTCAAAAGTAAGGCATGGAGATTAGTAATGGAAGATGAAATCCAAGCACTGAATCAAAATGAGACATGGGACTTAGTGGCAGAACCTAAGGATGTAAAACTTATATCATGCAAATGAGTTTACAAGTTGAAGACCCAACCAAATGGTTCAATTGAAAGATACATATCTCGATTTATTGCTCGGAGTTTTTAACAACAATATGGACTGGACTATGACGAAACTTTTAGTCCAGTGATGAAAATCACCACTATGTGTGTTTTGCTAGCATTAGAAACTAACAAGTCATGGAAGGTACGCCAGAAGGATGTAAAAAATGCTTTTCTGCATGACAAAATGGACCGAGAAATCTATATGAATCAACCACAAAGGTTCAAGAATAAAACCTGTCCACAATTCATGTGCAAGTTGAAAAAGGTTCTATATGGGTTAAAGCAAACCCTGGGAGCATGGTATGGGAAGATAGTAGAATTCTTAGTTAGATGCGAATATTCGATGGCTCCATTAAACTCAAACCTATTGTTTTGAGTTCAAGATGGAAAGATGGTAACAGTTTTGGCATATGTAGATGATCTCATTATCACTAGGGATGTAAAAAGGAATTTTTTAAAATAAAAGAGAACTTCTTAATCCGCTTCCAGATGAATGAGTTAGGAAAGCTCAAACACTTTCTTGGGCTAGAAGTTGATCATATAAAAAAAGGCCTATTTTTGGGTCAACAGACATACACAAAAGACCTACTGCAAAAATTTGGGATGCTCAACTGCAAACCTGTATCGACACCAATGGAGATTAATGCCAAATTTTGCTCAATAAAAGGCAAAGATTTGGAAAATCCAATAATGTATTGATAGTTGGTAGGTAGTTTAATCTATCTAACTTTGTCCCGACCTGGTATTTCCTATATTGTTGGAATGGTTATTAGATCCATGCAAAATACAAAGAAGACGCATTAAGAAGTAGTTCGAAGAATCTTAATATACTTCTTCAAAGGCACAATTAATATATAATACTATATGAAAGAGACAATGAATATAGAGTTTTTGGTTATTGTGATGCTGATTATTTAGGAGACCATGACACTTGTCGTTCAACTTCAAGTTGTGTTCAACCTTGGTTTAGGAGCAATCTTTTAGTGTAGCAAGAGACAACCGACTGGCTTGTTATCTCCCACTGAAACAGAATACAAAGCAGCAACAATGTCAACTCAAGAAAGTAGATGGTTGATGCAACTCATAGAAGATCTCCATTAAGTTGTAAACTATGCAGTACCACTGCATTATGAGAACCTATCAACTATACAGTTAGTTGTAAACCCACTGTTTCATGCAAGAAGAACACAAGTGAAAATACATTATCATTATGTAGAAGAAAAAGTCTTACAAGAAGAAATTGAGATGGAGAAAATCAATACAAAAGATCACGTGGCAAACATTTTTACTAAAAGTTTCAATAGCGCAAAATTTGAAAAGTTTTGAAGTTAGCTTGGCACGATATCTGAGAAGGAAATGAAAAAGGGATATCAATGTTGAGGGAGAGTGTTAAAAATCAATAATAATTATCTTAAGTTTTTTACTTTGTGTGATGGAAAGTTAGACACGTAGCATAAAGATAACAAAATTAAGGTATGATTGAAATTGTTTGTAAGCTAGGATAAATAAATATATTAGGTCTTGGTGCAAATGATCAAAAAATTGTCAGTGTGAGCGTGAGTGAGAGTTAGAAGTGTTCTAGCAAAATATTGTGAGAGTAGTAGCGTGTAGTAAAATAGTAGTTTTAAAGTATCCTCTGTAATTTTCATTTTAATGAATCTTGTACGGGTGAAGAAGTTGACTCATTAATAAAACTGCGTATTTGATAGTATTTTCTCTTATCGTAATTTTGCCCAAATAGCCAACGACATCGGACAAATACAATACCATACCTCAAAACATATGCCAATGGTCCTTATTATGAAATAAATTGCATATATTATTAATCCATTACCTATATGTACCTTTCACTTGCGTGGACCACATTCCCCGGGAAGATATTATCGACTTATATTGTCCATTTTATGAGTGGACTAACCTCTTCCTCTCGTGCTTCGCCAAGAAGCCAAGCCGCTCGGATGAGTTACGGACACGTAGAAGCTAAGCTCTTAGTTGATAGATATTACGCTGACTCCGGTTTCCACCACAGACTTTTCCTCATATTAGTATTAGTTTATATTTATAAATTAGTTTCATAATACTGGACAAGACCCCTCCTTCTGTTTCTCTATTCTCCACGTGCCCTCGTCCCATCCATGAGATGAGATGAGATTCCCATTGGCGTTGCTACAAAATATCTACGAAACCCACTCCACAGCATGGCCATGGAAAGATATCTTCTCAGGTAGGACCCAACACCAAATATCAAATTGGAGGGAACAGAGAGAGCCTTTGAACGTGCACCACCCATTCCGGACTCCCAAGTCTCAAGTGTTGACTTTCCTTTTGATCATTCTATTTATAGCATTTGTTTATGGGGCTGACGTGGACGAAGTTCAGATATTTTCATCCATGTGGGCATGGGACCCAGTTGACTTACAGCCCTAGATCAAGACGTGGTTATCTGTGGACGCTGTAATCACCGCCATTCAATCTCAGTTTTAAATATGTGTGAGGTTTGGACTTTGGATATTTTGCTTCTTGGCTTTCTTTCTGCTTTTACTACTACTGCTACCACATATGGCCCATTGATTTTGCAGCGGGATTTTGAGAGTTGAATCCTGGAAGGATATTATGGGAGAGGCTGTGTTGGATGCGGTCAGAATAAGTAAGAATGAGATGAGTGAAGAAAGAGAAAACGAAGAAGAAGAAGAATACACTGAGACTGAAACCGGGGAATCGAATATGAACACTAAGAAAAAGAAGGAAGGTGATGGTTCGAATGACTGTGAATTGACCCGGTGGGAGAATTTGTTTCCTAAGATGGTTTTAAGGGTATTGCTTGTTGAAGCTGATGACTCAACTCGGCAGATTATCGCTGCTCTTCTCAGGAAATGCAGTTACACAGGTTTGTATTTTGTTTTCTGAATTCTCTTTTGACGATGACTTTTCCAAATTTAACTTCTTCTTTCTGGCGATGATATTCCTAATTAATTAATGAAGATAAAAATCTTTAATTCAGTGTTCAGGGGAATTTTGGATGATCAAGGTATTTAAGTTCAATAATTATATTAGCGTTGTATTAATCTACATATTAAATCCTTTTCAGAAATCGACTCTGATTACTCTTGTTTTGTTGCTGTTTTCTTCTCAACTTTTTTTCTTAGGAGTTGGTTCAACGTTTCGGATTTATGTGTTAACGCTGTTCTTTGTTTTTTTTCTTGCTTTTCGTTTGAAATCCCGGTACTTTCAACATTGGCTGAGAAATATACCAAAAAAAGGAATAAATTTCAAGGACGTGCTTGATATCGAGGAGTAAGAAGTTAACAGTGAACTATAAATTCTAAAGAAAACATACCAAATTGGAATATGGAAGTTTTTGGAGCAAAAAAAAAAGAAGATGAACAATTAACAACAATACAAATGTTTAACGTCCAAGCTTCACAACATAATTATCCAATAAACCACGAAGCTACATAAAAACCAAAAATTGCATAGAATCAGATATCAGTTCTTTAGTAATCCGTTGCCCTTCACCCTTCGTCCAGACTGTCGTGTTGTGATGGATGTATGTCAATACGTTGATGGCATACTCATTCTATGACTTGCTGGTTGACTTAGAGTGAGCCAATTACCTTTCAGAATAACTGACCACTGATTTCTGCATGGAACATACTAATTCTCCTTAACCTGTAATATCCTGATATTGAAGGCAAATTAGTTTCCAATTCGTCCATGTCTTTTTTAGATTTTGGTTTTCTATTTATCTAACTAACAGAATCCTCGGAGTGCAGTAAATTTCATTTCTTAAAGCTGTACTTTGAGCTGACTACTGGTACAGAAAATGCTAGACATTTGAACTAAACAATCAACTTACTTCTAGGGATCATTCTAGGAAGAGACTCTCATTTATTATCAGAGGTTGTCCTTTTCACTGAGATCTTCCCTTCAAACTGTTCCTCAAACACTACTGGGTTCTGAATTACTGTTTTTTAGATATTTTAGTTCGATTTTTGGCATTAATTCACTTCTAGAAACTACTTTTTGCTTAATGTCTGCTGTTTTTGCAGAGCAGTTACTGCTGTTCCTGATGGCTTGAAGGCATGGGAGATACTTAGAGGAAGACCGCATAATATAGACATCATTTTGTCGGAAATTGATTTGCCTTTAATATCTGGATATGCTCTCCTTACTCTAATCATGGAGCATGAGATTTGCAAAAATGTACCAGTTATAAGTATGGAATGCAGACCGAGTACTTCTAAATGTAGGATTAAATTTTCGATTTTCATCTGTCGAAAAATTTAGCCATATTTCTGATGGTTTTGCAGTGATGTCCTCCCAAGATTCAATTAGCACAGTTTACAAATGCATGTTGAGAGGTGCTGCTGACTATCTTGTCAAGCCTATAAGGAGAAATGAACTTAGAAACTTATGGCAACATTTATGGAGAAGACAATATGTATGCAAAATTTAACATTTAATCATTTTGCATTTAAGCTTTATTTGTAACCGTCAGTTTTGATCTAGAACTAATTTGTTCGTACTACTCTGTCAGTCTCTTGCAGCAGGGAGTTGTCCCCAAGATGAAAGTGTTGGACAGGGGAAGCTTGAAGACTCTTCTGAAAACAATGCATCGACCAATAATTCAATTGGGGATATGGCATGTATAAAGACAAGTCGTGGATGTATCGAGAAAGGAAGTGATGCTCAGGTCAGTGCTACATTTTGCATATCTACACGAATGAGCACAGTTAATGGGTTATCAGGTTGATGCTTACATATTGCTAAATTGGTTGTTTATGTGATCAGGTTAATGTGTGCATAGCATAGTGAATTCAACCGTGTTTGTGCAACTTCAACACTTAAATCAATTTTAGACATGGTATAAACTAGTTTGGCATCTTTAGTTTGGGAGTCAAAAGTCCATTTCTTAGAATACTTATTTCCAGATGGTACATCCATGAGGAAATTCATACATTAATATGAACTTAATTCTTCCTATTAGCTTGTAGTATAGTCTGATTTCATTGTCAATATGGTTTCCCAAAATTCTGTGCTTCCAACGAAGAGGATTTACAGACCTGAGCTGAATATTGCTCATGGAATAAATTACGTTATTTGCTTACTTAAAAGGAATTCCCTCTCAGTTTAGGTTTACTACATGAGGTTTATATAAAGCTTGCTTTTTATGGCTCTTGCAGAGCTCTTGTACAAAGCCAGACTTGGAAGCTGAGAATGCACATACGAAATATGTGCAGGACAATATGCAGCCTCTGTGGGTCAAATTCTTGTTGAATGACTCCAACATGCAGAAACACAAAGTTAAGATAAATTTTGGCAAACAATTGCTGATGCACGAGAGTGAAGCTGGTGGTAAGGCACTTGCCTATCTAAAATTAATTTGACTGTTATATTTTTGTGGAAGAACTGAATTTTGTACATATATTTTCTACATTAGGTTCGTTTGACGATGCCCGTACCAAGTTTAACAAAATGAATGTGGACGGCAACATTGAATCAGGAAGTCAGGCTATGAATGCTAATATTGCTTGTGAGGCTTGTGGTGATAATGATGTCCTTATTAACTATTCTAGAAAAGCCATCGACTTTATGGGAGCATCTGGAAATCAAATTTATAGTTCAAATAATGCAGAAGATAACTTTGATTCTTCTCCATATTTGGATCTTTCGCTGAAGACATCTCAACCTAATGGCTTTGGCATTCAAGTTACTGAAGAAAGACGTAGTCTCAGACATTCAATTGCCTCAGCTTTTATGCCGTTAGTTCTGTTTCCATTAACTAATTTACTTTTCATTTGGATTTGGGATAACTACTTTTGAGTTGACTGCGAGCAGAGCAAAAATTTATTTATCGATAAGTGAATTAATGTTGGGACTTCTGTTATCAGCTCAAGCATTTTCAAGGCGATGATTTGGATTCCAAAATTATCCAAAAGACTATTAAAATGACATTTTATTTTTTTCTTCTATTTTTGTGGGTTCCCTAGAATATCTTCACGGAACTTATGCAGTTCCAATTTACTATTACCTTTAAATATGTTTTTTTTTTCCAGGTATACTAACAAGGCATTGCAGCCCCTACCTTCACCATTGTCAATCTTGTACAATCAAAGAGAACTTGGAGCTCATTCAGAGAGAAGATTGTCCAATACTAGTGACGGTGATTCTGATGCTCCCTGTCCAGCATCAATTACTCAAAGAAGTTTTGTCTCTTTAGCTACTGGTCAGACCAAAGAAACTGATATTGCAACTTCATGCCCTCAACAAGTAATGCATTCAATCAAAATTCCTAGTCATGGTCTGGGGTTTAATAATCAATCCACAGACCACTGTTCTCCATTACCTCCAACATTTTGTAAGCAATCAAGTTCATCACCAATGCCAAATCCGAGTTCAGCCAGCCATCTGGATCCCAACTTTAAAGTGAGTCGATTCCATCAGTCCAAATTTGGAAGTAATCTTGAGAAGCTTTATGAGCAACTTGGTCAAAATAGAAATGATCCCACCAGTCGAAATCTAGTAAAGGACCAAAAATTGGATTCTTTTAAGGATCATGGGCATACTTCTACAACTGATTCTGTTAGTCATCTTAACAGCATTGGATATGAAAGTGTTTGTGGTATCAACACAGGGGATCCAGCTAGTCTTGTTAGAACCGCCACAGAGAGCAAAAATGAAATTGATGCATTCACTCACAATGGATCCTTTCTTCGATCTGTCCAAAGAGAAGCAGCATTGACTAAATTCCGCTTGAAGCGAAAAGAAAGATGCTATGAGAAGAAGGTAATCACTCATTTCATGATTATTGATTTTTAGCACGTTGAATCAAAGTGATGTTTGTTCAGTTTCTAAAGCTACATCTAACTTCCATGCGTGTAGACAGGGAGATAATATTAGCACTTAGGCATCACTTGCAATAGCTAATATACGTTTTGTTGCATTGTTTGACAACAGCGAAGTATAACGGCTATTGTATTCATTCTTTGCTAATGAAATTATGTTTTTCAGGTTCGGTATGAGACTAGAAAAAAACTTGCTGAGCAACGTCCCAGAGTGAAGGGACAATTTGTGCGCCAAGTGCAGAATAGCCCCCCACCTATTGAAATTGGATAGCTGTTGGTCAATTGTCTTGGTGGTTAGAGTTGATCCACTAATAACAAAGATCTTAAGACCATTAGCACTCATTTTCGTTCGCTTTCCGTTTCCGAGATGCTTCTGATGTACATATTTAGTCCTCTTATATATTGTAATTTGCAGAAGGTACAACATATGTATGTTTTAAATAGTAGCTTTGAATTTGTATTGTACATCACGTAGAGGTCATTTATAGCCATTTTCTTTTAATTTGTAATGTGTAGGTTAGACCATCCAAAATCCTGTACACAAGTCTATTGTATAAAGCGTGTTAAGAGTAAATGCACCCTCTTCTTGTCACCAGTGATGTCACGGATGTATCAGCAGGGTGTCCAAGACTTACTGGGTTGTATTTTGCAACTTGCAAAAAGTGGTCTCCTGGATGAACTTCATACTCTACCCTCTGCCCACCGTTTTTTTCTTAGCTATTTTCTTCTACACTGTTGTATGTATTAGATTTAGAATGTGAGCATGGAGTTGGATGGCCTAGCATCTGAACTGGGTTTATCATAGCTCGTACGTAGAAAAGAGTTGTATTAAATCAGTTTTGTAAAAGATTATAATACCTGGTGGCCAAGGGGATGCAACTAATTTACTCCCCCAAAAAAACAGATTCTACATGAAAACAAACGAAAAGAAAAGAACATTTTCAACGACTTTTCTGTCCCACTTTGTCAAAAGAGTGCTTTAGCGGTATAATCAAAGGATAGTGACTGATAAGACACGCATGCACCTGAATTGATACGAAAATTCCAGGCGACCCCATTCATCCAAAGTCATGGATCCATGTGATGATACTCATATTTGATAAATTGATTCCACTCAATCTTGATGCATTCATGCTTGGTACATGTAAGTATATAATCATTTGTACCGCATAAATCATAGACACACACACACTTATCTACATGTATATGTTTGTAATTGAGCTTGTCTTAGGTCCCCTTAAGAGAGAAGAAAGAAAAAGCTGATAAGCAAATAAAGGAGGAGCAGATGAGAAGTCACTAAGGTATGTCCTGGCCCGGGGCTCAATAGCTGCAAATTAGTCTCATGTCACTGTGTAATTTCTCTCCCTCCTCCATGCATGGACCCAAACACAATCATTGCTCTACGTGGCAAACATCCAATGGAGAAGTTTCTTTTTTAACTTTTATTTCATATCTCCCGTCAGACATCAATCAATCTCCCGTGTTTTCTTTTTCTTAGCCTAAAAGTAACGGCTACGAAGGACCCAAACAACTAGTCACAAGATGTCATCAGATTCTCCATACTAGAACCCAACACTCTCAGCTTGTGTTGAATAAGTAATTAAACGCAATTTCCAGTTGAACACTTTATCACAGTATGCCATTGTGAATACACCAAAATGTGTGTTTCCACTTGAGAAGAAAGGTTAGATTCTTTTTTTTAATCAATCAAAAAACCACCTCACTCACAAGAAATGAGAAGTGAAGCAGGTTGATCTCAGAATGTATCCTATTCTCCTATACAAGGATTTCACTATATATCTTAATCTTACCCATAATATGTTATCGACTGGTGTAGTGTTCTTTTTCCAATGGAAATTCAATCGCATTGAGTGGATTTAAGTTAGCAGATCAACTTGTGACTTTTGTTAATACTACAAGGAATGGGATGATGTGGTTATATACATATGTTTCTTTCTTCAAAATGGAGCTTCACGAACTTGTTTCTCTGCAAGCTGAAAACGCCCAAAAATTTAACTTTGTCAGGCATCTAATAAAGCAGCAGTTGTTTGTTGGGACAAAACAATGGAATGAATTCTGTTAATATGGTTATGTTATACGTGTCATTCCCTGTGTAGTATATATACCAAATACAAAAAAATGGAATCAAATATGTTAATTTGGATAATAACATATTCAATCTTAATCAAACATCAAGAAAATGTACTAGGTGACATATATTAGGCTAATAATCCAAAAAAAAAGAGATTAAAGAAACTACCGTAAAAAGGACAAGACATAAAGGGTGCAATATAATTTATCTTAAATAATTTTTTGTGGTATAAAATCTAAATCGTGTGAATATATTTTTTCAATTATAGTGCGACGTTAGTATCTCTGTTAATGTTACTAATGTGACTTGTTACATAAGACAGATATCCTTAATATTTATAAATGTCAAATTTAATTAAACTAACTAATTAAGTATTATTAAGTTGTTTAACTAAACTACGTCGTTTTGAAATTGAAAAATTTTAATAAACCATGGGTGGCAAGTTTCATTTTTCAATTCTATGATGACATAGTTTAGTAAAACAGTTTAATGAAACTTAATTAGTTAGTTTAATTAATTAATTAATTATATATAAAGTGTAAAAGGTATCTGTTTTATGTAGTAAAAACTATGTCAGCAATATATATATATATATATAAAGTGTTAAAGGTATCTGTTTTATGTAGCAAACCATGTCAGCAATATGAATGAAGATATTAAAGTTGAGTTACAATTAAAAATTAAAAAATTTGAGCATTTAATTATTATTTTGAAAAATTAAGTCAAGTTTGATATTTTTGCAAAAAACATAAAAACGAGTCAATGATTCAACGGTCGAGATCTAGTTTCAATGAAATGCGTAAATATAGAACCACCGATCTAAAAAGTTAAGTTCACATGCAAAGCAAGTAAAAATCTCACAGCTACCCAACATTACCAATACCATCATGAGAAGAGCCAAGCCAAAAGTAACCACAGACTTCCCTTGCTGCTTTCTGTTTCTTTATTAACCCCACCGCTTCTTCTCAGTCGTTAGCCTTGTACACAAAAGCTCTTACTCTTCTCTTCTCATTCCTTGGCCTTGTACACTGCAAATGTCTCGAGTCTCCACACAATCTCCAAAACACTGTGCCAATAAAGGATTAAACTTCAACAGGCTCTACCAGAGGCTATTTTTTGCATCCTCCGCACTTTTCACCTCTGTTCTGTCACTTGTTTTACTCATCTGGCTCATCCTACGCCCCACCAGGCCCGAGTTTTCCATCAAACAGTTTGATATATACCAACTCAATCTCTCAGCTCCTAATCTCCTCAACTCCTCCATCCAAGTCAGTTTGCAATCCAGGAACGCGAACCAGAAAGTTGGTGTCTACTACGATGACTTTCAAGTTTATGCCGTGTATAAAAGTCAGCAGATAACTACATATACCTCTCTTCCTCCATTCTACCAAGGACATGAAGATACTAACATATTAACAGCATCTTTGATTGGAACCGGTTTACCAGTGGCTCCATCGTTTGGTTACGAAGTGGGACGTGACCAGGCGGCCGGAAGGTTAGTCATCAATTTGAAAGCTAATGGACGGCTCAGGTGGAAAGTCGGAACCTGGGTTTCAGGGCGCTACAGGTTTGTTGTTAGTTGTGCCGCCGTTCTACCTTTTGGACCAAATATTCCCGCCGCTCCTCTGAGTTCGAAGCAAGGAACTGAGTGTTCAACAACTGTGTAAGCCATTAACATATGGGGAGAAGTAATAGTTTGGAGCTAATTACATTTTCCATTGTATTTGCCAATTACCAACTTTATGTTTTACATATTTTTGCTGCTCTAAGTGGTGTAGTCGAGTGTGTATAGTACATGATAAAGATGAATGTTCCACATGTGGTGTTTTCAAGTGAGCAAGTTTATTTGGATTCTGTATCTATAATTTTCATCCTGTGTAGTTCTACTTTTAGTTTTTGATATTTAAAGGGAGAAAAAAAAAGTAGAAATTCGTAACTTTCTTCGTGGTGGAGCTTTTCTCAGATCAGAGAAAAAATAGAGATGAGATTCCGAGGAGAAAGGCAAAATAAAGGTGGAAGCAAGTTGGTTGATTTGCTAAGGATGGTATTTCCATATCAAGCTTGCTCTCACCTTTTTAGGCGATTAGAGACATCTCAACTTTTGGGTCCCGATGTCCAGTAGATTTCTGGAATCTGCTCCTGACAAAATCCTTCTCCGATTTTCACTTTCTTCTCGGCACTGTAGGTGTTGAATTGGATCAGAATATGCATGCAAATTCTTGGATCAGAATATGAATGCAAATTCTTGGATCAGAATATGCATTGCAAATTCTTGGATCAGAATATGCATGCAAATTCCAGTCTCTAAAAGCTCAAGTCCAAATATGTTACTTTCATTTCCATCTTATTATTAGTGTGTGTTCTTTTTTCATTTCAACATATGGAACCTGAAACTGATTCCATAAAGCGTTTTAGTTTCTTGCTTATAGCAAAGGACTCAGGAGGACCACATTAGGAAGCGAGAAGGCAAAAGTAATAGAGTTCTGTGGACCATCTTTTGCAAAAAGTTACATTCACAACAAAGATTACATCTGAACACAATGAATTTAGTCATCTTAATTGACTACATTATTGAGTCCATTTAGATGTTATTGTGGATCAAATTCTTTTTCTTAATTTAGTTAATGAACTGTTAATGTTATTGACGCTCACCGAAATCGGCGACTGTTCCATTTGGACTCACAAGTCTCAAGTCATGAGATTGTAAAACTACGTATAATAATGGATTCGATTCAATAAAATCGGCACGGGAAATGGAAATGGAGAGAAAAAGGAAGATGTTAGGTGGCGCATATTTATAAACTAGCTAGGCTTTTCTTCAGGTATCTGAAAAGCAAGCTATGGTTCAGACTGTTCTGTATTACTTGTTTTGTCTTAATCAAAAGCCTCTATAACTTTTCGTAGAAAGACTCCTTTTTGCAACTGTTCTCTAAGTTAAATGCTCCACTACAATGTCTTTTCAGGAGGGACTACAAGCAAGAAGATAGAGGCCAGAAGAGTCCGAATTCTCTATCGAAAATAATTTTGTTTTATTCTGTCTAAGAGTAAAACGGTGTTATTTTTTCTTTAAATTTTGGCGGACGTGTAGTGCCTGTGTTCTTCTCCTCTTGGACAGCTAAGCCGTCAGTTTTCTTTCAAAGCCCTTTAGTTGGAGCCGCGTGTTTTTTGGATGGAGGATCTTTTGCACTTCTTAAGTTTTGATGCAACTTCAAATATTCAACTTTAACTATTCTGATACTTACTTCTTATTATTATGAAATTTTTTGCAAAGTATTTATTATATATATTTCATTTATTATTA
>JANVCQ010000003.1:31818881-31839606 GCA_025531925.1 Erythroxylum plowmanianum
GTTACCTCTTCTATTTCAACAAACAAAGAACAACCGTTCAGGTCAGTTAACGATTCTTTTGTCCATGACTTTTTTTTCCCAATTTTCAATTTATAATGTCAACAAAACCCTTTCTTTATCTTTACGGACCGTTTGTTATAGGTTCCCTCGAAATAATTATGACATTTTTACACTAATTTCATTATTTTAATCCCATATATGAATTCCACCTATTTCGAACGCAAAAGATATTTGAAATATGCCATAAAGGAGACATATGATCCTCAAAGTCAACTAGACGAATTACTTATCCAATACCATGCACGGAATAAAAAGGCATATAGTAGTTCACATGGACTTCGCTATGTCGAGATGTATGACAACGATCTCAAACAAGTAAACTTTGACGCTAGGAAATTTTTTGAAGCACAAATGAAAAAACTTTTAGATTAACATATCTTTATAATGCTGTTTTAATCGTATCTCAAAGAAAGTCATTTTTTGATTACATTTTCATATTATTTTTTATTTAAATATAACGTTAAAATTTCCCCTACCTTTAAATTCAGTGGGCACTTTCACTGCGCATTTGCGCGGTGCTTACCTGCTAGTATTATTAATAGAACTAAGTGTATCTAAAATAGAAGAAAAAACATTACTTTTATAGACTAGGCAAGGGAGAACAAGACAAACAACTTTTAAATAAAGATACAAATAGTCCCATATAATACATTAATGTAAACTAAAAACAAAAGTGTATAGTAAAAGTAAAAATTATTGGGAAACATTGGGTCCCAATAATATTCCTAAAAGATAAGATAGAATCTTTCAATAAGGTGGTGCAGAGGAAGATTGAGGTCCATTATCATCGTCAGAAACTGACATTATATCATTATCCACTTTTTTTCAATTCTTAATGAAATGAGCTATTCCTGTATCGTCTAAACTGGGCCAGAGATCTTGAACATCTTGAAAATAGTCAAGAAGTTTGGGCTCTTCTTCAGGATTATAAGCAGTGGAGCTTTCTCCAATTTCAAAATGCTTCTTGGGCTCAAAACTTGGTGGGTATGGTAGTTCTCTGGCCATGACATTAAAACTCATGTGAGCAACTTAGTCAACAAAAGAACAATATCCAAAAATTGGTGAAATGGACTCTAGTAGGGCAAAATCTCCAACATATGGACCTAAAAGATGTGTAAGTAGTAGGCTTACTGTATTTGAAATGCTAATTAAGTTGATCTAGAAAGTGATAAAGATCATGCATTAAGTCTTTTTGACTTCTTGGCTAGTCAATGGAGGTCCTCCAAATTTGAAAATGATTAATAGTACAAATATAACCATTTTTAGTTAGGCTATAAAGACAGAGGACAATGAAGATTGAATGAGCTTTATGTTAAGCTAAGGGAATAGTCCATAACTGGTATCTGTTGAGTATTTTTCCTAATTGGATATGTCATTTTTCCAAGGGTGAGAACCACTCCAAGAATGCCTGTAATAAAGAAATGACATTGACAGGATTGTTTGGTGATGGTACACATGTAGCAGAGATAGAGTAATGGGATAGGCATACAAGGCAGATAAAACCTAGAGCCATATAGTGGGTTTAGAAAGAGAATCATAGAAATGGTGGCACAATAGCATGTTAATATGTCCAAATGGTGTGGATGAGGAGGAATATTCAAAGTGGTGAGAACAAGGTAAAGGTGATAGAAAATGCTTATGCAAAGGAAAACAACAATTTCATCTAGTGTTTGTTGAGGATTTATAGTAATTATGGGAATGATTTCTTGCTAAAGGGAAAATCCTTAATTGGAAGGAGTAAAGGAATTGGTTTTCCTAAGATGGGAGAGAGAAATTGAACTGATTTTCTAGGTCTGGAGAGAAAATCAACAAGCACATTGTGATGACCTTTGATATGGCAAATTGTGAATTTATAGACAGAGAATCAATCTTTCCAATGAATTAATTAGTTGTTAGTCAATATTTTCTTGTTGGGCTCAAGAATCTTTGGAAAAGATGTATTGTCTTTTTCAATCATAAAGTGATAAAGGTTGAGGTAAAAATTGAATTTTTCAATGTCCTTTTTTACCACCAAGATCTCCTTGTAGATGGTTATATAGTGCTTTTTTGATTCTTTAAACTGGCCACAAGCATGACCACAATAATGTTGTGTCCCATCAATCTCTTTAATCAAGATGATATGCCAATAATGGTCACTAGATCTATATGAAGGATGCATTGACCATTTTCTAGAATCTTTAAAGGAGGTGGATGCTAATTGACTTACTTTAAGTATTAGACAACCTTGGTTAGATATTTAGTCTATGGTAGTGGATTCGTTCTCAACAATTTGGATAAGGAACTTGTATAATTAGCAACTTGTGGGATGAAATCTCTGAAGTAATTAACAATTTTAAGGAATTGTTAGATTTGCTTTATAATTAGTTTTCATCAGGAAAATGTAATAATTCATTAGCTATATATGGGTCGGGCTGATGAAATCTATCATAAAAATTCATACCCAAAATTTTGTTTGGGTTGTTCCAATATGGCCTTTTTTAGTTGAGAGCACAATCTCATATTGCTTTGTAAGATCCAAAAATGATCTAAGTAATACCTTATGATCTTTATGAGTCTTGGAATATAATAGAATGTCATCAATGTAGATTAACGTACTAGAAAGAATCAGATCATAAATCTTCATCATAGCTCTTCGGAATAGTGATGCAGCAACTTTAAGTTTAAATAACATGACAATCCATTTATATTGGGCATTAAGAATGTAGAAGGTTGTCTTGTATCGTTCTTGTGAATCTATTCTCAATTGCCAAAAACCTGCTTTAAAGTCAATCTTTGAAAAGATACTGACAAGATTAATATCTTCATTTTTTTTAAGGGTAAAGAATTGTGGATTCTTCTAAAAAGGATGGGGGTGTGAGAACTGTACATAGTTCTGAGGACAATGTTCCAAAAATTGGTCTCTCAATTCTTTATATTGAGAAGGTATTTGGGTAAGTTCAAACATATTGCGAATATATATGTAAGCACTGAAATTGGCTTAGAATTTGATACCAGTTGGTAAAATTGTAGAGGGGATGTCTTGTAGTAAACATTCATACTGGTTAAGATATCTAAGTTAGTAGATTAATACTAATGACTTTAGTCCACCATACAATCAGGAAAAAACCTTATCCCTATTTTTCTGTTGCTGATAAGCCAATCTTAAGTGAGTTGCCATCAGTATTAGTAAAATATTTATCATATGATATTTAGTCTTCGAGAGGTAAGATGATGGGCTTCATAACACTTTGACAAGATCCAGTATCTATATATCTAATAACCTTGATTGACTTATCATATTTATCCTATTATAACAACTAGATATGGACATAAGGACGAGGAACAATAATAGGCTTTGAGTCTACCTTAAAACATGTTTATTGTAACTTATATATGTTATCATCTTCAGTATCCTTATCTTTATAGATTAGGTCGTTAGAGGATTCAAACAAATCATCAGAAGAGTCAATTGAAACAACAAATTTTGTTTCCTCAATTCACTGAATTGTTCGTCAATGATGTCTTCAATATTACTATTGTCATGAATAAGTATGATAACCTCAATAGATTCCAATAGTTTCAAATCCTTTTTTGTCTTGTTAGGACATTTTCGAGTATAATGTCCTGACTTGTCACAAATAAAACAACGATTTGTCTTTTTTATAAAGAAACGAAAAAATCTACACCTTTTATTTCTTCTAAAAGGTCCATGATAACCTCCATTAGAAATATGTGATCGTTAAGATTTCCTGTAAGATAATTACTTGTGATGATATCTCTTTTTGGGATGACATTCACAGTCTTTTTTTTCCTTGCATTTGATATTGAGATAAGGCTTCCTGCAAGCTTTTTTTTTAAATACATGATCACCTTTAATCATGTTCTTAAAAAATCTTGTTGACTATAAAGTTTATTAAGAAAAGCTAATACGAGTTGATAGATCTCACCAAGAGATATTTCTCTTATATCTGTTCGTAAAGCTGTAACGGTCTTTTGAAGTTCACATTGTAATTCTTCTGAAAGAGATGAGATGAATGTATAACAGAAATTGATGTCGTTAAAACCATTAAGCAGATAATATCTTTCTGTCATACGTTAGAAATGCTTCTGTAAATATCTTCTGTCCAATGAACAATACTTCATTTTAAAATATTCTTACCTGATTTGCTTGTCAATGAGCTAAAAATCTCCAATAAATTTTTTATGTATAACTTCAAGAAGAATTCCTACAAATGATACTTGAATATATTGAAATATGTGACAATCATCTAGACTTTGCCACCATTATTGTAAAGTACTAATAAAACAAGAGGTAAACTCAGATAAGATATCTAGTAAAGAATTATCTGGTCGATTAATCTGTAAATCAATTCAAGCACCAAATTCATGAAGACGATCTCTCCATTTTGTAGGTGGTAGATCATCAAAAGTAAACCAGAGTCCTAAAGTAGGTATAATTAATGGTACTTGTATTAGTACTGGTGAGGTCTGATTGGTTCAGTCCTTGTAGATTCAACTTCAACGGTTTCTGGTTCAACCTCAATTGTTTGAGATGTATTGGGCATATTCATCATGATCTAAGCTAATTCAATTAAATCAGCAAATTGTTCAAAAGTCTCTGAATTTTCAAATACAGATTATTGATTTTCATATTCATCTGAGATAGATACTAGTCTAAGAGTTACAATAAACTTTGTTGAAGAGCTTTATCTTTTTTAATGGATCGATCAGGTTGGGTTTTACGTGGTGAAGAAGGAGGAGTTTTAATTTATAAAGGTTTTGTCCATGGATCAATAGGATTGGTGTATGAAGGTGATGGACCGTATTTTTTTTTAGTTTTGGGCTTCCTAAATTTGATAGATTTAATTTAGTGGTAGGATGAACATGTTGTCTGATTAAAGGATAGTTCATTTTAAACATCTTTTCATAATCAACAGTTTTAGGATTGGTTGAAGTTAAATAGATGGGTTGGATAACTGAAAAGGTTGTAAGATAAGCTCCATAAACAATCTTAGACTGTTCTGACTATATGTCTATCTCCATTTTTTGAAGTACTTTTTTGACTTTTAGAAGTTCTTGCCCATTGGTTGTGAAATTAGGTCCAAAAATACTATGTTTCAATATATCTTCAGAGATTAGTATCAAGTTGAACCATTTGATCTTTCAAAGATGTATATAGTTTTTGGAACTGAGAAGACATAGTTTTTACCCATTTTTTAGTAGCTTGTGTTTGTTGGTTAAGACCATTAAGATTAGTATCAATTCAGTAAAGAACTTTATTTTGGGCCACAATATTATCAATGTGCTAGTTGAGTACTTCATCAGTAGCATGAATGTAAGGGCTAGAAATAACCCTATTTGTATCATGAGTGTATCTTTCCAGGGAAGGAAATTCATCCTCATATGGTCTAATCATCA
This sequence comes from Erythroxylum plowmanianum, assembly GCA_025531925.1. Lineage (NCBI taxonomy): Eukaryota > Viridiplantae > Streptophyta > Magnoliopsida > Malpighiales > Erythroxylaceae > Erythroxylum > Erythroxylum plowmanianum. Next base: position 31,824,339 of record JANVCQ010000003.1, read on the forward strand.
TACATGAAATTGGTGCAAGAGTAACAATAGGAATGAAAAAAACAACATGCTTAGGTTTGTTGAGAATTGGTTCTTTAAGTAACAAATGTTCCTTTTCCAATAGCTTTGAGTAGCTTATGAAAAGTCTCAGTCTAGGTCGTGGGTTTTTAAGCCCAACCCATGGTTTTGAATATGGATCGTGATTATCATGTCTAAGATGGAGTTCTTAGGAAGGTTAATAGTGATGAATTTCTCTAGGTTATTGTCTTCCTTTGCTTCAGAGTTTTGCTTGCCTCTTTTGAACATAGACCTCATCTTCATTGTTTGTTTCATCATAATTTAGTATTAGACATATTTCACAATCTGGCTCACACATGGATGGATCCACTCCTATATAAAGTGTCCTTGATGATGGTTGATGTACACAAATTGACCATCTTCCTTTGCTTCAAAGTTTTGCTTGCCTCTTTTGAACATAGACCTCATCTTCATTGTTTGTTTCATCATAATTTAGTATTAGACATATTTCACAATCTGACTCACACATGGATGGATCCACTCCTATATAAAGTGTCCTTGATGATGGTTGATGTACACAGATTGACCATCATATTTCACTTAATGGATGGGAGGTTCACTCTTGCCTTCTTTGTGTGATAACATCAGTTGAAGCACTAAATGGTGCTAGAAGTGCCAGAGGATCCAGGATCTTCTTTATTGGGCCTAGTGTAAAAGGATTTAACATATTCATCTCTTAATGTCTTGAGAATATGCAAAGTAATAGTAGTCTGGTCATGAGCTCAATCTGCTACTATGTATAGAGCATCAGAAGTTGAATTTAGGAAGTTGAGATCTACAATATAATTCTGTAGATGATAGATTATTTGGTGGTGCAAAATGGCCATAATTATTTTAAGGTTTTACTCTGCTCCAGTAATTTGGATTTGGATTTGAAGTCTCTTAGATAAGGTGAGATTGTCCAACTTGATGCTGAAATCAGGAGCTATGGTGAGAATAATATTTCTGTTGTTGAGAGTTGTCAACAGAGTACTAATCAATGCATTTTGATAAGTTGTGTAAGCAGTGTTAAGAAGAAAGATCCTAGCAGTGATTGAAATTCCTTTTTATTCCATGAAGAGAGAACAAGTTTGATAGCTTCAACATGAGAATGTATATGATTCAGTCTCTCCAAAGAGAGGAGTTCTTTTGGAACCTCCAATTTGACATATTGTCATGTTATTGTTGTCTTTAAACCAAACTGTTCTAAACGAAAACTTTGGATGACTTTCTTTATCTTTGGACAATTTGTAATAAGGATAGTACAAATACTTCTAGTCCAAAAACGATTATGAGAATGTATACTTTATGGACTTAACAAAGGAAGAGAAGTATCATGGATACGACTTTCTTCCTAGAGATTAGTAAATTCTACTACATTTTATATTTTATTTAGAAGAGTTTGTTTAGCATTAGAAGGTCATTAAGTAAAGAGTCATATATAGAAAAGTCTCCTTACTAACTTTCATCAAGAATAATATATGCAACTTGGGAGGAGGGGAAAAATAGCAGAAAAATCACATCTTATTGATATATCAAATCACCACAAGGCAGCTTGAAGAAGCACAACAAATATTGCATTATAGAAAGCCAAAAGCAAAATAGGCGGATTAGGGGTTCTTGAGGAATTCCATGACGTAAGTGTTGAAAGCTGAGCACATGACTCTGAAACCTTGGAACCCTGCACCCTTTGCCAAGTCCTGGAATTCCTTCTCTGTTCTCTCTTTACCACCTGGGTTATGCGCCAACATTATAACGTCGATGTGAACCACTCCCTTCGTCGCAAGGCTCGTGTCTGGTGCCACTGGAAGAATGCATTCTGCTACTATCACCTTCCCATTCTCTGGAAGTGCATCATAGCAATTCTTCAGAAATTTCAAGCAGTGCTCATCGCTCCAATCGTGGCATATCCACTGCAACGTGCATCATCAATTCAGAAATTGTTGAATTAAAAAATCACCCAGGCCTCGGTATCATGTTATGTTATCAAGTGGTTCTTGAGAATGGTTAATTAGAAAACTCACCTTCATGAAAATGGCATCCCCTTTTGGAACACTAACAAACATGTCTCCACCAACATGCTTCACACCTGCAATCCAGAATCCATCTCTTATTAATTTCAGTTTTATATATGCATATACCACAATGTTTAGTGTGATTAAATCGAAGTACAGGTAATACCAGGCAGAGATGGGGCATCCTCGATGACATGAGGAAGATCAAAATTAATGCCTTTAATAGAGGGGTATTTGGAGACAATCATGCCAAGAACAGCACCAGTCCCACCACCAACATCAACCACCGAAGTGAGGCCTTCAAAACCCTTGTAGGACTCAAGAATTTTCTTCATGGTAAGGGTAGAATGGTCGGCCATACCTCTGTTGAATACCTTGTTGAATCTAAGATCTTTCCCATGGTATTCAAATGAAGTCATGCCATGGGCCTTGTTAAATGGAATTCCTCCTTCTAGAACCGAGTCTTTCAAGTAATACCTACACCAAGGTGCACATCAGCCTAAACTTCTTCTTTTCCAAACATACATGCGATCCATAATAAACAAAGAATAGGAAAGGTAGACCTTCAACATCTTAATGACAGTGAAAGCGAAGCATATTTGAATTTGTTTCTTCCAGAGGTTCACTTCCATTTCTTGTCTCACTTTGACAATTATATATGCCTACTAACTTTATTTGATTGGAGCATTCAACATGATGCTCACAATCCAACAATTACTTAATTGTGCAGAACGTACTGAAATTTCTACTCTGAATAGTTTCTTAATCTAGTCAATAGATAAAATAAACCAGTTATGTCATTTGCTGCTACAAGAAATTTCGTACTCACGAGATGTTAAAATCTCAAATTAAACCAACTTGAGATGTTATAACTAGATGTAGCCCCGAAAGGCAACCTCTTATATAACGTTTCTAACTTCAGGTCTATACTTTTTCTTCGTCTCAATAAGATAAGCATTTCTAGTTAATAAAACATGCGGAGATAAATCAAACAAAGTCAATCCAGCGGTAGGTGAAGTGGTGGGACTCAGTAGCTTAACTGTGTGGTCCCAACAAGGCTTTAGGTTGAGATTTCCTGGTTGTATTCCACTCTATATCGAGAATTAATCAGTTTAATTGATTGATTAATAGACTAATTAAGACGTACAAAAAGTAGTGAAATCTTAATTAGTTTCACCAAATTCTGCGAAATTCCAATAGCAACTCAGGTGAATCTTTTTGCGATACCAGTTTTGAATTGAAAAGACATAAACATGAAGCAAATTATTTTTTCAGAATGACTAACAAAGAAAAAAAGAAGATAAGGAAGACTGGGTTGATTAACACTTCCTTTTAGGTATGGAGTCACACAAGATACGAATATAAGATACTTCGGGAAAGGAATAAAAGGAGAAAAGATGTAATGGTCTGAAATTACCAGCTTTCCATAAGAACCTTATCCTGGTTCATGAGGCAGAGAGGGGCGATAGAGACACCATCCTCATTCTTGGTCAAGAATTTACTAACAGGTCCAAGACCGTAGAGCCTCTCAACTTTGCCATCAGGGAGTGTTTTGAGTGAGTAAGTGAGAACAGAGTAGCTAGCCAGAAGCCTCAACATACGATCTAACATGACTGGGGCCTCGGGGTTGATGGTTGGGAGCTGAGCGGCAATCTCTGATGGAGACAAGAACGCACCAGGACCAGCCTTTGCCATGATTTCGAGAAGGTCCAGCTCAAGAGCGGCTTTGAGGATCATAGGCAAGACGGAGGCACTTGCTAGTTGCATGGCAAAGAGGTTTGCTTCTTCGTCGGACACTATGGTCGGCGTCATCTGGGTTTCGCCTGTAGAACCCATTTTCTTTGATCTTCCAATAAACAAAACGTACGTAAGTTGAGGAAGAAGAAGCAGGTGGAGTGGAGAAAGAAAGAAAAGGAAAGGAAACTGGCCATTAGCAGTGGCTAGAAAGAGAATATATAGAGATGGATTGCCCAACCACCGTATGGGTGAGACCACCACCTAAACTTTGACACTTGACCTGTTTTTTTAATATTGGGTGCTTCACTTGCTATGTCATCTCTCTAACAAATGTCCAAACAAAACTAAGAGTCACTATAGTAGTTGGAGTGGAATTTCACTATACACATACTTTTCAAATTACAGTGATATGCCAAATGTGCTTCATGCTCAAGTCTACCATGAAGTTTGGTTGAGAAAATTAAAGTAAAGGTTGAATTATGCAAAACATTCTAAAGTTAAGAGAATATTAAAGTATAATTATTTAATAAGAAAATCATTATATATATATGTGTGTGTGTGTGTGTGTGTGTGTATACCATCAATAAATCAATTCTTATTCTTATAATTTAAGGAAGAGTCTTTGAAGTATAAATTCATAAGTTTAAATAACAAAATAGCCTTTTGTAAAAATTATAGAAGAAATGTTGCATAGCATTTTTCTAACTTTCATAAAGCGACTAGCCTTGTGCATGAAATAAGTTAAATTTGACTTTTCTAATGTTCATCAAATTTTGATTGGATTTTCATATTATTATTGATACATCTAAAAGGGTTGGTGACTCCATCAAATCACCAGACAACAAAAAGAAGGTAGAGAGATCCAAGTTACCATGGTCATAAGAGTATGATTCCTTCTTGGATTGGAATGATTCTTTCTTAATATCCAATCCATGCGTATATGCAAAATATATATAGAAATTCAGGTCAACAAAAATTTGTAAGTTGCAAATTATCATATATATATATATATATATGATAATTTGCGACTTAAAAATTTTTGTTGACCTGAATTTGGGGCTTATGTAGTATAATTACACACTTTTTAATAGAGCAACGGGCAACAACCTTGAAGAATGTAGTCAAGATATGGATTTGGAAAATCTACGTTGAATGAACACAAAGAGTGCTCCTTAGGAAAGAGGTACAGAATTTCTGTAACCATAGCCGTTGAGTCATTGATATATGCAACTTTCATTCTTATATTTTTACAAAAAAGTTATTTTCGTAGTTTGAATTTATAATTTTCTAATTACAAAGGATCAATTTTTACGAGTTCCAGTGTCTCACTCATGCTTTACTGTCATGCTAAGGCTAATTTGTAATGAGCTCTACCATCGTACTAAGGTTAACATACAGGGTTTTAACTTGATTTGGAGAAATGTTGGCCGAAATTTGAATGAGTTCATAAATAATGAAAAGGATCTTTTTGATATAGAACAATTATGTTTGTAAATTATCACCTCCATCTCAAAAATGAGTCCAACTACATTAAATTAGTTTTCTCAACTTATAATTAATGAGAAGTTATTAACTTATGTCATCAATCACCGTTCCTTTAACTTGAATCAATAAGACATTGTATCCCAATTAAAGGCTCTAGTAGGATAAATTATAATTTATATCTTCATATATAATTCACTGTATTTTTATGTTCCTTTTTAATATAGAACAAAATTTATATTATAACTAAGATGGCAACTAGTCCCGACCCACCCGATCACAATTAAAAGTCAACGGATTAGACCCTAGTGATCAAAATTTGGGCAGAGCTCGGAGTGCCCAAGCTTGAGGTTCGATCTTTATATATATAACAATGCTATTTTGGCATTTTAAATTAAAAAACAGAACGAGTTGAATCAGGCTCGAGCGTGAGCCTACTACTTCCAACCTAGCCCAACTTATTGTCATCCCTAATTATGTCATCCTTAATTATAACAATGTGGATCGAATTTTATTATATCATATTCTGATGTCACTCTTAAAGAAATCATCAATATAATTGCGAAGAAAATGGAGTAGTTTTAAGTGTTCCTATCGGTAAATAGGTGCATCATAATTTAACTCAAAAACTTGTCATATTATAGATCAATATTGGCATATAGAACACTTCTTCTTCTTGTCCTCAGCTTACTTGGGCTAAGTTCTACGGTTAATTTTTTAAAAAATAAATAACCTATCAAAATCATAAAGTCCAATAAAGTAACTTCAAGGATATATCTTAGAAATCATCCATTGAACGAACTGGCATCCACTTTAACCTAAAATTGGTTGATATGCCTTAGCTAAAGGATTGGTGCTTGCCCCAATCAAGTACCAATTGATACGCCTCGATTAATGGATTCGTATCTACACCAATGTAATGTTGATTAATAGATCTCAATCAACCGTAACCCACATATAATCACACAACCATAATACCCCGTCTCAAGGATCTCAGTTACATCTTAGAATGAAAAAAAATGTCACATTACAAATTATATACACACAGAGCAATGAATCCATGATATCAATCCACATACAAATTCATATACATTCAAGTCGTCTTCATGACATCCAAATCACACTCCACAAATAACTATGACAATATGTTAGCTATCTCAAAAAACCCCACTCAACATACTTAGGGATGGCAGTGAGTTTTCAACCCGATTAATATCTGCACCACCTAATCTGAAAAATAGACATGGAGGCTAAAAAAATAGATTTTATGCAGATGCTAAAAAATGGATATGGATATGAATTTGGATATAGGTCTAGTGATAACCCGAATCGATAGATGCCCATACCCGATCTATTTTTTTAATTAACTTTATTTTTCTTTTTTTGAATATTTATGGTTACATATAATAAAATATTAATATTTTATTAAGAAACAACTTTAAAATCAATATTTTATTCCTCAGTCCTCACATTTTTCTAGGTAAAAGGAGTCCCTTTGTTTTAGTCATTTCATCGATGACCTTTGAATTCTTAAAGCAGATTATCTTAATTGATTCCTTCAAATGGTGACGTTTTCCCTTACACCTTCAATCTTTTCTATACCTAATCTTATGTCAATTTTTTTTTACCAATAGATGAATGATCAAAACAAAATTAGACAATAATCCTCTGAGTGACTCCTCAAGGAGATACTATGAATTACGATCCTTCAGTTCGCTTTTCACTAGCAACCACCAACCTCTCACTCAGTGCGATGGTTTTTCAATCACCGGCACCAACCATATCTCAAACTTCTTTAATGTTTACTGGCCACTTTATAAAGCCTAGATTTGCAGATTCTTAGTACCTGGTATGAATGTTTTTTTTTAAAATATCATTTTACATTTTCTCAAAAGTCTCATTCTCTCAACAAATTAATTTCAAAGTCATGCTGTAGTACATAGGGCTAATTGCTAATTTATTAAATTTGGTGGATGAAATTGTAAAAAAGAATGTCCACTTTTGTTTTCTCTTTTTTTGTTTGTTTTTTTTCTTTTTCACTGATGGAATAATAAATCAGAGAACTTGTTCTTCAATAAATATGTTCTAGTTATATAAATATGAAATTTGTTTATATTTGATTGATTATCTAATTAGAGTTTTCTTTTTTCTTCAATAGTACATATAAGAACAACTAGTCAAGGGATTTAATATTGAATCATATGTTTTAGTCGTATAATAAAGAGACATTTTTGGATTTTGGATTTTCATATCTAATTTTAAACATTCAGCTAGAGTTGGTTGATCATTTTAATTGATCATTTTAATAATTTTAAGAAGATATCAAAGTTAATAATAATAAAACCTTGAATAGAATAATAATTTAATTCATTTATTCAAGTTGATAACCTAGGATCTCGTTGTTAATTTCCCGCTCTAACCTACTTATCTCATTATTAGGAAAATAATTCTAAAATGTCCACTTACCATAGCATGACGATCTTTAGTGACTTTGAATTTATAATGTAGTCATATAAATAAATATCAATGTTCTACATGCTTGTCACTGGAATTGTCGTTGTACACATTTTGTGGTATTAGGAACATCATGTAATGTGATAGATTTTCAATGCTAGTTTACTACCATATTCCTAATTGAAAAATTAAAATTGTTTATTAGAGAATAATACCAATCAGTCAAAAATATATTAATTTTATAAATTTAACTAAGGGATGAGGTGAAAATTGAAATAAAGGCTTTATTTTATTTGACTTTTATTGTCAAAGTTGGCCTTAGATAACTAATCATTTACTAAGTTAATTTTTTTAGGTTGTTTTTTCTGCGACTTATAAGTTAAAAGAGATAATTTTTGAGAATTATCAAGAGATCATTAATAAAGGAGTAGAGAATCATACAATAAAGAAATTCTCTAGTCCACCTCATGACGAAGAAGAGCCTGCACCTATGGACTCTGATGAGATGATCGTGGTGCAACTAAAAGCAAGAAGCATACTTCTCTTGTATGGCTAGAGTTTACTTTGATAACTAAGAAAGGTTTTTATAAGGCTGAATGTAAGCATTGTAAAAGGAAGCTTTCTGCTAAAGGTACAAATAGGACTTCGCATCTATGTGAGCATTTGATTAAGTATTGTCCAAATAAACATTTAAGGCTTGCTGGAGGGCAGAAAACATTATTAATTGGGAGTGGGATGAAGTTTGATGGGGAAAAAAAACATTGTAAAGTTACAAATTTAGCCAGGAATTCTCAAGATAGAGTTAGTTAATATAATTGTAATGCATGAGTATCCTTTGTCTTTTTAGAAGGTTTGTAGTGAGTTTAAACAATGGATTCAGGAAATGATATCCTAAAAATGTTTCTAAGTGAAAATTCAAACTTGAAAAAAATGTTGGAGGATCATGGGTCTAAGATTGCTATCATTATAAACATGTGGACAGCTTCCAACCAAAAGAAAGGATACATGATTGTGACCGGATACTTCATTGATAGAGATTGGGTTCTAAGAAATTGAATTCTAAGGTAATTAATTTTCTTAGATTTAACATATTTCCTTCCTTATTGACAATATCAAGTATTCTTAACATGTTATGTGCATATACTTTGCTTAATCTTTATCTTGGTTACCATATATAGATATAGTAATTTGCATGTTTAGTAATTAGTTCCTTTATACATGCTAAATATTAATTACTTAGAGAATCATTTTGTGTTCTATATTTAAGTTGTAATAAATCTTTTGTCATTGTATTTTATAAGTTTATATTTGTGCCATGCCCACATACAATGGAGACTCTATTGAAAATTTTCAGAGGAGTGTTTGTATGAGTTTAGCCTAGAAACCAAGATTTCTTTTATGGTTGTGAATAATTGTAAAATAAATGATGCAATGATGAACCTTCTACATGAGAAGCTTGACACCAATTTTTGCATATGCCTTGTAGCGCTCATGTATTAAACTTGATTGTCAAGGATGGTTTGGATTTCATGGGTGAAGGGTTAGAAATAATTCATGATTGTATTTTATTTTGGGCATCAACTCCTAAAAGGATAGAGAAGTTTGAGGATGCAGCCAAGTTTTTGAAAGTTTCATCTTTTAAAAAGTTAATTCTTGATTGTAAGACAAGGTGAAATTCTATTCATTTGATGCTTAAGATAGCTTTTCCATACGAAGGTGTTTTCAAGAGGGTGGAACGTTTGAATAATCGACTTAAGTTTACTTTGCCTAGTGATGAATATTGGAAGTTGGTAAACATTATTTATGATATTTTACAAGGTAATAGAGCCTTTTTCTAGTAGAAAATACCCTACTGTAAACTTGTTCTTTTGCCATATTTGTGAAATAAAGTTGAAGCTATTTAAGTGGATGTCATCCCATTATGATATTGTTAAAACTATGGAACTAAATATGGTTGAAAAGTAAGATGAATATTGGTTTCATGTGAATGAAATACTAGCCATTGCTTTTGTTTTGGACCCAAGAAATAAGTAGATTGCGTTGAGTTCTATTTTAGTGACATTTATAGAAGTAAAGCTAATATTGAGATTGAGAGGGTGAAGAGCTTGCTTTATGAACTATTGTTAGAATATCAAGACAAACATGCTATAGACATAGGGAACTCTACAACATGTACTAATTCAGTTGTTTCATCGTCTTCATTTAAGGCTACACATCTTGGAAAACATCAAGTAGATTGTGGAGATGGCGATAATTTTTCCATGTATAAGAAATAAAAGAAAAGAAGGGTAAACTTAACATCTGAATTGGACTATTATTTAGAGGAAGATACAATGCCTGAACATAACGATGTTGATTTTTGGCTTACTGGAAGCAAGAATTCAAGTATCCAACACTGAGGATGATTGCCCGAGATATTTTATCAATACCTATTTCTACAATTATTTTAGAAAGTGCATTTAGCATGGGTGGTAGGATTCTTAGTCCACATCACTCAAGACATCATGCTAGTATTGTTGAAGCATTAATATGCTTGCAAAATTGGATGCTTGGAGATTATTCAAGTAATATATATTTCCTTATTAATATTTGCAACATTTGTATTTGAAACTTCTTACCTGTATAATTTTCCACTTTACAAAGTTCATATACGATTTCTTCAACCTTTGATGATGTTGATGCAAGCGAAGAGGAACCGGGTGGAGTGATTGGTTTGGTAATTCATTTTATTTTCTTATCATTTATTCATTTTTACTTAAAATATTAAATTAACTTATAATTTGACTCTATTTGTTAACATGTTTTATTTTTTTATAGGATGATAATAATGCAAATGATATGGAGATGAAGTTTTAAATGTTGTAGAGTTCACACAAAGACAATTTAAAGCTTTGGATATTTCTGTTTTTGTTCCAATTCTTGATTGTAAAAATATATATTGTCTTTGCACTAGACATTATGATTTTTATTATTCCAATTTTATGATTTTTTTAAGATATACAAATCAAAATCTTGACTTATTATTATTAAAGTAATTTTGATTTGGAGCGTTCTGAAAATTTTGCTCTTTATATTTTCTATTTAAAAGTTATATTTTTATGTGATATACAATTTAATGGATATCCAAAAACTCAAACAATCCAATAGATTTAGATATGGGTAATAAATCATAAAAACCAATAGATTTTAAATGAATAATGAATTGAGTCATAAAAAATGAATATGAATATAGGCAGAGTAATACCCGAATCAAACCCTATCTATTGTCATCCCTAAACATGATTAAAGCTCTAAAACCAGCAATTTGATAAAATCTTAAATCCGCCATAACCTTTTACATGGGGTTTTATAATTCAAATCCAATTTTAATAAGTTAAAGCATGCATATATAGTTATTAATCGCATAAGTACTCAGAATTACACCTAATCAGTAAACACATATACTAGAAATCTTAATACATATGGACCACTTATTAATCGTAGAAAACGTACCTTAATTGCCTCTTCATATAGATTCTAGCGGTTTCTCACAAAAAATGGCACATCTAGAGTTCAATCATCCTAACTCATTACTCTGTCAATTGAAGGTTTTTAAGTTACGAAATATTATGATCATTCAATCAAAATTAAGGCACATTCTATTGATTAATAGACATGTTTGGTTGATCGATAAAGTAGGTTCGGTTCGATCATCTGGTAGTTTCAAGTTTTTAAAACAATACCACAATTGACTTACCAAAAAAGGGTTTGGTCAATCACTGTCCCCACTAGACAAACTTGATGCAAAAATACATGTTTGTTCACCAATTCCCTTAAACATCACAAAAATAATCCATAACGTCAAGAAATTCCTAACTCTCACATTATATTAAAGTCCAAGCATTTAGAACAAGTCAATACACAATCTTGTATTATGAGAACATACAAGTGACAAAATTCATTGTCTCACGTTTTTATAAAGCTATTATGCATGGAATTTGCTTAATAAAAATAAATCAAGTGGTAAACATTAATAGAAAATTTACCATAATTCAAGTTCAAAAAATTTTTATCCTCAAATGACTATGTAAAAGATGTACCTCAAATAGCTAAGTAAAAGATGTATTTACATAATTATAATCTTAAGGAAGATATCAAAATTATAGTTTTAAAAAGTAACCAGGTGCCTTAAGTTTTCTATGTAAGCTTTCTTTTGAACCACTAAAATTAAGCAATTCGAAGAAACCAACGCAAAACACACACTTACCTGTTGTGCAATAAGTTTTTTTATTTATTTATCAAAGTATGTATAAAATGTTAATTCAATACTAATTATATTTAGTGATTAACAATTTCCAATCTTCCAAGATCCGAGTGAGCCAGTCCTTTTCCAAATTTGACCCATTCAATGTAACAAGAAGCTGAGATTTTTCTTTTCTTTTCAATCAATGGGAAATTATACATGTATTTTATAATTCACCGAAAAACAAAAAGAAAAAAATATGGCCAATTCAGTTGATTATTTAAGAAGAAAAGAGGATTGGTAATGCTTTTTTGTTGTTGGAGTCGATCATATTTGTGCTAAGAAATCAAACGAGTTGGTGGGTGGACCCAACTGAGTATCATATATAATTAACTTACATCATAGTTTCTGATGTGTCAGTTGAATTTCTTGAAATCCACATTTGATGATTTTAAACAGGAGCAGTCAACTAGCACCCTACACATTTCATTAGACATTTTGTGCCGAGCAACCTTAACAATTTGTGGTAGGTAGATGAACGTTACGTGGCTATCGCCCTTCTGTTTGATTATTTCCCTTTTAACCATTAATTGATGTCCTTAATAATTCGTTTCTTCCATCTTAACTTGATTTAGATGGTGTGGAGAAATTGATCAGTGTCCCATGAACTCCCTTCCCTTTATGTTTACGTTATATACCCTCGTTGGTTTAACTTTATAACCACTTTACAAAATATACCTGTAATCCAACATATAAAGAAGAACTTTGACCTTGCTTACTAATATATATATGTACATATATACACTTTGAAAGCGATCATATTATAGAGATGTGTAACTGGGCGGTGTGTGTAAATTGATGGATACTTGTACAAGTAGATTTAGGTTGCTGACCGATACTCAAGTATTACATATTGGCCATATTATTTATAACATTGACTAATCAGGGAGTGACAGCGTTTTCGTTACCTACCACTGAGAGAAAATAGACAGATATATAAAGATAAAGAGGGTTGGAATGCAGCCATCAGAGACTTTGTGCTCACAGCACGACACTTTGATTTGACCCATACCAAAAACCAAACCCTCTCTCTGGAAGGAAACGTATGAAGATTTGAGGTTACACACACACGTACAGAAAAGAGCCTCTTCACCTACCCCTCTACCAACCCCGTAAATTTATTTCGTATCTCATTGACTCTCTCCTGCATGCTATTTGGTCTTTCTACTATACAAATTAAATGTTTATAAGGTACACTTTATTAGTTTGTCAGTCACTTTTGTCTTGCATTTTATCCTTAGAATGTTCGTACGTATGTGTCATTTGGCCAGTTTTAGTCAGGCAGCAGAGATTTTAAAATTCTTCTCTTTGGAAAACAAGTATATAAATAAACAAGAAGAAGAAACCTTATCCACGCGTGTTAAATTACTACAAGTTGATTGCTTTATCATTTTGTCAACCGTCAGACGCTTTTGCCATGCCAATTTTTGTGCTTTGAAAAATCAATGTGTATATACAATCTTCTTGAATAATGCATTTTTTAATTAATTAATTAATAGAAAAAGGTTATGAAGTCGTTATTTTCATTATTTTCGTGAGTATCTTAATTAACATTGATTATCTTTGCAAATCATAAATCGTTTGTTGTTGTGTAAAATTAATTTGGATAATACTGACTATAATAATTATAGAAATCATTACTTAAAATGATGATCACGATAATTTAGATTCATAATTAATTAACATATGCATCTGATCATTCTTTTCCATACAATTAGGCGCAAACGGCATATGCACCGTGCCCGAGGGAAAGGATCTCATTGCATATGGATGCTTCTACGTTCACCTGTTGGGTGTCGTAATTACGGACCTGCAAGAAGACGTCAAAGTTGTCGCCTTCCAAAAGTTCTTAAACTATAATTATTCAAATAATTTCCAAAAGTATACCATTAACTATTAAATTTTTCATTATTTTCAATAAAAATAATTATTTGTCAAATACAAAAATATTCTTTACAACATAACTACACAAATCGTCTCATTCAAAAATATATACAATCAAATCATTATAAGCAATTAATCTACTGGTCTCACTTAAAACTCCACTATGTGAGTTATGTAATTAAGATTATCAGCAATCACTCAATCTCTTCAAAAAATAATGAAAAAGGGTGAGTTGCCTACTCAGTGAGAATAACCAACTGTATCCTTAAAACTAAATAACTCAATAAATAATTATAAACTTAGTCAAGAGATTAAAACATACATGTAATACGAATATATACAATATTACTCATTCTAATACAAACAATTAACAAACAACTCAAAATTGTACTAAACAATGATTAACACAAATGTTAATTGTAAAGTTCAAGGTTATCCTTATCTTGATTTCAGACTTAACTAATTTATAGTCCAATTTACTCCTTAATCGGACAGTCATACCTAAACATTACAAAATTCTATTAGAATAATTTATGAAAAATTTCATCTCAAATACTCTTAATAATTCAACATTATTCTCTTTTTAATTTATTCTTAATTATAAAATAATATTCTTAATAACTTAACCACCATAATTACTAAAATATTTTTAACTAATTAAAAGTTCTATTTTATCCTCATTCATTCCAATTGATACGAAAAATGCCTTTCTTGGAAGTAAATTCCAGATTTACCCTTTCACTCTCTAGATTTAACTCTTTACTCTTTGCATTTCCTATTCTGCCCTTGCATGCAACTTAAATTTTCAAAAGATGTCGCCGTCTTCACCCTCCCCTTCTCCTATCTCCTCTTCTTTTATCATTTTCCAACCACATTTTTTCTCCATTTTTATCCTTTCATGCAACTTCAATTTTTATCTCAAACAGCCACAACATGCAAACCAACTATAAACTAGTATAGGATGATCAAATTCACAAAAAGACATAAAATGACAGCTAGAAATTTACCTAAGACACTACAAGAAATTGTATTTATAGTGAAAATAAAAGTTGTCACTAAAAGCAGTAATATTTGTCACTGTTATTAATAGTGTTCAATATTTGAAGTCGTCATCTCCCGTCACAAATACCTCCGTCACTAATGAAATAGTGACGAATTTAAAAAATGATCACAATTATGCAACACTTTTGTGACACAAATAATGACAGTAACGCTTGTGAAATATGTGACAAAACTATATGGTCAAAATAACTTTTCATATTTATGACAAGTTTATCGTCACAAATAATATAAAATAGTGCCGAATTAAGTCGTAACAGTACTTCATTTTATTGTGACAAAATTGCCGACACTAAAACCTATCAAATGTGTGACAACA
>JANVCQ010000003.1:31839706-31858605 GCA_025531925.1 Erythroxylum plowmanianum
ATCTGAAATAAGAGGTGAAAAACTTTCTGAATATGTGTGGTGAGAAATTTGAATATGTGAATGACTAGGATCATTTGAAGGGAATTAGTTAAGAGAATGTGTTATGTGGAGATCGCTTAAGTATGAATTGCTAATATGACACCTTTTTACAAAATTGATTCTCCCTTTGTTGACTCACATCATCTTCATCTTCTCTAGTTTGAATGCTTAAGGCTCTTTTAGTCACCAATGATCTTCATTGCATTGGTTGTTCAACTTTGGCCTCATCATCAATTTGGTCAATATCCTTCACCTCGAGCATATTAACATAGATTTCATCTTCATTTTCAAAAACAAATTCTCCATTCTAAATTGTTATAAACTATTTGTTTGGACATTGGGAGGCAATATCTCCTCTTCCCATACACCGGAAGTATTTCATAACTCAACTCCTTGAATTGAAAAGGAATTAGTCATATTTTTCTCCCTTTCAATTGCTTTAAGCTTTGGAGTTTTGAATTTTTTTCTTTGGAGATTTATCTTATTTTCTAGTCCATGATTTGGTCTAAAAGGTATTTCCTACATTAGTAATACTTGCATAGATAGTGAATTGTTGTTTGGAGGTTTATCTTCCGTTATACTAAATGATTTGCTCTAAAAGGTATTTCCTGCATTAGAAACACTTGAACAGTTAGTGGACTTCTTTTTACGCTATCTCTCAACCTTTAAGCTATCTTCCAGTCCATCTTTCCAATAAAGGTAGGATTTTTTTTTCTTAATGCTACCTATGTTGTTTTCTTTTCTATTTCCAAGACCCCTCTTATTCTCATACCTAATTCTACCCCCCACCATTCCTAACTATTCTTACTCTACCATAACCACCTCTACCCCTTCTAAAATCACCCATTTCTTTAAAGGTGATAAAGTGGTCATCATCATCATCAAATTCATCATAGGTGTTTCTAGGTTCCAATGTCACCTTATTGTCCTACATCTCCCTAAACATCCTCTCATACGCCATTTGTCTTGATTTCATCATTAAAAAGTTGATTTTCATGTCTCCACCTTTAAACACTTTAAGAAGATGCATTTCTAGTATTAGACATGATTGAGAACCTACTAAAAAACATTAGCGAGAAAATGATCTCTCCCTTATGTGTTTCCCTTTTAAATCACTCACAACTCACCTCCTAATATCCTTACTCAAGGAGTTCTTTATAGACTAACCTTTTCCTTTTAGAAGAACAAGTTCAAATCTATCTCCCTTCAATTACCACTCCCAGGAAGCAAGTTGACGTAAGGGAAATAAGGAAAGTGAAAGTAAGAGGCAAAAGAATACTAAAATTACAAGTTTGATTTTTGGAGACTCTAGGACCCATATATTTACCTTGAGAAATCATATGGAATTCATCCAAGAATTAAGATTTTCCAAGCTCTTAAAATGTGTTTAAATATAAATAATCAATTTCTTGAAAAATAGAATAAGAACCTTGGCTTTTCTTAAAGTTTTAGGCCTTAGGACCTTATCTTTTGAAAATAGGAAATGCAATATTGAGCTCCAAGCTTATTGTTTGGTTAGGAATAGAATGCGAAGAAGAATTAGTAATTCGTAAGTGTAATTAGGTTAAAGAAAAATTTAGATTAGTTTTGGACAGATTTGGAGCTAGTTTGTTATAACTCCCCAATAGCCCAAGTTTGACTTTTCTAATGCTTTTAACTTTAGGAATCGATAGCGTACAAATAACTAACCAAGAAAGACTCTCACCAAATTTGATTTTCTTTTTATCCTTCTTTTCCTTTCTTTTATTCTTGAAATTTTCTTTTCTTTTTTTTACTAAGAAAATCTTGAAAACAAAGTTAAGAAACAAGATTCAAAGTGAGAGTTACAAAATTTAATTGATATTTGGCTAAATTCAAAGGTAAAACAAGATAGCAAAAGATCAAGACAAACTCAATTCTTTGAATACATACAGATTGGAATCAACCAAGAACAAGATTGGTTATATCCAATATAAAGATTTTAAAGAATAAAAAAAGGACAAGATGAACAGACTTAAAACAAATCCAAGAAATGATCAAGACTCTTAGAAATCAAATTCAAGACTCCAACAAAGGAATCAAGAGGACTAAAGAGCATGATTTGAAGAGAAGGTAAAGACACAATAGAAGAAGGCTTTGATACCAATAACTGAATGCTTTTCACCTCAGATTGGATGAAGCACAAAATCATAGATTCGGGTCCAAGATCATGCTATATGATTCAAGATTGAACTAATGACTCAAGAAGGTATTTTCACCATATCAATATAAGGAATAGGTTTTGATCTTCTCAATCCTTTACTTGAATGAAAATCAAGTCTTTAAATAATAATAGAAAGGATTTCTCTAAAGCAATGCAAAGAACAATTAATGTGTTTATTGAATCAAGAAATCAAAAAATATGATTACAAATGAGTTTAGAGTGTTTTATACTAAAAATAATGTCCTAGTTCAAATCCCTCAAGGATATGGTGTGGATTTGTTCTAAATAATAGACTTAAAAATAAGCTTTAAATGGGTTGTTTAGGCCCAAAAAACAAATTAAATGGATAAGTGTGCTTATCTAAGTATGGACCAACTTAGTTAGTCCTAAATAACTTAATTAAGATATCCAAAGCATAATCTAAGTCATCCCATACATATTACACCATATGGCACAAAAATGCTAAAAAAAACTAATTATAACAAACAAACTATTTCTAGTTATGCAACATATTTAGTCTTCTTCAATAATTCCAACATATTACTCTAAATGTTGAATCATTATTATGATAGTTGACGTGTCTCCAAGTTTTTAGCTTCTTCCCTTACATATAAATCCACCATGAGATTGTTAAAAGCCTCTTTGGCACGTTTAGCCCACAATAGTGCCATTAGTCCTCCAAGATTCTTCAATGACTCTTTTGCCTTAGTAACATTTTATTGGGATTGTTCTAGTGTTTCTGTTTACTGTACAAGGTCTCCAATAAGTCCCATTCCTTTTGCCTTGTCGAAAGCCAATAAGAGTGAACAAACAAGGTTAAAAGAAAAAGCGCTAAGAAATGAGTGCAAACATTTAGGGAAACTTCAAACACTAAAGGAAATACTTCTGTGAGAGATAAAAACGAGGTAAAAATAGTAAGCATGGTTGCGAGAGTGAGGGATGTGAGAGATGCATTTCTAGCCAAGCACTAAAAGCTACTTTTCTTGTATAATGAAGCTTATTTGTCCTATGAATATATTGCTAACCATGATTTACCCAGTGTTATTGTTTTTGTTTTTAAAAAATATGATGATTTATTCCTAGAAGATATGCCAATTGGTTTATAACCTTAGCGAGGAATTGAACATCAAATTGATTTAATTTTAGGAGAACAATTGCCCAATAGGCTAGTATATAGAGAAAAACTAAAAGAGACCAAAGATATTCAAAGGCAAGTGGAAGATTTGCTAGAAAAGGGCCATATATAAAAACCGTAGTTTGATCTTAATTCTAGTCTTATTGGTGCCAACAAAAGATGGTTTGCGATGTATGTATGTGGATTGCCATGTCGTCAATGAAATCCCTATAAAGTATTGTCACCCTGTCCCTAGGTTAAATGATACTCTTGATGAATTATATGTTGCATGCTTATTTTCAAAAATTAATTTGAAATTTGGTTACTATGAAATTGGAATTAGAGAAGAAGATGAGTAGAAAACAACATTTAAGACTAAATATGGACTGTATGAGGGGTTAGTAATGACTTTTGACTTAACTAAAGCACTCAGCACTTTGATGAGGCATATAATCCAAACTTTGTATGAATTTCTTGGTAAGTTTGTAATTGTTTATTTGGATGACATTCTTATACATGGTAAATCACTTGATGAGTATGTTCAACACCTGAATAAAGAGTTAAAAGTACTTAGTTGGGTTATGGTTTTAGATTCTATGGTGAGTGCAAAGGGAATAGAGGTTGACGAGAAAAAGGTGAGGCAACTAAGGTCGAACCCTAGGACAATTAGTGATGTTAAGAAATTTATTGAGTTGAATAGTTTCTATAGATAGTTTGTGAAGGATTTTATCTTCATTGTTACACTATTGACTAGGTTATTAAGAAGAGTGTAGGATTTAAGTAGGGGATAAGCAAGAGAGGGCATTTAACTTATTGAAAGAGAACCAAAGTACAAACCTTATCTTAGGATTATCAAAATTTTCCAACACTTTTGAGATAGACTATGATGCTAGTGGGGTTGGAATAAGGTCCGTCTTGATGTAAAACAGAAAATCGTTTGCATAATTTGGTGAGAAATTTAGTAGGCTAGCCTTAAACTACCAAACTTATGACAATAAGAAGTAAGCATTTATTATTGCTTTAGAGACTTGGCAGCACTACTTATGGCCTAAAAATTTTGTGATCTAGAATGACTATTAGTCATTGATGTATATTAAGCGACAAAACAATCTTAGCAAAAGCATGTCATGTGAGTGGAATTTATAAAGACATTTCCTAATGTCGTTAAGTTTGAATAAGAAAAGGAAAACATCGTGGTGCATTGTCTAAGAGAACTGCCTTAGTAAGCACTTTGAAAAGCTATATTACTAGGCTTTAAGTGCATTAAAAAGCTATACAATGATGATCATTATTTTAGCAATGTGCTTAATGCTTCTGAGAAATCTACCTTTGGGAATTTCTTTAGGAATGAGGGGTATTTGTTCATAGAGAATAGTCTTTGTATATGCCCAAATTCCTTGAGAGACTCGTTAGTGAAAGAATTTCATGAAGTAGGTTTAATGGAACACTTTGGCATTAAACTCTAAATGTTTTAACTGAACACTTCTTCTGGTCACAAATGATGCGAGATTTAGAAAGAGTGTGTGAGAGATGTGTGGAGTGTAGGCAAGCTAAATCGAGAATATAACCCTATGGATTGTACAGATCATTACTTATACCCAGTAAACCATGGTTAGATATTTCCATAGACTTTGCTTTTGGTATATCTATATCTATGAGGATTCATGATTCAGTATTTGTTATTTTTTATAGGTTTTCTAAGATGGCACACCTCATTGCATGTCACAAGCCAAGGATAGTTCTTACATTGCTGAATTGTTCTATGCTGAAATTGTTCAATTACATATTGTAGGCAAACTCTGCATGTGTAATTTTGAGATTCTAATCTTTGGTAGTCTTATTCACCAAACCATGCAACAAGGCACCCATCATTCTGTTCATATAGTTTTTCCATTGGTTTGTAACTGATATGATGTACAAATCAAGATCTTTGTTCCTAGCAATCGCTGCAAAGAATGCTAAAAGTGACTTAAGAACTTCAAGTCCAATCTGAAATGATGGGCTTAAGAACACAATAAAGAATTTGGATCTTTCTAATAAAATTATTTCAAAGTTTCAAATCCCAAAAGCCTTGAGTTCAAAACAATAAGCATAGAATATCATCAAGAAAGTGTATCTATAGCCACTTTATAACTTCCCTCCTTGTATTCCTTAGGATTCAATCTATAAGTGGGCTTGTTAGGTAGTGGTGTAACTGGCACTAAGTAGATTTAGTACTCAATCCTATAAAAAGAGGTGAACTTGATAGCAATCTTAATCAATCACCTCACTCTAATCAGCATCACTTATCTACACCCTCACCTTAAAGTTACTAAAAAACTTATTTAGTAAGGCTAGCATCAGATGGGTGTTACATAAAGCACCAATTTAACTCCAATTATTAAAATATAGTAATGATAGTTCAACATTTCCCATCATATATTTTATACCACTTGTTAAACTTCCTTTTAAGTTACACAATTGAGATATGACCCATGAAAAGGTAATTTGGTTTTGATTTTCCAAATACTCTTACTTTTTTAAAATATACGTGTGTACCCCTCTCACTAATAAGGATTCATTGTCCTCTAACAATCTTCATAAGCTTTTGGTCATATAAAAACTTTGTTACCAATTTATAAGGATAATCCTAGCCCCTCCCTATTATCTTAGCCTGTATATATCACTTTGTGCCACTTTTGTATAGTATTTACTATAGTCTCTAACCCATAAGATCCTCTGAACATCTTTTCAATTTTCTTGATCAACTACTTAGATAGGAGGAGGTAAGTAAACTATCAGATATACATTAAGTTCAAAAAACATTTGATAAGTTATATCTTAGTTAAGGATAGAGACTTTTTTTTTCTAGCTTTCTATTCTTCTCTGGATCCTTTCCATTTAGTGAAACCAATCCCTATACTACTATAGGAAGCCCAAGATATAAGAAACAAAGTTTCATAACCTAAAGACTTGTAACTGTTGAAAGAAAGTTTGACATTTGATTTGCACTAAAGAATATAAATTTATGGTTCTTGTTAATATTGATCCCTAAAGCTAAAAAAGCCTCAAAGGCCGGAATGGAAGTCATTAGCCTAACTGATTTTTCATGGGATTTAGAAAATAAGACTAGATCATCAACAAAAGCTAAGCAAAATAGCTTAAGCTTCTTATACTTATTGTGATACTTAAAACTAAAAACCATCAAGATATTATGATTCATCGATTTGGTTAGAGCTTTTATGATTAAACTTGTATAGGGATAAAGGGTCTCCCTATCTTAACCCTCTATCTCCTTTAAAAACCTCCATTGGTTCCCCATTAATGACCACACTCAAAAAAGTAGTTACAATGTATGGCTAGATCTAAGTTCTGAAGTTTTTAGGGAAGCCAAACACCTGAAAGAGAATTGGAATAAATTCCCAGCTGATGGAATCATAAGCTTTATTAAAACCACTTTTATATAATAATTCGCGGTTAATTTTCTTATGAAATAACCGTTAAATAATTCATTTGTAATTAAAATGTTGTCCCTAGTCAACCTATTCTCCAAGAGAGCTCCTTCAGCATTACTCATTAGGGACTTCAATACTATTCTCAATCTAGCAACAAACAACTTAGAGATCATCTTATAAAGGAAGTTAAAGCATTGAATTGATCTATACTCCTTAAGTGATCCTAGATTTAAGGTTTTAGGAATAAGGCATAAGAAGGTTTTATTAATCTCCTTAATCACCTCTCCTTTTTCAAAGATCTCCAGGATAGTATTAATGATTAGCTCTTCAATTAAAGGACAAGCCTTTTGATAGAAGTATCCATTAAAATCATTTGGTTCAGGGGCCTTTTTATGATTCATTTCAAACAAAACTTTATCTGCATCCTATATATTAAAGGGGAAACTCAACATCTAAAGTTCTTGATTAGTGAATTAATTTGAGATAAAAGGTCTGATTAAGGGTGTCAAGGAACCTGCTTGAGTAGGAAAACCTAAGATAGTTTTGAAATAAGTGAAAGCTTCTTTCTTCATACCCTTTTAAAGTTAGCTAGGCTTCCATCATGCTTTCTTAGGGATAGGTCCTATTCACATTCCTTTTTGTTTTTAAGGCTTTATGGAAGAAGTTAGTATTCTTTTCTCCCTCATTGACCTAAAGGTTCTTGTATTTATGTTTGAGCAAGGGGTTATAGTTCCATATTGATTCAGTATATGAGTTAAGTGCCTTCTTCTCTTTTTCTATCCATTGTGGAGCTCTCAGGTTTCTATAACTCCCTTTTGAGCTTCATATGAGCAAATTTTTTCTTATTGGATCTCCCTATATGAATCCACCTAATTGAATTCAACTTCTTAAGTTCCTCTTTTATTATTCTCAATTTGTAGATACAAATGTATGTCATTTTACCCTTATATGTTCCTTGATAGCCTCTTATAATGGCTTCCTAAAATCCTTCTTCATTCACACAGAAATTTTTGAATTTAGAAGAAAATTTTTCTTTTCTTTAGCCAAAAAATTGAACTACCAATGGGAATATCGTTTGGGAATAATGGATTCATGAATATGGCTTTACTTTCTCTAAATTTTGTATAACCGATCCTCATTAATCAAAGCTCTATCTAACTTCTTGTGAATGCTCCATTTATCCTCCTCTTTTTCATTTAAAGTATTAAAAAATCCTTCAAATTTTAAGTCTAAAACTTCCAACTTATCCATACATTACTTAAAGTCTTTCGTGAAACTTTTTAAACATATATTGCCATCAGCCTAGGAGTTGTAAAGAATAATATTGAAGTCCTTTAAAATTAACCACAAATCTTTAATGGAACTTCTAATTCTAGTAAGGACATTACCTATTCCTCATATGGGAAGTAATATTTGATTCATAAACAAATGGAACCGCAATCCTTGCAGTTTGTTCACAAAACTAAACTGCTTAAGTTAATTAACTAATCATTGGCCTATACTAATGGTAAATAATTATTTAACTATATTTATATACCCATATTTATTGTGTTTTGTTTGTTATTTAATATTTTGATAATATTTTTTGTACTTAATTCGTTTCATGTGTGTTTGTAGGTAATAAATGTCTTCTTGGACCAAAAGGAGAAGAATCGTGGCATAAAATGAAGATTTAGAGCAACTTAGAGATATATGGTCATGTACAGTGACAGTGTAGGTCTCTGTAAACATGTGAAGATTTGAAAATATTGTTTATGGCCGTGTATGTTACCCATCTGAGTCCTTGTGCCCATCTAGGATCCTAAATTCATGTGTTTTTAGAGATATATGGTTACTTATACAACTTTATAAGTGACTGTGTATATCCAAGAAACCTTAGTTTTTACTATAAAAAGACCTATCAGAGTCAAAATAGAAGGATTTGAGATTTAAAACATTTTTTAGACATAATAACACAGAGAAAAGGTAGTTATAATCAGAGGACAAGGAAAACACAAAGATTACATCATAAGATCTAATAAATAGCATTATCTAATCTAGATCACAAAAAATTCATTAGAGAAAAAGGCAGTTTTGTTTTCTATATGTTCTTTAAAATGTTTATATTGTTTTTTTTTTCTATAATTAGGAACTAATTTGTTTAGTGCCTAGGTGTGATGAACCCTAAGTTATAATGACAATATGGTTTAATCTTTTATTCAATGCAATTTTATTTATTGATTGGTTGATTGTGATTTAATTATGCATTATATTCTTGATCTAATAAACCTAGAATATTAGTTCATTATCTGAATTCATATGAATAAGATTGATAAATCCTTTTGTGTAAATAGATCTACTATAATTGGAAGGAGTTGCATGCAAACTTAGACATAGGTTGACATAAATCCTTTATATTAGGGTCAAACCTAATAGTAAAATTCACTAATCAATAATGCAATCTTAGAGGTTTTAACTAGAAAGAGATTTCAGTTAATCAATTGAGGGGTTAGTTGTTGATAGTCATGAGAAAGATATTAACATAGGAATTTCCATAATCCAATAATCAATAATTTAATTGCATGATAAAGGGTTAATATTTAAGAATTCTTAGGGGGATTAATTAACTAGGTATTACTTATTTGATATCAACTTTTGTAGTATTTTTCTGTCTTAGCTCATTATTGTTTCAATCTTAGTTAAATTGTTTAGTTTAATTTTTAATTAAATCTACAATCAGATATGACAGTTAGATAATAAGAAAAGGGTTAATATTGGTACTTACAATCCTCGTGGGATTGACTTGTATTTGCAAATGCTAGCTATAGCTACACCGTGCACCTGTGGTTAAAATTGATAAATCTTTATAAACATAAGAACACGTCAATCAACTAACTCTATGTTTAGAGGCAATAATAATTTTCTATAATAATGGAAATGGTGATTGAAAAAAAGAAAGACCAAGTTGCCCTAGTGATTTCAAGTTGGAGAGATTATCCTTCTTGATTTTAGATTCCAAAATACCATGAAGAATAGGTTTAGTAAGAGGTAATTCAATTTTTTTTAGTTATGAAAGAAAGATGCTTGAATACTAAATTTTAAGGGCAACTAATTAATTAGGTTGGAAGCAGTACAGTTAAAGGCATGCATCTTATAGCATGAGCAGTTGTTGAAGTTGAAAATCTAACTCATAGAGTTGGTTCATTTCTTTCCTATAAGTTAACTTTGAGTTAATTGGAATATGGAGATGAAGTGACAATAATTTTTGACAAGTAAAAGGTACAACAATTTATACTTATGTTTTTTTACTTATGTTATTTTTTTATATATACGTTATTATATTCCATTATTTGATAGATGTTTAACTTATGAATCTAAAGATTAATAAGATTTGTTAAGAAGTCGCTTCCAAATGCATATCACATAATGTATCCCAGACATATGTACCATAATTAACATAGACAATAGAGTGGTAAAGATGAGGAGACAATTATGGGTAAGTTCATGGTCTACATATGTCAATGACTTTAATAAGAAACTAAACAAATTAGATAAAATTATATATGGAGTGTTTTTGTATTACTTAAATATCCATAAGAACACATTTTAAATCAACAATTCCCAATAACATAAGGAAGATGAAAGTAAATTTAGTTGGATGTGCGATTTGATCATCTTGTCTTGATTTATTTCTATAGATAAAGAATTTTTCTATATAACAAATAGGAATGAAGATGTATAGATGAATACTATTTATGATTGACTATATAATAAATGAATTATATGAGTAATTGTAGTGAAAATTAAATGTATGAATATTATTTTATAAATTAATGAATTCTTTATAATTCTTTATTGTTTCAACTCATATGAAATCTCATCCAATTTAATTTTTAAAAATTAATATAGTGATCCACAATAGAAGTAGAGACTAATGTGTTAGTACATGATTATGGCCTAGACTATATCTCTTATAAATAGGATGTAGGACTCCTTATTTAAAGAGTCAAAACCTAATTTTTAGTTAGTTTTTCACCTTAAGTTTTTCTAGGGATTCAGAGGAGCAATCATCTTTGTTTTTTCTTCTTCCTTGTTATGACCTTGTGTGACTTATTCTTTAGACTTGGTCAAAATAAATTGAATTGCCTTATGACTCTCTTCAATTGTATTCGGACTCCATTTTACTCATTTTTTCATCCTTTGATTATTCAATTAATTCAAGCGGATCATTCAGTCATCTAATCCTTTCGTTTAACTTAATCTTGCACATATTTCTTGATTTCATTATAATAAAACTACTAATATCATATTGAAGTAAAATTATTAATAACAATATATTTTTCAATAATCAAAACTAGATGTTAGAACCTTACTTAGTCTAACATTATTGTTTCATATTGTACTTAATTGACATATTAGATGTGAACAATTAATGATTAATGTTAGTTTACTAATTCAAAAGAATATTCAAATTTTTATCATGAAAAATATATTGTATCCTAAAGTAAATGAAATGGCACAATAAAAATTTGTCCTATCATTTAGCAAAACATACTCTACTAATTTAATTATTGATATTAACATAGTATATCTTTTTATTTTATTTTACAATAAAGGTAATATTATTAAGTAATTTTCTAATTCCAATTTTATTTATGTTAAAGGATGGAACTTTGGTTCATATTATCATTTTTTAGTTTAATATCTCAATCTAGTTTTTTAATAGTTTATGCTAATTACAATAAATCACTTCATTCCTTCTCTTTTCATTGAAAATATAAAATTGATATAGATAGTCGCTTAGTTGGTAACTTAATATTTCTAACACTTGATCAAATGAAAGAATGAATCATTTGCATTTGTAACAATTATTATAATTTTTATTGTAACCTTGTCTTGGTAATTTAAATAAATTAAAAGTTCAATTATTACATAACCATTTATGTGCAGAATATAAGGCAATAATCCTTTCATAATCAAGATAAAACTTGTTTTGAAATTTAAAAAAATTAATCTTAAAAGAACTTTCAGAAATTTTTTAAATTATTTTAAATCAAATTATTAAAAGAGTGTGTTTTATCTATGAAAAGACTTAAGAGTTGAAGTTTTCAAGTCAAGTAGAGTAAGAGTAAGAAAGAATGAAGTTATTCTTTATGTAACAATCATTGTAACTTTTATTATACCTAATCTTGGTCATTTACATAAATAAGGATTTAATCATCTGATAATCTTTTACATGTAACTCCTTTATATATAAATCCTTTTAATTATCAAGAGGAAAATTTTTAGAATTTTAAAGAAAACCTAATGGGGGAACAATTGAAATGACTTCAAACCAATTTTTTATCAAAGGAGTGTATTTTATCAAACACTTAGTATGCATTAACTGATTCATCCCTAATTCAAGACAAATTCCCAATCTTTTTTTATCATTCTCCAACAAATACACAGCCCATCATTAATAATCAGTAATTAACAACGAAAACCAAAAACAAACTCTATATCAAAATTCAACCACGGACCTCTCATCGCACAAAGAAGAGGAGAGGACGAAGAAGAGGAGAATACCTTGAGTTTAAATAGCCAAAGAAGAAGATGTCGGAGACACGCGAGCTCCACGATGACAAAGCAGCTCCACACGACGGCGATGGAAGATGAAGGAGATAGATGGAAAGCAGTAGGAGCGGAATGGGGGGGGAGGGCTTCGGACGTCGTTTAAAACAGAACCAAAACGACATCGTTTGGTTTTTGGTTAAGATATAAACAATTAAACCTTCTTAACCAAAACGACGATGTTTGATTTTAAACCAAACAACATCATTTTGTTTAATTTATAAATGTTTAAACCTTCAGCTGAAAAATGACATCATTTGGTTTTAAACCAAAACGAATAAACATTTAAACCTTCAGTCGAAAAACGACATCGTTTGCTTTTAAACCAAACAACATCGTTTTGGTTAAGTTATAAATGTTTAAACCTTCAATTGGAAGATGACATCGTTTCGTTTTAAACCAAACGACATCATTTTGGTTAAGTTATAAATGCTTAATCCTTCAATAAAAAACAACGTCATTTGGTTAAATCCCAAATGATGTCGTTTTGTTGAACCCAAATGACATCGTTTGGGTATTAACCAAACGACGTTGTTTTATTGGTCAAGGTTTCAACATTTTAAGTTCACTAAAATGACATCGTTTGGTTTATAACCAAACGACGTCATTTTCTTAGAGTTAAAAGTCAACGACTGACAATGACTTTTACCAACGATAATATCCGTCACTAAACCATTTCTTCCGAATTTAGCACGAAAATTTCTATCGCCGCTAAACTAATATTTCCAAATGACATTACCGACGTCTATACTATTTCCATTTGTAATTACCTATGGTTTCTTTATCGTAGGTAAATTTCTGTTGCTAATTTCAACTTCTGTTGTAGTGCCTCATGTTGTTGCAACCATTGATTTACTATGGCATTCTTGAATCATCAAGAAAGTAAGGAAACATGAATTGGTGCTGGAAATCCATACAGAGCTACAAAAGGGGTCAAATTGATAACAGTAATTATACCAAAACTTAGCCAAAGGCAACCACTAACTCCAAGCTGTTGGATCATCACTTGTCATGCACCATCAATATATCTCTTAGCAACAATTAACCACTTTTGCTTGCCCATTTGTCTAGGGGTGGTAGGCAGTAGATGTTTGAAGTGTTACTCCTTGTAATGTAAAGAGCTCCCCCCAAAAATTGCTAACAAAAATAGGATCACGATCAGTTGTTATGGTAGATGGCATCCCATGAAGTTTGTATACTGAATCAATGAAGACGTTAGCCACATTCTTAGCATGGTAAGGATGATGCAACTTCATAAAGTGAGCGTATTTGGTTAATCTATCAACAACCATAAGAATGACATATTTACTTTTAGATGAGTGGTAATATTTCTGTAAAATCCATACTAATATCAATGACAGTACCTTCAGGAATTGGCAATGGTTATAACAATCTAGGATAAGCCACATTTTCATTCTTATTTTACAAGCAAACTGTACAATTCCTTATATACTCTCTTACATCTTTGTGAAGACCTTTCCAATTGAGAATTGCTATAATTCTCTTTGTAATAGCATGATCTCTAGAATGCCCTCCAATTGATGAAGCATGAAAGAATTGAATTAACTGTTGCCTTTAAAGAGAATTTGCCCCAATAACTAATTTTCCCTTTGCAATTCTTCTTTGTGCCAAGTGTAGTCTAGAAATTGTAGATTCCCTTGAACCTTGCTATAAATAATATAATGAAGCTTAACAATAGACTTTCAAGTGGGTGAAACTCGAGGCAAGAAATCTAATGTCAGACCTTTGATAGTTGCTGCATAGATTTAGCCTTGGACAGTCGAGATAAAGCATTTGCAGCTTGATTTTCTTAACCCTTCCTATGCTGAATTTCATAATCAAATTGCATCAGCTTAGCAAGGCCATCCTTATTGTGTTGGTATAGTAAGCCTTTGTTATCAAACACTTGAGGCTTTGGTGATCTGTACGAAAGATAAAGTGCTTATTGACCAAATATGACTCCCATTTTTTTAAGACCCAATAGTATCCCCAATATTTCCTTCTCATAAATTGAAAGGGTTTTGTTCCTGGAACATAATGTCTTGCTAATGTAGCCTAATGGGTGGCCCTCTTGAGTAAAAAATGCACCAATGCTATCTCCACTAGCATCTATATCTACTAAGAAATCCTTAGAAAAGTCAAAAAGAGACAAAATCGAAGCTATCACCATTACTATGCTTAATGTTTCAAAGGCATGTTGAGCTTTATTGTCCCAATGAAAAGCATCTTTTTTTTAACAAATCAGTGAGAGGGGCAGCAATTTTTCCATAGTTGGAGACAAATGTTCTATAGTAACTTTTCAATCCAAGGAAACCACTCAATTGTTTGATAGTGCGAGGGACAGGCCAATGTTGGACTTCTACAATCTTGGTCAGATCTCTTATTACCCCCAACCAAAAATAATATGGCCTAAGCATTTTACACTTCTACAACCAAAGAAACACTTTTTGCTCTTAGCAAACAACTTACGCTCCAATAGCTTCTCCAATATAGCCCTTAAATGCACTAAATGTTCCTGCTTGTTTCAGCTAAAATTAAGATATCGTTGAAGAAAACAAGGACAAATTTTCTCAGATAAGGTTGAAAAACACAAGTCATGAGATGTTAAAATGTAGTAAGTGCGATTGTGTAAAGTGTGATTGTGTAAGGCCAAAGGGCATTACTAGAAACTCATAATGACCTTTATATATTTGAAAAGTAGTCTTTTCAATGCTAGCACCATGCATTCTGATCTGCCAATACCTTAATAGTGATCTATCTTAGAGAATATTGTTGAACCCCTAAATTCATCCAAGAGCTATTCTACTATAGGAATGGGAAATTTGTCTTTAATGGTTGCATGATTAAGTGCACAATAGTCTACAAACTAACGTAATCTATTATCTTTCTTCTTAACTAATAATACTAGGTTCGCATAAGGAATGTGACTACGTCTTATGCCACTTGCATCAAGCGTCTCCTTCACCATCTTCTCAATGACTTCCTTTTGGAGACTAGCATAATGGTATGGTCGAGTATTAATAGGCTAATTTCCTTTCTTAAGTTCAAATCGATGATCAAATTCACAAGGTGGAGACAATGAGACAAAATCCATAAACACTACTTTAAATTCATTAAGTGATTGCTCTAACTCAAGCCAAGAATTATTCGTGATTTCCTAGGGCAAACCATTGACAACTACCAACTCTGGCAAAGAAATCACTTGACTGAAAGCCACCTGTTGTTGTTTTACAAGTGTTTTATGGATCTACAAAGCATTTACTACTTCAACTTCCCCACTCCTGGATCGTATGAGCACATGTTCCTACCCATGTAATTTAAATGTGATCCATAATTGTTGGAAATTCCACAAGATGTCTCCAATGGTTAAGAGTCGTTATACACCCAAGATTAGATCATAATTGTCCAAAGGAAGAATAAAAACGTCAATTTCAAAATTTTGCCCTTCCATTCCCCATTGGAAGCCCTCACATTTGGACTTACACCCTCTTTCTTGACCATTAACTATAGTAACCTTGAGATTGCCCACTTCCAACATAGCACATCTCAATTTGTGTGGCATACTCTCACTCAAGAAGTTATGAGTACTCCCTGAGTTAATTAGAATATACAATCTCTTCTTACCATGATACCCTTTTATTCTCATAGTAAGAAAACCTTATTATGTAGTTAAAGCATGATTGGACAGCTCAACTTTTTGGAAATCTATTGCTTCACCCCTCATCGTCAATTGCATCCTCATGAGTATCAACCTAGATCATAAAAATTGTCTTTTTTTTTGCATTTATGCCCAGGTACATACTTTTTCCTCACACCAAAAGCAAATACTCTGAGCTTGTTTGTCATTAATTTCTTTAGTGGTGAGTGTTCTGGCAAGATTGTTATTCAAGGGTTAAATAGTAGGGATAGATAACTGACCACCTGTTTGTCCTTTTGGATTAGTGATTTGTATTTTTGGTATATGTCAATACATTGAAGATAGATGGTACTAAGGTTGATGAGTTAGGAAATGGCTTAGGTTTAATAGTAAGGGCAGTATGGATGTTATTGGATGTAGGTTTGGGCTAATAAAATAGTGCAGCTATTTGGAGTTCCTGGGGCTTAGAAAGGGAATAGGCTTCAGGTAGTGTTTTAGGCTTCAACATGTGCATAGTCATTTGGATTTCATCAAGTAAGCCAGCTAGAAACAAGCTTAGAGCATTATCTTCAAATATATTAGCCTTTAGGTATAATTCATCAAAAGCATCAATATACTCTTGTATAAGTGCCTTATTGCCTCAAATTCCTCAATTTTGATAAAGGATCTTCATATGTTGATTAATGAAATCGAGCTCTCATTTTATAGACACATTCTTTGCAGTCAGCATAAGCTCGTTCTCTCTTCATCTTCACATAACTAGCATTCCACTGCAATGATTTGCTTCTAAAGTGGGGTACCACTTTCTTGATTTTCTTTTTATTTTTTGGTAAGGTACCCCCTGTATTGAAGTAGCTTTGCACTTGTCGATACCAACTATCCATTATCTTGTCACACTCAACTTCTTCCACTGGAGTTATTGTTGGGACCCAATCCGAAAACCGGATCCCAACCGGAAAACGAAGGACGGAGGCGAAAAATGAAAAGCGAAAGCATCATAATCGAAAGCGGAAGTATCAAAACAAGGAAATTCAGAGGCGAACGAAACGAATATCAATCAAATTATCAAATTGAAATAAATGATATGGACTATCACATCGAATAACAAGTGGATCGAATCGAATCATACAAAGCGAACAGGAAAACGAAATCGAACGATCGGATAACAGGTATGCGAATCAAAAGGCGAAACCGAAAGCAAATTGAATAACAAAGTGAAATTCAAAACGAATGCAAATCGAAATCGAAATGAACGTAATCACGAATCGAATCGAATCATAGAACGGAGACAAACGAAATAATCAATCGAGTTGAAACAAATTCCGACATCCATGCACATGTTATCTAAACAAAAGAATGCGTTGGAAACCCTAAGACTAATCCTATACGAAAATCCGGTATAAATTTGTTTTTCTTCTTTCTTTCTTTTTCTCATTTCTTACATCTTTAGTCAATCTCATTCAAATCAAACAAACAATTTCCACTTTTGGAAATATAACCTCATGCCAAATTTCTTACACCCTTTAATCATCTTTCATACAAATCACAAATATCATCCGAAACCATATTCTTATACATTCATATTAATACCAAAAATTCATATTTATACTAATTTTTATCGAAAATTCAGCAGCATAACGGCTTCCTTTGACCTAACCCAAAACCTGCAAATAGTAAAATACACTTCTATAATCTCACAAATAGCTAGTATCATCGGACACTCCGTCCGGAATCCAACACAACAAACGCAAAAACATTATTCATATCCAAATCGCAGTCATCATAATCATAAGCATATACAATCTCCATAACCAAATTCAGAAATCAGTCCAAAACCTAACTAATGTTAATCATATACAATTATAACTCAAATCCATACTCAAGTCTCGAACTCATATACATCCCGAAATAAATGCTTGATATACATAATTGGCAATTCAAGCCATAAACAATATAAATTTCCAAATCTCAATTCACACAAAAATACAAAAAGACAAACGATACAAAATCGGACTAAACGTCTTCACTTTCTTTCATCCGATCTCCTGCTCGAAACATAGAGATGGGGATGAAAGGGGGTGAGCTCGACGGCTCAGTGGATAACACATTTATAAATTGACAAATAAGCAGAAATCATTTTTTATAAACTTTTTGCCAAAAGGGTTAATTTTTTTTAAACTTTGTACTTTTCAAACAGATTCCTCAAACCTTTCAATTTTTCAAACTTTTCATATAAATCCCATTTTTTCATTTTTCAATTTTAAACATGAATGCAGCACACAGAAACAAATCAAAAATACATAACATATCAATGTAGCCGTGAAAGGAGTCCGAAATCGGAGCTCCATGCCACTAACGGGCAGCCGGGAGAAGACTATAAACAAGTAGAGACAGTGCACTGACTCACGAGGACCTGACCAAACCCATATAACACATAACGGAAAATGAAAATTCGAATTGCCCGAAGACACTTTTCAAAATCTTGATTTTCACGTGTGTCATACTAGACACATTAACATTCACAGTTTCATACAATTCAATCAATCAATTAATTCAATCAATCAATAATTTCCAACAATTTGCATAATTTATCAATGCAGACATAACAAATGCATTTTCAGAAATTTCTATCGATTTATCAAATCATCTAAAACAATGAATTTAAACTTATAATAATTTTTCAGAAAACATTCGGAAATCATAATTTCAAACATTTACAAAAACAATAATTTATCAAAAAATCCAAATTTTTACTTTCTTTAATTTCCGCAAATTCGTATATTGCTTACAAATCAAAATATAAATATGTTACCCACCTCATATCCATGCTAATAATTTGCTTTGCGCCTCAATTTCTCCAAAGCCTCCTTCTTTCTTCCACATTAAAATTTCCTAAACCAA
>JANVCQ010000003.1:31865617-31911094 GCA_025531925.1 Erythroxylum plowmanianum
ATTAGAAAACAAGTTACAACATTATAAAAAATAAGAAATTTTGATGTTGGTCAAAAAAAATCACTATGACCATATCAGCCATATAGTTGGAATTTCAAGCACCCACTAAGCTTTTCCAGTCAAGAGTAGTTTCCTATGAATACTAAGTCTATGAGAAATGTCTAATTTCTAAGATAAATTAAGAGCACGCCCCCATCTGAACTCATCTCACGATTGTTCTTGGAAAAAGATTTCTTTTCTTTTCTCAATTATTAATAAAATCACCATAAACAATTCTAGCAAAGAATAATCCCCGACAGGTCTCTACGCAGACACCATTTCCAAAACTGAGAAAGGAATCGCAATCACCTGTTTCAAGTCATCGCTAACATTAGGAAATTCCCTCAACATCTCTGCCACCACAGCTTCTGGATCATTTCTCAATCTCTCCTCACCCTCCAACCCGGACCCGGACCCGGACCCGGACCCGGACCCGGACCCGGACCCGGACCCGAACCCAGACCTAGACTCAAAATCATAATCCATCTTCTTCTTACCCTTACTCGATTTCCTTTCCTTTTCTCTTTTCCTTCTCTCTCTTCTCTCTCTCCTCTTCTGCTTCTTCTCTCTCCTTGAACTCCTGTCGCAGCTTCATCGATCTTTCTTGTGGTGGCGACATCTTTTGCTCTCGGATGACGTATCAGAATCATTGCCAGAGGTGGACAATGACGAGGGTGTCATCTCTGCGCTTCCTCTTGATTTTACTCCCCATTTTCAATGAGCCTTGGACTTTTGAGTTTCCAATGGGTACAACTTGAAGTACACCTGGTTGTTCTGCAATAGGAAGCACGTGGATGGAAAAATGACGTTCAAGTTACAGCCACCAAGGGTATGAAACAAAAAAGTTCAATATGCAATACCAACCAACCAACAGAAAATTTAGAGGGAAGCAAATATATAATGCAAAAACTGAAAGGCAATAAACCGCAAACATGCCAACAAATAATAATTCCCAAGCGGAACTCAATAAATAGATTGAAAAACTGCAACAAAGGCGAAAACAAGAGCTCTCCATCTACTCAACAAAACAACCAGCAGAAGTTCCAAACTTGTCTGAAGTATGTTAAGAGTATGCAGAATGAGAAAGGTGCAATCACCAAATATAGTGAGGCATGAGATTTGAAAATATGAAATTGCTTTTCTCTAGCGTCTAGTCAAGCTGAATGCATTTCCCAAGGAATAGGTTATGAATTATGAGATTAAATCTTAGTTTGAAATTAATGTAAAACTCTTATAATTAAGCAAAATCTAGACTCTAGATTAGCGCATGAAAATTTCCAATCAATCAGAAAGAGGAAACCCCCCCAAAGAAGTTAAAGAAAAAAAGAAGGGCACCCTTCTGAAAGTATAAGAAACTAGACTAATGTGTATCACCTTCAAGACCAAGTGAAAACTCACACAACAACAGAAACTTTTCCTTTCCTTGTAGAATATATAGAAAGAGTAAAAGTCGAAAATAAATCCAACAAATAGTAGATAATATTATAATAAGAACCACCATTTCATTATAATATTTGTTTTTCAAAGAAGCATATATATTGTGATGAAGTTTCTAGAAAACAACACTATGAGTCATCATCTTTTTCAATATTTCTGAAAAAGTAAAGATGTCTTGTGATGGGAAACCTCGTTTCCCAAATCTGTGAAATTTGTGACTTGTCTGTAAATCAAGGCAAAACCCATAGAAGCACGAAATTTTTTAAAAGGTAAACTAAACAATAGAGGATGTTCCTTTTACCCAACCTGATCAAAATGTGT
This sequence comes from Erythroxylum plowmanianum, assembly GCA_025531925.1. Lineage (NCBI taxonomy): Eukaryota > Viridiplantae > Streptophyta > Magnoliopsida > Malpighiales > Erythroxylaceae > Erythroxylum > Erythroxylum plowmanianum. Next base: position 31,867,415 of record JANVCQ010000003.1, read on the forward strand.
GTTTCTGTAAAATTTTTCTCCAAGACAAATCACAAGAACATGAATTAAATTGAGATAACGAATCCCTAGGAACTTGATTGTATTGACATAAACGACATAGTAAAGGGTTGATTTACGTGATGAAAAAAAAAAGGAATAAAAGAATAAAGAAACTTACTCGACATCTGTTCAACCTGTGCAGCGGTTAGCTTAGCGGAGAAACCACTAGCAGCATTCTTGTAGTTGTAAATCAATGCCTCTTTAGCAGTGTCCTCACTGAATCAAAATCACAAATTCGTTAAAAAAGGAACCATGAAAAAGAATAATGATTCATAAGTGCTTTGGGTTATTTGTTTGGAGACCTTCCAAGAACGGAAGCAAGAGTACGGATGTGGTAGGCCTCAGGCTCTTCTTCACCCTCTGGCCTTTCCATGTAGACGATATGAACCGTTGCTGAATCTGCGGTGATGGTGGTGGTAGGAGTTGTATCGGCCATGTCGACCAAGACGATCGCAGCCAAGAAAACGACGAGTGAAAGTAGATGTGAAGACTTTGTAATTATCTGCATATCGGAAATTTTCAGAATGTTATTGCTACGGTATTTATAAAGTTAATAATACTGCTGAGATAGCAGCGTTTTGCGTGAACGAGATTTAATGTAATTAAGTTATAACTCAATTTGACGCGAAAGTAATAGTTATGGTAATTATCTGTTTATTAATAAATTATATATTCTTACTTAGCTGTGAACTTTTCATTTTGATCATTGATTATGTTGCTTGGAGTGGCCCTTTTGGTTACCACACCGTTGCTTTGGTTTTCTCACTTTCTTTCTGCTTGATTCTACTGCTACGGAAACATAATAAAATAAAACTATAGAAATAAAACAAATGTATTCACTTTTTTCTATTTTTGTCCATCTAATTAAGGTTTTCGCTTGACATAATTTATAATTAATTTTATATATTAAAGATAATTTAATAAAAACTTTTTAGTTAGTGTATTAAAATAATAATGACCACTGGTATTTATTAAATAACAATATTAGTAAAGGATGGCCACTCAACTTTTTTTTCTTTTAATGGAAAAAGAATGAATATGATTAATATATTACGTCAAATTAATATTATAAACTCTCTCAAACCCCTATAAATGAAGAGATTTAAATGATTTGAAAAAGACGAAAATCAAACTACAAGCATGTTAGGATTAATGTTATGAATATCATATCATTTTTTATATTTTATTATAAATTACTTAATAATACAATATATATAAACTAAAATTAAATTATATGTTATAAAAATGAATAAATTAAGAAATTAATTAAATAATTTTTAAATTAAATATTAAAGTGACAAATTGTTAAAAATAAGGATGGGACATTAAGAATTACACTAATATTTTATTCTATTTATTTATTATATTTAAATTAAATTTAAGTGTCAATATTATTATACTCTTATCCATAACATGAGCTCTTTCTCGACGTTCATCATAAAGTTCTCTTCTTATTTTCATCACCTATGTACTTTGAGTCATTCAGCTTGACTAGACGCTAGAGAAGAGCAATTTCATATTTTCATATCTCATGCCTCACTATATTTGGTGATTGCACCTTTCTCATTCTGCATACTCTTAACATACTTCAGACAAGTTTGGAACTTCTGCTGGTTGTTTTGTTGAGTAGATGGAGAGCTCTTGTTTTCGCCTTTGTTGCAGTTTTTCAATCTATTTATTGAGTTCCGCTTGGGAATTATTATTTGTTGGCATGTTTGCGGTTTATTGCCTTTCAGTTTTTGCATTATATATTTGCTTCCCTCTAAATTTTCTGTTGGTTGGTTGGTATTGCATATTGAACTTTTTTGTTTCATACCCTTGGTGGCTGTAACTTGAACATCATTTTTCCATCCACGTGCTTCCTATTGCAGAACAACCAGGTGTACTTCAAGTTGTACCCATTGGAAACTCGAAAGTCCAAGGCTCATTGAAAATGGGGAGCAAAATCAAGAGGAAGCGCAGAGATGACACACCCTTGTCATCGTCCACCTCTGGCAATGATTCTGATACGTCATCCGAGAGCAGAAGATGTCGCCACCACAAGAAAGACCGACGAAGCTACGACAGGAGTTCAAGGAGAGAGAAGAAGCGAAAGAGGAGAGAGAGAAGAGAGAGAAGGAAAAGAGAAAAGGAAAGGAAATCGAGTAAGGGTAAGAACAAGATGGATTATGATTTTGAGTCTGGGTCTGGGTCTGGGTCCGGGTCCGAGTTGGAGGGTGAGGAGAGATTGAGAAATGATCCAGAAGTTGTGGTGGCAGAGATGTTGAGGGAATTTCCTAATGTTGGCGATGACTTGAAACAGGTGATTGCGATTCCTTTCTCAGATTTGGAAATGGTGTCTGCGTAGAGACCTGTTGGGGATTATTCTCTGCTAGGATTGTTTATGGTGATTTTGTTAATAATTGAGAAAAGAAAAGAAATCTTTTTCCAAGAACAATCGTGAGATGAGCTCAGATGGGGGCGTGCTCTTAATTTATCTTAGAAATTAGACATTTCTCATAGACTTAATATTCATAGGAAACTACTCTTGACTGGAATAGCTTAGTGGGTGCTTGAAATTCCAACTATATGGTTGATATGGTCATAGTGATTTTTTTTGACCAACATCAAAATTTCTTATTTTTTATAATGTTGTAACTTGTTTTCTAATTCAGATGTCCATTAGTACATAGTTTACTTAACTTGACTCTTTTTCTTGTCTGGTGGCATGCATTTTTGTTGATTCTCGCTAAATCATTTTTTTGTTAACATAGCTTCTGCAAATGATTGATGATGGACAAGCTGTTGACATAAAGGGCATATCTGAAAAGTCTCTGATCAAGCATCTAAAGAAGCTTTTTGTTTCCTTAAATCTCAATGAAAGTGGGGACAAAGTATTTTTGCTTCCTCCAAGATTTCGTCCTACGTTGGAGGTCGTTGAACCTTTGATTCAGGCGCATGTAAGGTCAAAAGAGCAACTACCTGATCATTTGATTCCATCTCAAAGAGATGATATGTCTGCTTCTAGGCGAAGGTGACGGAATTTCCTTCTATCATAAATTTGCATGTTTTTTGAAGCAATGGTGTCAATGTTTATTTGCTATGTAATGAGGTTGACATCTGTTAAGTAATCATGCAGGTTAAGGATGAGATATTTGTATTTTATTTATTAACATGTTCTTTGGGAGAAGACATAACTATTTATGCTTCTAGACCTCCATTCTGCAGCTTTCTAGTTGTTTCTACATTTTCCAAAATAAGTTGTTGATAAAATTGTCGGTATGGAATCTCTACTTTCCTTTTATATTTAAGATGCTTCTAAATTCCTAGCTTGTATTTTGAAATCTAATTTGTTGTCATTGTTGCAAGTATAGTGGGAATTCAAGCAGGGTAATCATATTTTTAGGAAAACCTTAAAATTGGATGTTTGCTTGCCAATGTAGCCATTTATGTTTCTCTCTTTTTTTTTAAAATTTCTTTCTTTGGGGTCCTGGGGATTGTGCACAATCGGGTAGCTTGGATGGACTTGGGAAAGAAATGGTGTTGCTTTGTTTGAACTCTTGTTTTCATTTGTGTGGCTGTGGCATTCAGAACTTTTATGGGTAGCTAATTCACACACTTGGTATCATGTCTTATAGAATGCTCTGGTGATTAATCTTAGTTTCTTTAAGAATCTCGTGTCTTTAAAGTTTCTGCTGGTGTAATAAATTTGAATACATGGCATATCTGCCTCTAATGTGGCCTAGAATTTGTTCTATCCTGTTATGCATAATAGGAGCATATTCCACTTTTATTTTATACTGTTAGGACTGATATGGGTGAGGATAGTTTAGGAAAGGGGGAGAATAACAAAAAAAGGAATAAGCCTAGGATATGGAGAGTATACTCAAGGAGAAAAAAAGAAGGTGTAGAGGGGAGTTAGTTAGTTAGTGGCTAAGTTGGCAAAACAGAATGTTTCGGACTAGGTAGTTTTGAGGCTGAGAGGTTGGTGAGGAGGGGGGGGGTTGGAGGGGGGGAAGTTATTATAGGCAGAAAGAGGATTGTTCTTTCTGAGGAGCATTCAACTTTGGGGGTGTTTCTTAGAATCACCACTATAATAGCAATATAGTACTCTTTCATTCAATAATACAGACTTACTCTAGTGCTAAAAAGCTAGAGTTCTATCATTGGTCCGACCTGCCGGATACCAGGGAGGGAGGATCTGTTCTACATTCATGCCACCAAAGATGTCTGATATAGTAGACTTGTTGGAATCTCGTATGTCTAGTTTGGAGGCTGGGGTTGAAGATATTCAATCATCCATGATAATGGCCATGGGGGAAATGTAGCGAGCATTGCTACTAGAAATGAGTAAGATGATGGGTAAGAGACCAGAGGAAGGACAGGGGAGTGATACCTCGGGGAAGGGGTAAACTATGACTGGTGAAAGGATTAATCAACATCCTCAACAACCCATGCAGCCAGAGGAGTCCTCTGCCGATATGGAGGAATATAGAATGTTTGTACGTAAGGTTGAACTACCCATTTTTGATGGGTCTGATCCTGTTGGGTGGATCATTAGAGCAGAAGTATACTTCGAGGTTCATAATACCTCAGAGGAGGTAAAAATCAAACTGGCTCTCTTAAGTATGGAGGGATCAACCATTCATTGGTTTAACCTTCTGAGAGAGACTGAGGTAGAACTGAATTGGGAGAAGTTTAAGAAAGCTTTAATAGACCGATATGGAGGGAGGAGGTTTGAGAATCTATTCGAAGAACTTTCTGACCTGCGACAAACTAATACAATTGAAGAGTACATCGAGGCTTTTGAATTCATATCGTCCCAGGTGGGTCGTCTACTGGAGGAAAAATTTATAGGATATTTCATGAGTGGGTTGAGCTCGGTTATTAGAAGAAGGGTGCGCATATTTAGTCCGGTGAATAGGTATCAATTGATGAAAATAGCAAAGGCTGTGGAAGAAGAGGTGTGGTGAGCAAGGAGGTAGCGAGAGCTAGGTCTCTCGACGTCACACCTGGAGTTAGCGCCGAGATGGCCATTTTAGGAGCCATTATCAAGTTAACCTGAACCCTAAGGAGTCGGGACATACAAGCCCCACAGGTCGAGCGAATTTTCCTAGGGAATATAGAGCGGGTAGAACCTGAGAGCCACCTAGGTACCGACTCAATGCTCCGGCGTAGAACCGAGCTTTTGTGCCCTCCATGACGGCACCGATAAGGCGATCAAAGGGAGAAAGGAGGGTGTTGACAGAGAGAAGTAAGGGGTTGCGTCACATCTCATAACAAGAACTCATGGATAGAAAGGCTAAGGGACTTTGATTTCGATGTGGGGAGAGATTTCGCCCATTACACCAGTGTTTGGAGAGACAACTAAGGTTATTGGTTTTGGATGACAATGAAACATTAAACGAAGAGGGAGAAATAATAGCCGTTGAAGAGGAAGGAGAGGTAGCGTTAGAATGCATAACCATGGGGGTGTTCGGGGTGAATAAAGCACTGGTATCTAAAACTAAAACCATGAGGTTGGAAGGGAAAATACACGGGGTTCCTATTGTGGTATTGGTGGATAGTGGAGCAAGCCACAATTTTATTTCCCCTGAATTAGCGACTAGTCTTGGGTTAACTATAGAGCTGACAAAGATTTTGGGAATCAGATTGGGCGATGGCCATAAGTTAACGACTAAGGGAAGATGTATAGGGGTTCCTATTCGGCTGGGGGAGTTGGACTTGAAGATAGATGCTTACATACTGGATTTGGGGGGAATGGATGTCATTTTGGGGGTTGCTTGGTTGCAGACCTCGGAGAAGGTCATCGTGGATTGGAAGGAGATGACCATGCAATTCCAATATGCTGGTCAAGCTGTGGAGTTGTGTGGCAAGGCAGAAACAAGGGCAATACAAAGAAGGGGAAGCTTGTATTACGAGGGTCCAGTACCTTTGCATAGCCTACTGGCAAGTTTACAGGGTGCTTTTCGATTAGTTGAAGTAGTTGCAAAAAAAGGGGAGTATCAGACACGACTTGGTGGTAAAGAATAGTAGGAGCTGAACCTAGTGCTATACAAATTCTTAGAGGCATTCCAAGAGATTCAAGGATTACCCCCCAAAGGAATCATTCTCATTCTATTTTTTTACAAGAAGGACAAGGTCCAATTAGTGTGAGACCCTATAGATACCCACACCATCATAAAGATGAGATCAAGAAATAAGTTCAGCAAATGTTACAATTAGGCGTCATACGACCTAGTTCAAGTGCTTATTCCAGTCCCGTAATTTTGGTCAAGAAGAAAGATGCTTCATGGCAAATGTGTGTGGATTATAGAGCCTTAAATAAGGCCACAATACTAGACAAATATCCTATTCCAGTGGTGGATGAACTTTTAGATTAGTTGCACCAGGGACGGATCCAAAAATTTTTTTAAGGGGGGGGTAAAGTATTTAATGGGGCAAAATATTTGAGTGGGGGCAAAATATTTAATAGGGGCAAAATTTTAATTTTTTTAATGAGATCAAAACTTAAAATAAAAATATTTTTACATAAAATTTTTTGGAGCGTCCGTCCCTGAGTTGCACAGTGCTTATTTCTTCTCTAAGTTAGATCTCAAATATGGGTATCGCCAAATTAGGGTCAAGAATGAAGACGTCCACAAATCAGCTTTCCAAACACATGATGGCTACTATGAGTTTTTAGTAATGCCGTTTTGATTGACCAATGCACCAGCTACCTTCCAATCTACAATGAACGACATTTTCAGGCCTTTTCTTAGAAGGTTTGTTCTGGTTTTTTTTTGTGGCATTCTGGTATATAGTGTTGATTGGAATACTCATCTTTTGTATCTATCAAGCGTATTGGAGGTTTTAAAAAGGAATTAGTTTGTGGTAAACAGAGAGAAGTGCAGTTTTAGGAGACAGTCGGTGGATTATTTAGGTCATGTTATTTTCGATGAGGGGGTAGCGGTTGATCCCGCAAAGATTAAAAGTGTTTTAACTTTGCCTATTCCTTGAAATGTTAAGGGGGTGAGGGGATTCCTAGGGTTGACGGGGTATTACCGTAAGTTCATCATGAACTATGGCAAAATAGTTAAGCCACTTACGGATCTGACAAAGAAAGAGGGGTTTAGAGTCCTTTGAGGCCCTAAAAAAGGGGTTGACTACATCTCCGGTATTAGCTCTTCCAAATTTTTCCCAACCTTTTGAGATTGAATGTGATGCTTCAGGAAAGGGAGTGGGTGCAGTGTTGATGCAGAACAGGAGGCTGATAGCCTACTATAGTAAGGCATTTTCAAAGGGGAATCTGTCTAAATCGGCGTATGAGAACGAGCTAATGGCTTTGGTATTGGCAGTGCATCATTGGCGTCATTATTTACTTGGCAGATCATTTGTGGTATATTCAGACCAGAAAAGTCTTCGACATTTGTTGCAACAGCGGGTGACGACTACAAATCAGCAATGCTGGATGGCTAAGCTTTTGGGCTATCATTTTGAGGTTATTTATAAATCAGGACTAGAAAATAAGACAACTGATGCGTTGTCACGAGTGTATGATGAAGGGGGCTGAAAACCATCATCTCTTATCTACAGTGGGCAGATGGTCGAACCCTCCATCAACAGGTGCAGCAAGATCCAACATTGTATGGAATTATAAGAGATCTGCAGCAAGATCCACACTCTAGACCTTGGTTTTTATGGCATCAATTGTACGAAGGGTGGGTGGTGATTTCAGCCACATCCATGTCTATTCCACTCCTCTTAAAGGAATTTCATTCTTCCCCTATTGGAGGGCACTCAGGTTATCTACGAACCTACAGGAGAATCGCGAGCAATCTGTATTGGATCGGAATGAAGAAATGCATTTAGGATTTCGTCAAGTCTTGTAATACTTGTCAACGAAAGAAATATGTTGCCACATCTCCTAGGGGTCTGCTACAACCCTTGCCTATTCCAAATCAGATTTGGGAAGACATTTCTATGGATTTTATTACCGGACTTCCTAAATCTAAAGGGTATGAAGCAGTGCTGGTTGTGGTGGATTGTTTATCTAAATATGGCCGTTTTATCCTACTAAAGCACCCTTATACTGTAAAAACTGTGGCTGAGGTGTTCGTTAAAGAAGTACACCTACATGGAGTGCCACAATTCATCATCGGTGACCGTGACCCTTGGTTTATTAGTCTTTTCTAGAGGGAGTTGTTTCATATGTAGGGTACTATGCTTAAAATGAGCTCCTCTTATCATCCAGAAACTGATGGGCAAGCGGAAGTTCTCAATAGGTGTTTGGAAACTTACTTGAGGTGCTTCGCTTCCAAACAACCTAGGAATTGGTCTTATTGGATTTCGTGGGCAGAACTGTAGTAAAATACCATCTTCCATATGTCCACAGGTTTAACTCCATTTGAGGTTGTTTATGGGAGGAGACACCACCACTGGTACGGTACTTACAAGGAGAGACTAAAGTGGAGACTGTGGCTAGAGAATTATTGGATAGAGACGAAGCATGGAATCAACTTAAATATATTTTGAATAGGGTGCAGGAACAAATTAAATATGCGGATAGAAAAAGTAACTCCACAATCTTTTCAAGTGGAATAGTGGGTTTTTCTTAAGCTTTACCCCCATAAACAATTGTCGGTGGTCAGACGTATAATCAAAAGTTAGCAACCAGATACTTTGGGCCTTTTCAGATTATGGAAAAATATGGTGCAGTCACCTATAAGCTCCAACTACCCCTAAACTCTAAGGTCCATTCGGTGTTTCATGTATCTCAACTCAAGAAGGCTGTGGGGAAATATTCAGTGGACATAGCTTTGCCTGAAGGTTTGGAAGTGGAATTGGAGGATGTTGTAGAACTAGCATGTGTGCTAGCTAGCAGGGTAATCACTAAGACAGGGGATTCAACCCGCCAATAGCTGATTAAATGGAAAGGCAAGCCTATGGAGAATGCTACTTAGGAGGATGAATTTGTTACTTGTAGCCAATTCCCTCAATACAACCTTGAGGACAAGGCTGCTCTTATAGAGGGGAGCAATGTTAGGATTGATATGGGTGAGGATAATTTAGGAAAGGGGGAGAATAACAAAAAAGGGAATAAGCTTAGGATATGGAGAGTATACTCGAGGAGAAAGAAAGAAGGTGTAGAGGGGAGTTAGTTAGTTAGTGGCTGAGTTGGCAAAACAGAATGTTTCGGACTAGGTGGTTTTGAGGCTGAGAGGTTGGTGAGGTGGAGGGGGGAGAAAGTTATTGTAGGCAGAAAGAGGATTGTTCTTTCTGAGGAGCATTCAGCTTTGGGGGTGTTTCTTAGAATCACCACTGTAATAGCAATACAGTACTCTTTCATTCAATAATACAGACTTACTGTAGTGCTAAAAAACTAGACTTCTATCATATACTTTCTTATTTAATTATTCTTCTTAAGTTTTTCATATTTAGGTTAGATTTCCCTTTTAATAAAGTATTACTTGATGTTACTATTCTTAGGAGTTCTTCTAGGGTTTGTTTCATCCTATTTTGGGTAGGGTTTCTAGTAAGCCTACCTAACTAGGAGTTTTGCTGGAGAAACACATATTGAAATTTCTAGAAAAGGTATTTATAGCCCTTATTTTTCCATGCACAATCTACCCTATTTGTTGAAAACTAGCTGCGAACCCTTATCCCTGCATCATGTGCAACCCAGTTGTTGACTATTAAGTGCAAATTTATATGTGCAGTTAGCTGAAACACTAGTCGAGTGATTATTATATGGAAATTCTTATTTTTTAAATTGATGATCTTATAGCTAGAGGACAAAATCATAATTATGATGTTCTGGTTACACGTGTTGCAGGATGATTGGCCCTGAAATGCCATCAGCTGAGCTGCTCGCTGCAGCAGCGAAATTAACTGAAGCACAAGTTGAACTCCGGTAATTTTGAAGTATATATATGACATTAAGTCACATAATATTAGAATAGCAAATATTCAAAAGACTGATTCTATTTAAATACTTATTCTGTAAATGTGGAGCACATTCACATCCTTCCTATTTGATTTTTCTGACATAAAATTCCAGAGATGCTGAGGTGGAAGAAGACTCTGAACTATTTATAGGGCCTGCCCCACCTGCTTTGATTGCTGAAGTAGAACTTGCCAATGAAGCTGAGCGTTTTGAAGAGGTGTCTGGTTTTCTCCTGATATTTTTTTTGGCCATATTTTAGCTGCTTATTCTATCTTCTATATTTTCATGTTCATTCTGGTGTTAGACAGCTTGCTTATTCTATATTGTCTTGTTCATCCAAACTTCCCTAGTAATTAATCATTGAAAGCCTTTCCTCTTTCTAGGGTTGGATTGGGAAGGAGTGAGAGTTTAATGACAGTACAACAAACGTGTTTTGGCACATGGCTAGTATTATGATAATCTTTCCTATAGGCATTAACCCAAATTAATGCTAGCTGCGAAACCTATTTACATCTTTTTGTTTTCCTTTCATATTTTTCCTATGTTAATATGTTTGATTGATGGGTTGAAGACTGCACTGCATCCATAGATTCAGATTGAAAAAACTTTTGAATGTCAAAGGATTAATGTATCTTCCTCTTTTCCATCATGTTCGTACATTCCTAACTTTGTCACTTACCTTTCCACTTGGCGTTATTACTCCCTAAAGTTGTTCATTTGACTTCTAGTACTGTTTTTTATTGTTTACCATTATTCCAGACCACAGTATTGTAGGTTAGAAATGCTTTATATACACTTTCTTTTCTGGATAACATTTTTTGGTGTTTATATTATTGAAAAAAATGCTAATATGGCCAGTAGCTTCATCTAAAACATAATCTTATTTCCAACAATTTTATTTCCCCCCATCACAATGTTGCTACTAAATCAATTAATCTGACAAACTCACGAATATTTTCTTTCTTGGTTGTTCTGTGTTATCTCAATTTTGGTGAACATTTAATAAGGTTTCTTTTCCTTGAATACTAGAGTAATTTTTTAAATTCATTAAATTGGTTTCAAAATCTTTTTAAATAGTGGAAATTCTATGGTAAAATGTGAGAGCTATTTGGTGGGGCCCACCCATGATTAAAGGATCTTATGGTGAAATTTGATTTTGTTATCTCTCTCTCTCATTAAGAAAACTGGAAAAAATGATAATTTCATATCCTATAAGCCGTTAATTACATGTCCAATTTGTTGTGCCAACTTCTACTTTTTTTTTTGTATTAACCATTGATTTCCATTCTCACTTATTGAGTTTATGCACATGTTTGTGGCATTTTTTTGCTGTCTAGGACAAGGCTTGTCGCTTTGGTATATGTAGTAGTTATCTCCTTCCCCATGAATTCTTTTCTTTTTTTTTTTAATAGATGTTGGTTGTTGCTAAGGGAATCTCATGACTGACAAACATTTTACATTTACTTGATACTCATGACTGACAAACATTTTACATTTACTTGATAAGGTGACAAGGATAATGGGTGTTGAGAAAGACTCCCCATACGATGTTATTGGAGTTAATCAAAAAATGTCTGCTGGAAATATAAAGAAAAGGTAAGGTTGCCAACAATTTTTCTAAGAAAACATGTAATCATTTATAACTTAGTTGGTGGATCAACTCAGACAAACTTGCAATGTGAGATTTACTATTAGTAGATTGGCATAGATTAAGTTATCAAACCTAGCTAATCACTTTGATAATCTTCTTTCTTTTGCCATTTTGATCGATATCGAAGGAATATTACATGGTTTTAACTTAAAAGTCATTAGGCTTGTTAAAGAGAAAAGAAAAATTAAAATTCACTGGTTATTGATTCTCTTAATTGTACAGAGATTTAACTTCATTTACATGATTCTTGATGTTGTTTGGCGATGTACTAACCTTTTTTTGTTTGGTTATTTCTACTCAGGTACTGGAAAATTTCTCTTTTAGTGCATCCAGATAAGTGCTCTCATCCTCAAGCCCATCAAGCATTTATCAAATTGAATAAAGCCTTTAAAGAGTTACAAGATCCTGAGAAGGTGAGTGTTAACATTTTGAGAAATTCTTACCTGCTTGTTAACATTTTTGGTAACCTCTTCTATATTGTCATTATTATTTTTAATAAAAGGCAAACATAGTGCTTGTCCAAATTGACCAAAATTCCTCTTTGGTTGAGTAATGAGCCCAATCACTAGCCTGTGTTAAAAGGTCAAAAAATAATTGTCATAAGTCATTTCTTTGTTCATATCTTGTAAGGTATTCCACTGCTCAAATTGACCGTAATTCCTCTTTGCTTAAGTAATGGGCCCAGTTACCAGCCTGTGTTAATAGGTCGAAAATAATTGTTCATAAGTTATTTCTTTGTTCATATCTTGTAAAGTATTTCACTACTTATGTTATATGGCTAGAATTATGCATTTTCTTTTGCTGAATTCCTCTAGTTTAGTAATTAAAATATATTGATGTAGTATTTCCTATCTAAAATTTATGAGTAATGATCATAACTGGAGATTTTAGATGCTTTTTATAGGTTTTGATGGAGTTGAATAGATGTTAATCTTTGATTTGTGTGTGTAAGGATAACATAAGCATTCATTTGAAAGTAGAGATTTCATTTGGTGTTGGAATTTCAGGTTCGGGATTTCAACTAGGTTGTTTTAGGGTTTTGGTTGCAGGAAATTCAGACTAGAAGAGCTTGAATTTTAGTGAGATAAAGAAGTAATGGAGGGTAGAGAACTAGGAACCATTCTTAGAATCTAAGAATCATTCTTATAGAAAGCGTCACTCCTTAATTAAAAACTCAAGTTTATAGACATATATATGGAAAGTTGTTGGAATCCTTATTCTAGTATTAAAGGGATTCCCAACTAAACTTAAATCCCACTCTAATAGGAATTCTATATTCTAAAATAAGCTTAAGTTCTAAACAGCTAGGATATATATCTAACTTATTGCTTCTTATCTAATAAGGAACTAACAAACTTCAGTCTTGTTGAACTTGTTGTCAATTCAATTCTCACTCTTCACTCTACCAAATTAAAGGTTGTAAATGAGTGATTTGACCTCTTTTATTTCTTTTATAAACTCTAAGCTTTTTTGCATCAATTCTCGCTTGTCTGAAGTCATATTGGACATAGAATGTGGTAAATATTAATCATACAAGTTTGGCTTCAACTTTTGAATTTTGTATTCTAAATTTAAAGTGCCATCACAAATTGATCCTCCTTTTCCACTTGATAAGAAACTGTCAATATCTACCTGCCCTTATGGTCACAACTTATTCATCAACAACATCTTCTATCTTCTCTTTAATATGTTGAATGGATGAAATTATCACAATTATAATCAAATGTGCACCATCTTGTCCATGATAAATAGTTAACTTTGCAGCATTAAAGATAAGACTAATTCCCATATCACTTAGTAATTATAAAACATAACCTATTGCACTTATCTTCTTGAAGATAAGGTCCAACACTCATTGAATGATGTTTCTTACATTTTCCCTTTAGGGAATGTTTTTGGATGAATCCTTACCACTGTATCCTTTCTATTGAATTATACCAATTGACAATACTGGTTAATGTATTCTTTACATGTCAAGTTTTTGATTGTTATCCTTTGTAGAACCTTATAAAAAAATATCTCTGTTGTGTTACGCAAAACCTTCAATTGCAACACTAACTCTTGCTATTTGTGGTAAAGAAACCAAATCAATAGGCTTCCTTGGTTGAACTCTAAAAGGACTTTTAAGTAGTTGACAAATTTATAAACTCTTTATGCAAATTCTCTCATAGGAAGAGTTAAGTCCCAATTGTTCACATTATTCCCCACCAAGCATATTAGCAAGTCTCCTAAACTTTTATTTACCACCTTGGTTTGTCCATTGGTTTGGATATGGGAAGGATTTCCTTTTCTTTTTTGAATCATAAGACTGTTCCAATTCCATTCCGAATAAAAAAAGTTGGAATAAACTTGAAAATTGAAGCTTAATGTTAAATGTTTTCACATTGCGATCTTATACGATGGTTAAAGATGAGTTTAGCAATGTGCTTGGAACATGGAATGAAATGACTCATTTTTGAAACCTTATCAAAAATAGAATCATAACTTTTTATAGATTTGGGCACCCCCAAGGCAAATCTATACTTATGTCCTATCATGGTTAATGAGGCACAAGCAATAGTATGTATAATGTAGAATTTTGTTTGTTTCCTTTAGCTAATTGATATGTTTGACATTGTCGTATGGTCTTACATATGTCCTGCTTTGAAAAGGTCTAATAAAAGCGATTTTTAACCATTGTTATTGTTTTATCTCTTCCAAAGTGGCATGTTGCCCTTCACATACACCTTTATAAAAGTATTGGGTAGGCAAAGTTGAGTGCTTCTAAAAAGGTTGTCATCGTGGATTACGAAAGGGAAGTGGCTATTCTTTTGTCCAGTTGTAATTTTTGAATAAATTATCCCAAAATCTCAGGTTGAAACGTATACTCTTTTTAGTTTTTTAATCCCCACAAGTTTTGTTACGTAAAAACGTAAAATACGAAAGAAAATTAAACAAAACAAAATAAAAGCAGACTTGTTAACAGGTATCCTATCAGCCACTTTTCTTGCATCTCGAGTAAACTTTTCCTTCAAAGGCATCTTTTACACATTCTTAAGCCCAACAGTACCATTAGAAAATTTTCATCTGTTTGCTTTCCAGCATTGCTTTAGAAGTTGATTTCAACGTCTATTAGTTGTGCGTCTAATGCTGAATTCCATATTAAGAATGCTATTAAATTCTTATGTAGCTTGAAAATGATATTGTCTAACAATTGCTTTACATTTGCTTTCTAATTTAATTTTTCTTTATCATCTTCTCTTCAGCTTATGTTGAGTCATATTCTTTATAAATATGTTGTATATAAATTGTATTCAACTAATAAGATCAATTTCCTTTGTGTAGCGCAAAGTGTTGGATGATAAAATTAAACTCCAAGAAGAACATGAACAATTTAAGGTTTGTGTATTTACCTTAATTACCAGCATATAATTGTAATATTTTTCTGATACCCAACCAGAGATGTAATTTGTTCTATAGGTTGAGTTGCAAGCTATGCGTGAAGCTGCAGGATGGCGAAGAAAACAAGGTGCTTTTTGAATGGCTTCTTATTTTTATTAAATACACCCCTCTTGCGGGTGGAGAATCAGAGTAGATTGATTTATTTTCTTAGCTGCGTTTGATCCACATTTCTCTTATTAATTATACAAGATTTCCTAATTGACTCTAGGAAGTTGAGTAAATACTATCATAATGGTTGAATTGATCTTTTTCTTTAATAAACTGAACTGATCAATTTTGGTTATGCTAAAATCCATAGACACCATAAAATTTGGTTATTGAGGGTTACTAGAAAGGCCTCTGCCAAAGAGTGGGAAGCTAAAAGTTGACCACATATATGTTTAATAATTTGTGTTGCATTTCAAAAGCATCGAGGTTCACAGGCTCTGAGAAATGTGAAAAAATAAATAAATGAAGACTACATTTGTCACAATCTAGATATTCATGACATTCAATGCACAATTAATGATCAGTCAAGTAGGGGTGGCAATTTGGCCTAGACTCGTGTTTTTAATTGGGCCTGGGCTCGAGACCCTCTAGGCTTAGGCAACTCAGGCCCAGACCCAATTAAAAAAAGATGTTTTGACAAGATAGAGCATCATACGAGACAAACCTCTCAATCGGGTGCATAGTACATTATCTAGATTTCTTCCGTAAGGCAATTGGTAGTTCTAAATCTGTGTTGTCTTCTTGATCCTTACTACTTTGAACTTCTTCGGTAGGGACCTACACTAGTTCAGAGATTGGTATAGCTTCAGGGATAGGAAGTGTACTACTTGGTTTCTTCTTCCGAGAATACACCTTGAGTGTATGATCAGGTATAGTTATTTCTGTATTAGGATTTGTCTTTATAGGAGATGACATAGGCATTGGGATAGGTTTAGGAACAATTGTAGGTTCAGATTCAAGTTCAGGCTGAGATTCATCACCACCAAACTCACTCCAATACTCCCCCTGAATCGAAGACTTGGGATAGAAGAAATCTGTCTCAGAAAAAGAGACATTACAGCTAACAAACAACCTTTTTGATATAGGATCATAGCATTTATACCCATTTTGTGTAGTAGAATAACCCAAAAACAAATATTTTTTGGCTCTTGGATCAAGTTTGTTGTGTGAAAAACTGTGAATAAAGATTGTGCACCCGAACACTTTTAAAGGAACGTTAGTTTCAAGATGAGTGGTAGTGTAGGTTTCTTGAAATTTTTGAAGTGGTGTTTTGAAAGAAAGAACACGACTAGGCATTCTATTAATAAGGTAGGTTGTAGTAAGAATAGCATCCTCCTAAAAGAATTTTGGAACATTGCTAGTGAACATCAAGGTCCTAGCTACTTCAAGAAGTTGTTTATCTTTTCTTTCAGCAACCCCATTTTGTTGAGGACTATTGACACAAGTCCTTTTGTGGACAATTTCATGTTTTTGGAAGAATGTATGAAGATGTTAGTTAAAATATTCAGTACCATTGTTAGTATGAAGGACTTGAATACAAGTTTGGAATTGATTTTTTATCGTTTGATAAAAATTGATGAATACGGTAGAGGTTTTAGTTTTATCTTTCAAAAGAAACACCCCAACACAAACGAGTATGGTCATCGATGAATGTAATGAACCATTTTGAATTGGTTATATTAGGAACACGAGATGGGCCCCAAAGATCACTATGGATAATTGAAAAAGGTTTTGTGGATTTGTATTTGGACCTTGTAAAAGAACTTCTTTGATGATTAGCAAATTCACAAGCGTCACATTGAGCAAAGATCTTTATTTATTGAAATGTTTGGAAACAACCATGACATATATTGAAAGTTTGGATGACCTAACCTCTTATGCCATAACAATAGTTCATCAGTCTTAGGAACAATCACACTATTACCCAAGCTATAAGGGGTAGAATGACTTTCTTCATCTTCAAAGTAGTACACTCCATCTACCTCTTTAGCACTGCCAATCATTTTCCCGGATGACAGGTCCTGTATAACACAATGAGTAGGGAAAAAATGAGCACTACAATTAGCTTCTCTTGTCAACCTATTGATTGAAAGAAGGTTACATTCTAGATTAGGAACATGTAAAACAGAATTTAGTTTCATAGAATCTGTTACTTTGGTATCTCCTTTTCCTACAACTGAAGAGGAATCACCATTTGCTACCTTAACCTTTTCATGCCCAGCACAAGGAACATATGAATGAAACAGGTTATAATCATCAGTCATATGGTCTGATGCTCGAGAATCAACTATCCATCTCTTCCTATTGCAAGAAGATAATCAAGCTTTTATGATATTACCTCTCATAGTAGCATTAGTAACCGTACATGTCTTATGTTGGTTGCTGTCATTTTTGGAGATTCTTCAGCACTTCTAATAGTGTCCCTAATGAAATATTCAGTTTACCACCTTGTTGTTTCTGACTATCTTCAGATTTTTCTGTTCCTCCTTCACTGGATACTTGATAGCCTCAGTTTTTTCCTTTTTTTGGTTTCCAGTCTAGAGGCTTTCCATGGATGTCCCAGCATGTGTCTTTGGTGTGACCACTTTGTTTACAATGCTCACACTTCTTATGACTTTTCTTATTGGGTTCACCACGTGACATCGGTGCAGATGCTTTATTAGTAGGTACTGGAGATACATTTTGTTCTTTTGGTTCCTCTTTTAGCATGATTTTCCTCCTTGCTGCTTCCCTCCTAACTTCAGAAAACACTTATTTAGTTGTAGGCAGAGGCACTCTACTTAGGATTCTTCCACGGATATCATCCAACTTTTTGTTGAGGCCAGCCAAAAATTCAAAGACTCTTTTTCAATTTTTGGATGTACATCACAGCATCTTCCTTGCATCTCCACTCTTCATCCAACAAAGGTCAATTTCCTGCCACAATGCTATCATTTCGACCCAATATTCAGTAACTTATCTATCACCTTGCTTCATTTGCCGCAACTTTGTTTTTATCTCGTAGATCCGTGATGCATCCTCTCCATCAGAGTATGATTGTCGCACTCCTTCTTAGATTTCTCGAGCTGTTGGCAGAAACATAAAGGTACGTTTGATCGGTGGTATCATGGCGTTGATAAGCCATGACGAGACCATAGACTTATCTATCTCCCACTGTCGTGCAGCTTGCAGGTTTGTTGGGTCTGGAACATTCCCATCTCCGATGATAAAGCTCAGCTTCCCACTCCCGATAGTTTGTTCCATTCAATTTGTCAGAGACAATGATGACTGAAACTCCTTCAAGACCAGAGGTCGTTGATGACTGACCTCTAGTTTGGTTTGGGTTTGGGTTTGGGTTTGCCGTGGAGGATCCCTCAAGATTGGAAGTCATTTCTTGACTTGCCGGGGTTGTCTCCTCGGTTTCACTCTCTCTTTCACGTGGCTCTGATGCCATGTGAATCAGACCTAATTTGCTCTATATTTCTTTCTTAGAGATTGCAGTACATATATACACGAATAGGATTACAGAATAGGCCAGATAATCTATACAGATACAGAATATAATCCTAGGATAATGTCTATCTCTAAGATACTGCTATCTAATCTAAAAGATCCGATTATGATCAGATCATAATATTATGAGATAATACATATCTTGACCACAAACATCTATGCCACCAAAGATGTCTGATAGAGTAGATTTGCTGGAATCTCGTATGGCTAATTTGGAGATTGGAGTCGAGGATATTCAATAGTCTATGAGGATGGCAATGGGGGAAATGTAGCGAGCTTTGCTGCTGGAAATGAGCAAGATGATAGGTAAGAGACCAAATGAAGGACAAGGGAGTGATACCTCAGGAAGGGGGCAAACTATGGCTAGTGAAAGGAATAATCAGCATCCTCAACAACCCACTTTGATGGAGCATTCCTCTGATAATATGGAGGAATAGAGGATGTCGATACGTAAGGTTGAGCTGCCAATGTTTGATAGGCCTGACCCTATGGGGTGGATTACTAGAGCGAAAGTATATTTTGAGGTTCATAATACCTCAGCAGAGGTGAAAATCAAACTGGCTCTCCTAAGTATGGAAGGATCAACCATTCATTGGTTTAACCTTCTAAGAGAGATGGAGGTAGAATTGAATTGGGACAATTTTAAGAGACCTTTAATAGATAGATATGGAGGTAGGTGGTTTGAGAATCCATTCGAAGAACTTTTGGATTTGCGGCAAACTGATACAGTTGAAGGATACATCCAGGCCTTGAAATTCATATCATCACAGGTGGGTTGTTTACCGAAAGAACAATTTATGGGATATTTCATGAGTGGATTGCGATCGGATATTCGGAGGAGGGTGCGTACGTTCGGTCCAATGAACAGGTACCAAATGATGAACATCGCAAGGGTTGTGGAAGAAGAGATGGGCAGAGAGCAAGGAGGTATCAAGAACTTGGGTTCTCAACATCGTGCACGAACTCAAAACCGAGAGTAATTTTAGGGCAACTTTAGGGTCAACCCGAACCCTAAGGAGTCAGATCGCAAAAGCCAGTGGATCGAGTGAGATTTTTTGGTGGATTTGGGGTAGGTAAAACTCGGGAAACGTCCAGGTACCAACCCGACTCCTATGCGCAGAGCAAAGTGGCTGCACCTTCCATGGCAACACCGATAAGGAGGCCTAAGGGAGAAAGGAGGGTGTCGACAGAGAGAAACAGGGGGTTGCGTCACATTTCCTACCAAGAACTCCTAGTAATACCGTTTGGATTGACCAACGCACCAGGTACGTTTCAGTCCGCAATGAATGACATTTTCAGACCCTTCCTTAGAAGGTTTGTTCTGGTTTTTTTTAATGACATTCTGGTATATAGTGTTGATTGGAATACTCATCTTTTGCACTTAGCAAGTGTCTTGGTGGTCTTAAAAAAGAATCAGTTTGTGGTTAACAAATAGAAGTGCAGTTTTGGAAGGCAAACAGTGGAATATTTGGGTCATGTTATTTCCAGAAAAGGGGTAGCTATTGATCCAGCAAAGGAGGAAAAGGGGTAGCTGTTGATCCAGCAAAGGTTTTAAGTGTTGTGAGATGGTCTATTCCTCGAAATGTTAAGGGGGTGAGTGGATTTCTTGAGTTGACGGGATATTACCGAAAGTTCATTATGAACTATGGTAAAATAGCAAAACCACTCACCAAACTAACAAGAAAGACGGGTTTCATTGGAACTCAGTAACTTTAGAGTCCTTTGAGCCCTTAAAAAAGGCGTTGACTACTTCTCCGGTATTAGCTCTACCAAATTTTTCCCAACCTTTCGAGGTTGAGTGTGATGCTTTAGGCAAGGGGGTAGGTGCGGTTTTGATGCAAAATAGGAGACCAATGGCCTACTACAGTAAGGCTTTTCAGAGGGAATTCTTTCTAAGTCTGCTTATGAAGGAACTAATGGCATTGGTGTTGGCGGTGCATCATTGGCGTCACTATTTGCTGGACAAATCATTTGTGGTGTATTCAGACCAGAAAAGCCTTCGCCATTTGTTGCAACTGAGGTTGTCTACTACGAATCAACAATGCTGGATGGCTAAGCTTTTGGGTTATCATTTTGAGGTCATTTACAAACCGGGACCAGAAAACAAAGATGCTGATGCGTTGTCACGAGTGTATGAAGGAGAGCTGAAAAGCATCATTTCTTACCCGTTGTGGGTTGATGGCTGAATCCTCCAGCAGGAGGTGCACCAAGATCCTATATTGAGTGGCATTATAAGGGATCTGTAGTGGGATCCAACCTCTAGCATCGGGTTTTTATGGCATCAAGGTGTTCTTTTGTACAAGGGAAGGTTGGTGATTTCAGCTCAATCCACTTTTATTCCATTACTCCTAAAAGAGTTTCACTCTTCCGCTATCGAAGGCCATTCAGGTTTCTGCGCACCTATAGGAGAATTGCGAGCAATCTTTATTGGATCGGTATGAAGAAGTCCATTCAAGACTTTTTCAAGTCTTGTGATACCTGTCAAAGGCAGAAATATGCTACCACATCTCCTGGGGGTCTGCTGCAACCTTTGTCGATTCCCAACCAGATTTGGGAAGACATTTCAATGGATTTTATATCGGGACTTCCTTGATCTAAAGGGTATGAAGCAGTGCTGGTCGTGGTGGATCGACTATCTAAATATGGCCATTTTATCCTATTGAAGCACCCTTATACTGCTAAAAGTGTGGCTAAGGTGTTTGTTAAAGAGGTAGTACGCCTACATGGAGTGCCACAATCGATCATAAGTGATCGTGACCCTTTGTTTGTTAGTCATTTCTAGAGGGAGTTGTTTCGTCTGGAGGGTACTATGCTTAAAATGAGTTCCTCTTATCATCCGGAAACGGATGGACAAATAGGAGTTTTCAACAGGTGTTTGGAAACTTATTTGAGGTGTTTTGCTTTTGAACAACCTAGGCATTGGTCCTATTGGATTTCATGGGCAGAACTGTGGTACAATACCACTTTCCATGTGTCTACGGGTTCAACTCCCTTTGAAGTGGTAAAGGAAACCCCCAACTTTGGTTTGGTATTTACATGGAGAAACTAAAGTGGAGGCAGTGACTAGAGAGTTAATGGACAAAGATGAGGCATTGCATCAGCTTAAATACAATCTGAATAGAGTGCAAGACCAGACGAAAAAGTATGCCGATAGAAAATGAACTTCGTTGTCTTTCTAGGTGGGAGAATGGGTTTTTCTTAACCTTTGTCCCCACAAACAGCTAACGGTTGTCCGGCGTATTAATCAAAAGCTAGCGGCAAGATACTTTGGGCCTTTTCAAATTCTGGAAAAATATGGAATAGTCTCATATAAGCTCATATTACCCCTACATTCTAGAGTCCATTTGGTGTTCCATGTGTCTCAACCAAAGAAGGCTGTGGGTAACTACTCTATAGAGACAAATTTACTTGACGGAATGGAAGTGGAGTTGGATGATGTCGTGGAACCCGAAAATGTCTTAGCTAACCGAATAATTACTAAGGCAAGGGACTCAACACGCCAATGGTTAGTTAAATGGAAAGGTAAGTCAATGGAGAATGCTAAATGGGAGGATTAATTTGTTATTCGCAGTCAATTTCTTCAATGCACACTTGTCTTCTAGAGAGAGGGGAGCAATGTTAGGACCAATGTGGTCGAGGGTAATTTAGGAACGGGGAGAATAATAGAGACGTAAATAAGCCTAGGATATGGAGAGTATACTCGAGGAGAAAGAAAGGGGGGGTAGAGAGGAGTGAGTGAGTTAGTTGGTTAGTGGCTGAGTTGGCACAAGGGCTGGGTTGTAACAGAATGGCCTTAGTAGGTAGTTTTGAGGAAAGAGGGAGAGGAGAGAGGGGTAGGAGAAAAGTAAGAGGAAAGATATTTTAGGCAGAGAGAATTTTCTTCTGTTTGAGGAGCATTTCAGCTCTGGAAGGGGTGTCTTGTGGCATCACCCTTGTAATAACAGTAGAGTCCCTTTGATCTATTCAATAATATACACTTTCTCTAGTTTATAAAGCTAGAGTTCTATCATATATTTCATATAATTGCATGGAGATGGACAAGAAAAGATTGCTTCATTAAATTATAAATTGATGATAAAATTGGAGATTAGTGTTGATTTTGGGTTGAATTTGTACCTTCTCTTTTGAACCGATGTTAGAGAGTAAATGGCAAAAATGGTTTTATTAGATATAGAAGCAAGGATTACAGGACAAAGGACTGCAAGTACTTAAGTATCTTGCCCAGCTATTCAAGCTTTTACAAAATAATTCTCAAGACGTCCCCTGTACTAGTGTCTAGTTCTTTTTATATATTATTCGCCATCATTATTACATTGTATCCAGATCTCGAAGTTAAGCAATTGAGTTCCCTTTATTCCTCCTTGAATACATAAGAAGTGGTCTATCTAGTGAACCAAAATTGTTGACTGATTTTGTTTCCTTATCTGTAGTTTCTGTAACATTGTCGCCCTCCGGAAGAACGACCTTGTCCCCAAGGTGGAAGTGGGGAAACTGATCTCGTACATCTACAGTATCAAGCCAAATAGCTTCGTTGGATGGTTTGCCTACCCATTGCACAAGCACTTAGAGATACTGGAGTGTCGTTGCGAAGAATCTCTCTGTGAGACAACACCAGCTCTGGTTCAAAAGGAGAGGCTTTTGATATCTCAAAACCCTCCGGTAGATCAGTCACGGCAGGATGATTGCCAATCACATGCTTGAGTTGCGAGACATGGAAAACTGGGTGAATCTTGCTGGATGGAGGTAATTCCAACTTATAAGCAACTACTCCAATGCGTTGGATAATACGAAACAACCCAAAATACTTAGGAGAAAGTTTTGGATGAACTCTTGTGGCCATAGAATTTTGACGATGAGGACGTAGTTTAAGGAACACAGCATCATCACCCACATTAAACTGAATATCGCGCCGTTTGTTGTTTGCAAATTTGATCATTCACTGTTTAGCTCGTTGGAGATTAAAACGCAATTGGCGAAGGATTTCATCACGATCTAGGAGCTTTTCTTCTACAACCGCTACACGGGTCTCACCTGGCAAAAACCGGTGTAGTGTTGGCGGTGCTCGTGAATAAATTGCTTGAAATGGTGTAGTGTTTGTAGATTCTTGGTAAGAAGTGTTGTACCAATATTCTGCCCAAGCTAACCAACGAGACCAGCTACGAGGTTGTTCAGAAGCAAAACAACGTAAATAGGATTGAGGGTACGATTTAATACCTCAGTTTGACCATCTATCTCTGGATGATAGGCTGAACTCATTTGCAATTTTGTGCCTCAAGAATGAAAAATTTCCTGCCAGAAGTTGCTCATAAACACCGGATCTTGATCGCGATATGCCATGGAGACGAACAATATCTTGCACAAATGACTCAGCCACTGAGCAAGTTGTATAAGGATGTTTTAGCGCCACAAAATGCCCATATTTAGAGAGTCTATCGACCACCACAAAAATACAGTCAAAGCCACGAGACTTCGGCAGACTAGTGATGAAATCCGTTGACATGTCTTCCCAAATTTGGGATGGAATAGGCAAGGGACTGAGTAAACCTGTTGGTTTTTGTGCTTCATATTTCACCGTTTGACAGACCTTGCAAGCAGCAACAAATTATTTCACTGACTTCATCATACCTTTCCAATATAGATTTGCAGCAAGTCGCTGGTATGTTCAATAAACACCAGAATGTCCAGCAGTCGGTGGAATGAAATTCAACGAGCAACCTAGGAATCCAGGAGGACATTGAAGAGACCACCAATCTGCCCTTAAAAAAAAAAGGTCCTGCACGAGTGAAAAATTGGGATGAGACATAGCATCGTGTTGTAATTCGGTTACAATTTTGCTGAGGTGAGGGTATGTGCTATTTTCAGTATCAACCGCAGACCAATCAAGCCAAAAGGGACTAGTTAAGGCATGGAACTCTGCTTCCTCAAATTGACGCGAAAGGGCATCGACTGCTTTGTTCGATCTTCCTAGTTTGTAGCAAATTTCAAAATCATAACCCAAAAGTTTAACTACCCAATTTTGTTGGGACGAAGTGACTAGTTTCTAATGGAGGATATGTTTAAGGCTGTGATGATCTGTGCGGATCAAAAACTTATTTCCAATCAGGAATGGTCGCCAATGTTGCACAGCTAGCACGAGGGCCATCAATTCTTTTTCGTAAGCAGATTTTGACAGTGTCCAAGGAGACAGAACTTTGCTGAAATAAGCAATAGGCCAATTCTCTTGCATTAGAACTGCACCAAGTCTATTATCTGAAGCATCACACTCAATTAAAAATGGTTTAGTAAAATCAGGTAATTTTAACACAGGTGCTTTAGTTAAGGCAGATTTGAGAGTTTCAAAGGTTGTATTAGCATCTGTGGTCCAAGTGAACTGCTCTGGAACCTCTTTCTTAAGTAATGCTCTCAAGGGTTGAGTGATCTTCCCATAATCGCGAACGAATCTACGATAGTAGCCAGTGAGGCCCAAGAAACTTCTAACAGCTTGAAGAGAACAAGGGGCAAATGAAGGGTTGCTGAAATTTTTTCAGGATCCATATACACTCCTTGAGATGAAATGACGTGACCCAAATACTCAATTGAGCTGCACCCACAATTGCTTTTTTTTTGGTGGGCTTTAAATTGATGAGCCTCCAACACCTGTAAAACTATTAATAAATGTTGCAAATGTTCCTCCCATGAAGAGCTATACACCAAGATGTCATCGAAAAAAAACAATGACAAACTTTCAAAGATATGGTTGAAATATGTCATTCATTGTTACCTGGAAGGTGGCGGTTGGTGAGCCCAAACGGCATGACAAAAAGTTCGTAGTGACCAGTGTGAGTACGAAAAGCAATTTTAGGAACATCTACGTCTGCAACTCTAATCTGATGGTACCCGGAATGTAAATGAATCTTTAAGAAGTACCGAGCTCCTGTTAGTTCGTCTAACATTTCGTGAATTACAGGAATTGGATATTTATCTGAGACGGTTGATCTGTCCAATTCTCTATAATCAACACAAAATCGCCAACTACTGTCTTTCTTACAAACAAGCAAATCTGAACTGGAGAAGGGACTAGAACTGTGTTGAATTATTCCTACAACAAGCATATTAGCCACTAGTTTTTCCATCTCATTCTTTTGAAGATGACCATACTTGTAAGGACGAATGGAAATTAGTTTTGCCTCTAGTAGCAGATTAATGTTGTGATCTGATGTCCTACAAGGAGGTAGTCCTTGTGGTTCAGCAAATAGATCCTCAAATCGGGACAACAATTCTTCCATGGAAGTTTGATCATGACCAAGCAGAAGGGGGCCTTGTGATTTTAAGTTTGGTGTTGCATTTATCGACCAAAGGAGGGCACAAAATTCAACATCTGAAGTCTTGAAAATGGAACTCAAACTGACAACTTGGCGGTGCGACAAAGGGTCACCCTATAATTGTATTCTCGATCCTTGGTATTGAAAACGCATAGTAAGCTTGGCCCAGTTGTGCGTAATGTCGCCAAGTGATACTAACCAAGGAAGACCCAAAATTATGTCAACACCTGCGAGGTCAAACAAGAACATACTGCAACAAAAGGAACAAACTCTATAAAAAAAATTAACCCACTGCAAGAACCAAAGGACACAATCTTGGTACCATTGCCCAATGACACACCAAAGTGCGGAAGCATCTAATGATGTAACTCAAAGTTGTGTATTAATTTAGGGGACACAAAATTGTGGCTGGCTCTGCAATCCACCAAAATTAAAACATCTGCTCCATTGATTCTCCCTCGTAACTTCATAGTGCGAGGACTCGAAAAGCCTGTGGCCGAGTATAAAGACAGGTCCAAGGTTTGAAGATGTGTCTCGACTGTTGGGTTCTCGAATTCCAATTCCTCCATTCTGGTTTCAAGATCTTCAAATTCTGCCTCGTCACCGATTAACATGGCTTTTAGAATTTTCATGGGACACTCGTGTAATGGATGGAATGGCTCCTTGCAACGAAAACATAAGCCTTGTCGTCACAATTCCGTGTACTCTTGAGGAGAAAGACGTTGAGTAATTTTTTGGGAACCATTTTGTGTTTTGGCATAATTTGCTTGGGTACTATGGGAATGGTTGGCTGGGGTGTATTAGATTTTGGATGAGGGTTGTTTTCAAGTAACCCTTTGAGCCCAACATTGACAAAAGGAGATTTGTAGGGTGCGTGAGAGAAGGGCTTGGGCCCATAATGGGCTTTCAGGGGTAAATCTGTATGAATAGTGACCTTAGTAAGGAACTCAGCTTCAATATATTTTGCAGCTTCCATGGCGTCGACCAGAGAAGTCGGGCGAAGGGTGCTAACGCGGCACTTGATTTCTGGTTTAAGACCATTTATAAAATATCCCAAGTAGTGTGCATCACTTAGATCGTCTACCTAAGCGGCCATTTGTATGAACAAGTCAATGTAATCTTTGATTGAAGAGTTTTGCCGAACCAAAGCAAGTCTCTCAAACTCATTGCCAGCATGACGGCCACATACCGACAGATTAACACTTCAGTGAGTCACTTCCACGTCAAATTTGGTATTCTCTTCTCAAGCCAACAGAAACCAATGTAAGGACGATCCCTCCATGGAAATCATGGCCATATGGACCCACAAATGTAATGGCATTGAGTTGATTTTGAAAGACTATTCGGCGCGAGCAATCCAGCCTATTGGATCTGACCCATCGAACAAGGGAAGTTTCAGTTGTTTTGGACCCATGGTCTGACAATTATATTGAAAATCGGATGTATTTTGGTGTGGCTTTATGGTAGTAGTGGAATGTGGAAGTGGTGTTTCTGGTTGGCTCGAGGATGTTGCGGGGGTTTTGTTGTTTTGGACTAGGGAATAAAGCACAACAAAAATCGAGTCAAGTTGCTCTTGCATTTGATCAACTGTTTTGAATTTCTCTTCAATTGTGGATGAGATAGTATTGAATTTTTCTTCAATCGTGGATGACAATTCTGTGTGTGATTCAGAGAGGTCAGTCACCATTCTCTGTAAGGTCTCCACACAAGTCTCCATTTTAGGAACCATGAAAACCGGCAGGTTGTACCAATGTTAGAGAGTAAATGGCAAAAATGGTTTTATTAAAAATAGAAGCAAGGATTACAGGACAAAGGACTACAAGTACTCAAAGTATCCTGCTCAACTATTCAAGCTTTTACAAAATAATTCTCAGGACACCCCCTGTACTAGTGACTAGTTCTTTTTATATATTATTCGCCATCATTATTACATTGTATCTAGATCCCAAAGTTATGCAATTGACTTCCCCTTATACCTTGAATACGTAAGAAGTGGTCTGTCCAATGAACCAGAATTGTTAACTGATTTTGTTTCCTTATCTGTAGTTTCCGTAACAATCTAGTATTAAATTTCTTTGAGAGTCATTCTTGGCACCTTTTGTTTTCTTAGAATGCATTTGTTATTGATTCTGATTTTATGATCTGTTGGAGTTGTTTTAAATCTAAATTCAGGAAAGCTATTCTTCTGGCAGGCATTGCAATGGAGGGTGATGATGAAATCCTTGCACAGATGGAAGTTAACGTACCCCCTAAAAGAGATGAATGGATGACAACACTACCTCCTGAAAGGAAGGTAAGGTCATATAATGTCTTAACTGTCTTACACTCTTTCAAAATTTTTGCTTCTTTTCAGAATCTTGCCAGTAATTTTTGTCTTGGAAAGCAGTTATTATGTTGTATACGATTGTGATTGTGTTTCTACAGTCATAAATGAATTTCAGGTTCTATGTTAATACATTTTGATGGTTATTATTTTACCCTTGTATGTTCTTATGTCAGTCTATAATATATCTTCTGTTCACCAGTTACTTAAGACTTCACAACACAGTTATAGGTTCTTCTATAGTTCTGTTAGGATCATGACATTACTAATATCATGAATTTGAGGAAGGACATATTTTACATGGAATGCGCAGGAAAGCTGAATAGCCAGTGTCAATTGTTTAATAGACACTTTGGAGATTTAATATTGGTATAATTTTACAGCAAGGGGTCATGTACGGTATATGCATAAAATATGCTAATGATATTGCGCTGATTATTCCTTTAGCTCATTTGGTTTAGAGTGTATATTGCATCATTGAAGGGGATCATCCTAATCTTGGTCCCTTGTGAAGTTAATGGAATGGAATTTCAGTTATATTTCTTGATGGATTTGATTTCCAGACCAGGAGCTTAATTAAAATCTACCTCTTTTACCATGCTTTTATCAGCCTGGCATGGCTATGCATTCAACAAAATTCCGCAAGAGCTCCAAAGAAGGACGTGGTGACACCAGTGCTTGGACAGATACCCCTTCAGATAGAGCACAAAAAGCTAAAATGAAGTATGATTTCTCTTGTGATGTGTTGGAACGCTTTGTGCCTCAAAAAATTTTGTTTATATTGCATTTTTAGTTGCTCTGCTCCAAAAAGAGTGCTAATATATTTCTCAACATTTCAGTTACTTGGAAGCATATAATGAAGCTACAGCACTTGCTTCAAATGAAGAGGGAAAAAAACGATCAAATGCAGATGCTGAGTTGGTAGATAAATACAACAAAGCAAAACGGTCAAAATCTTTGGTGCAAAAGCACCAGGAAGAGGTCAGTAGTCGCTCAAAGAAGAAAAAATCGAACCAGGAGCCTGTTAAAGAAGAGTGGTCGGGAAAGCACCCGTGGAAGCCTTGGGATCGTGAAAAGGACTTGGTAGCTGGAAGGCAAAGCGTAAAGTTCGATGCAGATAATATGGCTCAGGGTTTAAGTTCCAGGTTTTCAGCCGGATCGTTTCAGAGAAACTTCCTCTAAGGCAAGGCAGTCCTGCAACACTTTCCACTTGCATACATATGTAACTTTTTCAGAAATCACAGATAAAACACATCCATTTTGTTTGATTCCAAAGTGCTCGCCGCGTAAGCTAGTCAGAATATGAGCTTTCCCATGTCCCTATTATCTCGACCCTTTCACTGTTTGCATTTGTTTACAGAACCTTACATAATCATATACAGAATTTCAGCATTTGGACATTAAAGGATCAGATGTACATATTTCCTTGCCAGAAACACTTCCCTCCACCACTGTAATTGTTGTTAGGTCGCATCATAACGATTTTAACACTTATTATCATGTTAAATAAATGATAACGCTAGTACAACGTGATATAACCATATGATTCGGATCGGGCAACGGAATTCTCCAAAGATCTAATTGCAGACATGACTTTGTCAGTGTTGTGGGATTTGTATTTAATTTGAGAAAAATATTATAAATTATACAGTTGGCAGGTCTGTGCTTATCTTATCTCATTTGCTCTGAACTCCATTACGCTTTTTTGGGTTGTACTTGTTGCTATACCCAAAAGAGTAACCAAATCAGTAAAGATGATGTGTAGCAGGTTTTTCTGGAATGAAAATGAAGAAAGTGTCAAAAGGTTTTTCAGGTATTCTTACCTAAGGACAAAGGTGGTTTGAGAATAGTCTCTCTCGAAATGAACAATGCTATGATGTCCAAGAAGTTATGGAGGTTATCAATTGACAAGCACTCATAGTGTAAATGGTTTCAACCTTGGAAGCTATTTTAAAGACTAGGAAATTGTTGAGGAATGAGTTTACTTATCTCATTGATGATGGTAAGCAAACCAATTTTTAGTTTGACATCTGGACATCTCTTGATCCTCTTAATTACTTGCAAGCTATGGAATGTTTCAAACTTGTCATTGGTAAAAAAGCAACAGTAATTGATGCACTGATTGACAAATAAATTTTTATACAAAGCTCTATCTTTAGACCCATTTTTGAAGAAATTGTCCACACTAGGTTGAGTGAAGGGGAAGATTATATTATCTGGAAGAATTTGAGAAATGGCAGGTTTAGCAACGAATTTTACAGGAAGTTTATAGAAACACTATAATAGGATTCCCTGGCACAAAGTTGTTTGACACGAGCAATTTCATCTAAGGGCATCAATCTGTTTATAACTAGCTATGAATGGTAAGTTACCAACTATGGATAAGATGTAGAGATTCCTAAATATCCCTAATTGGTGTATTCTTTGTTAGAAAGGTCAAGAAAGTACTGAACACTTGTTTTTTCAATGTGCTTCTGTCAATAGTACATGGAAGTATGTATTACACCAATGCTTTATTCATGATGCACCTGGAAGATGGGATTGTACAAGGAGATGGTATAGTGAAATCAAGCATCCTGACTCTACATTCAAGTGTTCATTTAGCCTAGCTATAGCATATTAAAGGATACATGGGCTTACACAAGTCCAGACTCCTTAACGAAAACTGTATAAGTCTATTAACTTTTGTAGTATTTTGTCTTTAGCCTTATAAGCTTCTAATGCTTGGTTTTCGATTGTATAGCTCTTTGTAGCTACTTTTAACCTTTGCATGTCATTCATAACCTAATTCATTATTATTATTTCCTAAAAAAAGGATAATAAATATTACAATCCTCATAGTGGTATATAATTGAGATTTTCTCTAGTATTTCGAAGGTCAAACTAGTTGATATATTAAAATATAAATTAGACGCCATATGATTATCTCGATGTTGCTTATCGTGCGTCGAAGTACGAACGGTCACATATTAGTTTAAAAACTAAAAGACTGTAAACCTGAAATTGAATTCCTATTTTATAATGATATGCATTTTCTTGATAATGAAAACATATATCTCTCATACTTAAAATACGAAATAGCTTAATAATTTTCTCCTGATAAAATTTTTCTATTTTTCAAATTGATTATTTTTCTTATTTTCCAAAAGATGTACTCATTTAATAAATTCAAAACACTTCTTCTAAACTTCAAAATTTCTATTAAGGATTGAAAAAAAAAAGGTGAACGACAATAGGAAGAGGAAAGAAGAGAAAAAGGATTTAAAAAAAGAAAAAACTCAGGAGGATTTTTTATTGCAATTTTAAATATATTTTTATTTTTAATCTTATAACACATTTAACGTATTTATTTTGAATGAGTTTGGATAATTTTGATACTAATAAACTTTTGGTTCTAAAAACATCTAAACAAAGATTAGATGTGTCTAATTGTTTTAAAATTAGAGAATAAGTTCTTGAAAGTACTAAATCATGCATGGAAATAAGATGTGTGTTTTCAATAAGTACATAATAAACATTTATTCCAATTTAAGATATAATATTATGAAATATGGGTTTGTAATATTTTAAATTAAAATAAATATTCAAGTGATATATTTAAAATATCATACACATCTACTGGATGAAACATATTCAGTGCTAGATTTCTTAAAAATCTTTTTGAAAGATTTGTGATAATAAACACCAACATTCGTCTTATCTTTTATATATATTATATTTATTCAAACTATATTATGTATATGTATTTTTAAGGAACAATTTTCTTTTATGCTTTCCACTTAAAAAGATAAACCTATAAATAGATTTGAAAAAGAAATTTAGATATCGTTTTCTATATTTTCTACATATTTTAAGTTATAAACATATGATATCAAAAGAAATTTTAAACTTAATTTTAATATATTGAAAATTTTATTATTCATATAAACATTATTAGTTCAATTTTTAAGTCAATTTTGATAACTTAAATTTCAAAATTTTCACATAATAAAGAAAATGTTCTACTAAAGTTTTCTTTGTAAAAGCTTATTTTTATAATTTATAGGTAAACTTCCCTTTATTATTTAACTTCAAAGTAGTCTTTTATTCTAGTTTTTCAAAAATTATGTAAGTTTTATGGAAATTTCCTTTTAAATATTACATATTAATAATCTAAATTCTATTGAAACACTAAATTAATTATCTTCTTAAACAATGGTTTCAATATATTATTAATTTTATTTAAATTTTAAATATCTTTAAACCTTTTTTATGTTTTGAAACACCTATATAAATTAACAATTTTGTTAATAATAAGAAGAACGTATTAATAATAAGAAGCAAGTGTGCACAAAAGTTTGTTCAAAGAAAACTATACAAAGACTATAGATAACTATTACATCAAAGTGATTAGAAATCACAACGTAACAATTTGGATCATTGAGTTAGTCCAATTATTTTGGCATTAAGGGTTGAAGTAGTGATTATCTTTGTATGTTAACATGTATTGTTTGATTCTGTTGCACAAAGCTTGTAAAGTAGTTTTATTGGAGTTGAAAGAGTCACGAAATATCATGTTGTTTCTTTCTTCCCAAATAATAGCAACTAAGTAATTGAAAGCTACTTTGAACTCACATGATCACCTTCATGTTTTATCTAAACCTCATTATACCACTTGATAATGTCTAACCAAGAGTATGGTGGGCTATCTTGATAACAAAGCTAAGTGATAGTCTTCCATATTTATTGAATATATTGGCATTGAAGAGAGATATGTTATATGTTTTCATTAGAAGACTTGCAAAGAATATTGTCTTTCCTCTTGCTCTTTGATCGGGCTTGCTTGGTTTCCTATAATAAACTAAGTTCTCATTCAAAAAACATTCAAAAAATAAATTTATAAGATTTCGATAATCAAAATGCTAAAATAAAACTATAACCCCTTCAAAATCTGTACTTTCGGGTCAAGTTTTCCATAATCATTATGATTAGGTAAATGAAGAAATTTGGTCACACTTCCTTCTAGAAACATATGTTTCCAATGACACCAAGATCGTTCAATTTGGTTCTATAATCCGAAAGTTATACTCCAAATACTTTTGGATTGCTTTTATACTGAAATAGTATTCTACTCTCAACTTCCTTCCAAAAATTGATATCCTTAGAAACTGAATTTAAACTGAATTTCTACATAAAACTTGTAGCTCTATGTCTCTAGTTTACTCCAAATCAAAAATTACTTCATTTGGACAACTACACAAAAATTTATGCTCAAAATATCAAAGTATGCTTGGTGCTGGAAAGTTCGCCGCGACAAACTTATAAAAGTTAGCCCAAAATAGGAGTTCACCACGGCAAGGAAAGTTGTCCGCGACGAACTTTGACAGAGGCAACACAGACGCTTCATTTTTTTCAGATTTTGCTTCCCATCTTCTACTACTAACACATCTTAAACCTCAACCATCATTTCTACTTCATGTTCACTTCAT
Source organism: Erythroxylum plowmanianum (assembly GCA_025531925.1). Lineage (NCBI taxonomy): Eukaryota > Viridiplantae > Streptophyta > Magnoliopsida > Malpighiales > Erythroxylaceae > Erythroxylum > Erythroxylum plowmanianum. Next base: position 31,901,022 of record JANVCQ010000003.1, read on the forward strand.
TCTCTGCTCCATTTCAACTCAAATTCATTCACAAATACATCATAATCTATCTTTGATCATTAACCCAAAAGATTAAAACATTAACCTAGGTTATTTATCAATAACTTCCTACACGCATTCAACTTCTAACTATCATTAAGCATGCTTCATCCAACATATCAAGAAAAGAAGAAGGCTTATACTTACTTATTTAGCTTCAACTCTTCAAGATCTCCAAAACCTAGCTTGATTTTTCTCTTCTTCTTCTTTTCTTCTCACACCCATGACACTCTCCTTCTTTCTCTCTTCTCACCCACAATTTTTCTTCTTCTACACCCTTAATATCTTAAAATGTCCCCTTTTGCCCTCCAAATTAAGCCTTACAACCTTTAAACTTAAGTGATCTTCCAATTCTACCCCTTCTTTCATTTAATCCAACTACTTACCTTAGGACATAATTTAATACCTTAACCATACACTAATTAAATTCTAACTTTGGCATAATAATTAAACTCTAAATAAAATAGTTTATCTAACAAGACCACAAAATTTATTCAAATCATGCTTAATAAATAATAAAAAAAATTGGGGCCCAACAAAATGCTTGTAAGACTTATAAAGATTTCAATATGTAAATGGCATGTAATAACCATAACTTATGATGAGATTTTCAATGTGTAGATATGATATATGTAAATTGTGACTTGTATAAACCACTTTGAAGTATATGAGCAAGTCTATTAACATGGGTAACTATATAAAGTGTGATGTATATTTGTCCTATCTTTGGGATTTGTTGAATTGTCTAGGTCTGTTTTCTGTGCATCCGTATATCCTCCTGGGAGGTTCTAGAGTGTCACATATTTGATTTATTTTGATGCACATTTGATTACATGTTTTATATGTATGACATTATTACATGTAACTTTGTATTTGATGAGAATAATAAAATTAAACTTCTCGTTAAAATATTAAATACATAATATGATTGTTGTTTCCCATTATTTAAGTATGAAACCAAAGTTCTGTTTATTGTAAGAATTATTGAGAGACTTAAGACCTCTTTAAATTAAATATCTTTTATCTTAAATTAATGAGTTATGTTTAATTAAATTTGTATAAATTGGATGAGTAAACCATGATCATATGAATTTAAAGGCAATATTAGAAATAACATATAAGATATATTTTGACAAGAGTTATTGCCTAACATATCTAAGAGTCACATGATATATGTAATTGATAAGGTTGTTATCTAACTAATTTAATTTTAATTGATTTGATAAGGGGCTCCAGATTAACTAAATTAAAATAAAATCCTATTATAATAAAAAGATTATAGTAATCTTTTCAAATAATAGTGAGGGTAATTATTTTAAATAAAATAGTATGAGTCACTAAATATAAGGTTAAAGTTCTAATTTTATTTTATTTTCTTAACTTATAACAATTATTTACTTTTCTTACATTTATATTATGTTCTAAGTAGAAGTCATTATTGGTTAGTATAGCTATACTGAGAGCTAATGAAACAAATTTCTTAGATATATGATCAGGGTTTTAAAGAATTTTCATAGATAGAAATAAAAGTTGTATATCCATTATATAATTTTTTATTAATCTTTATTGAGGATTTTGGTGAAAAAGTTCGAGAGATATGTCAATTTCATATGGATGACAAAATATAATAACATTTTAAGTTGACTAATATCTTATAAACTTTAATGACAATATGTAAGATATATGTCAACACTAGATAGTATGATGCAAGAGATAGAGTAGAGTAAAGTTAAAAAATATAATACCTTGATGGAATTGTTCTATTAAATTTATCCAACTAAAAGCATAAACATAAATTACAACTAAAGACATTTATTAGAGTATGATAATAGTTATCATTTGTAGAAAAATGATTACACGACTTTTATTTTTGCTAATACATGGTATAATAGAGATCATATACATTTCTAATTCATGTTTTTGAGTTTTTGATACTAAATTTGGATTCAACATTACTTCAAGATTCAAGATATGATAAGAAATAGATTGTAGAGTCAAATTAATTGATCTAAGTTTATGCAAATAGCTTGTGTATGTTGGATCACCAAGACTTATATTTAATATAAGTGACAAGAATAAAGTTAGATAATCAAGATTTTCTATATATATATATATATAACCATCATAATCCTTTCACCAAATGTTGATTAACCCAATAAGTTTCATAAGTTTCATATACAATTCATAATCAAAAGGATTTTGTGTGTGTGTGTGTGTGTGTGTGTGTGTGTGTGTGTGTTGAATGTCATAACAATTTATAAAAGTATGATACTTGTATTTCATTTTACAACTAATGATTTTATATGATAAAGTCATACATATTAAATGAAATATTGATTTAGAATTTTTAAAAGCTCATATTATTTAAATCTAAGTAGAAATTAAGCATTGAGAATGTTGAAACACTTGATAAGATAGAAGTGGTCAGATTTAATTTTTCTTGTTTGTTTAAAGGAAATGAGATTCTCTAGTGACTACCTCTATAATTTTATTTCATAAAGTATGGATTTGTGTAAGGATAAAAATACAATATAAGATATAGTGTAATGTAATATTTACTTTTTATATAACTAAGCATGGTACAACAACTTAACTTTAAAAGTTTAAATTAAATCAAACATCAAGATTTCATATTAGATATAAAATGGTAAGACTTTGAAAGAGTTCAAGTTAATTATTTTAGGATGTGATGCTTAATTGAAGCATATATTATGCATTAAAGTCTAGAATTAAATTAGATAATAAAAGTTTATATCCAAAAGATTAGATATAATCTTATAGACCCAATTAAATAAAGTGTTTGGTTCAATGTATATTTTAAGAGAGTATTTCTCAGAATAAGCAATAGGAGTAAGATGAATTTTGAAAAAGTTCAATTCTTATGATAATAAATCTAATTGGAATTAATGTCTTTGTGGATGCATTTGATTTATAGTTGAAAAGTTATGAGATGTTGAAAATTGTACTTTTATAATGAATTCAAAATTTTTGTTTTGGAGATGATTGTGAGTTTATCATGTCTACAAGAAGGTTAATAGGGGTATAGTTTTCCTCTTTAGTAGAAGCGTGTAGAGACATATTGCTCATAAAGACCAATATTTTATATTTTCAATTATTGAATAGATGATATTCCAAGAACAATCCTTATTAGATATAAAAAGATAACAACTTAATTTTATGAATTAGATATATATAGAGATATAAAAGTTATTTACTTATTTCAAGTCCAAGTAAATAGATAATGTACTAAAAGTATTTAGTGTTTGAGATATCTGATACTTATGAAATATTAAAGATATCCATTATTTTATGTGGGAGTTGATATTTCAGTTTAAGTTCGTAAGGATATTAAATTTAGAAGTAAATCCCAGTTAAGGTATATTTTACTTAGAATAATATTAATTTGAGTTTAGATATTTTACTTAGAATAATATTAATTTGAGTTTAGAAAGGTTCAAATGTAGCACTAATTGCTAACCAAAGTATCATCCTTTTTATTAGGTGAAAATAATTATTTGGATCAAGAAATTCTTTAATAAACTTGGTATAGTTCCTTACATTGTTTAGATAATAATGTACTATAGAAAATAAAACCATTGGGCATGTCAAAAGCGCTAAGATTTCATCAAAGATTTATGTGCATAATTTAGGTAGTTTCTCTTAATTATGATGGTATTTGAGATGAAAGTTGTAAGATTCAAATAAGTACTCATTATAAAGGATCATGTAGAATTCTCACATTAGAACATTGTCTTAGTAGTAGCATGATTGATTTAGTACAAGTGGGAGATTATTTATTTATGTCCTATTTTGCTTATTATAGTTTAGTGTCATAAATAGATGTATATGATAAAGTTTATAGGATAAATGAACATTGCAAATAAAATTATAATGAGATTATAATTATAATATTAATATTGTATTTATGCATTACTCCTAAATTGTTCTTAATCATTATTTTATTAAAAATAGAAATTATTAAAACATAAAAAGACTTGCACATATTATGCTTCTTCCTTATGAAATAAGTAATCGATCTCATAAACTAAAATATGGAGATGCTTAAACAAACATGTGGATGCTTGCCAAAGAAAAATTCACTAAACTGATACAAAAATTTTCATTTAAAAATTACTTTTATATTTATGAAATTTCTCATTATGATAATTGTATAAGTGATCATTTGACTTGAAATTTTCAAAATATCTCAAATAAGGATTGCTATGTTTTGATACTCTTTATGATTTATTCTAGTTAATTAAGGTAGCTTAATTGGTAGTTATTGAATATTGTATGAACTATATAGAGGTAGTTGAATAATCAACATAGAAATTATTACCCTAAAATGATTAGGAAGAATATTCCATTATTCAATTATTAATGATCCAAAAAATCCTTGACCAATGTAGAATGATACTTTGATAATCATTTTTTAATATTATTAATAAAATCAATTTTTAATGGGATAATAGATATGATTTGATTCAAATAGAGTATATATTAATTTTATATTTTATATCTAATTAGAACATTGTATAGTAAAATGGTTGGATTATATGAAAAATTATTTACGAAAAGATTGGTTAAAACTACTTTGACATTTATAAATATTTGGAGGGTCATTAGGTATTGCTAGGTGTCAATTTTGATCTTAGGATAAAATTTGTTTTATTAGAGAATTAAAGATGAAATAAATAAGTTTAATTTATATGATCTTAAATATGATTTAGGATTATAACTTTTAGTCATTGCCAACATATTTAGGAGCATAATGAGTTACACACAAAGAAAACATTCAAGGGAGAAAATATGTTCTAATCAAATTGAACTTAAATGTAAAGTTTAACAAATTTTATGATCAAGTATGTGATTTAAAAAAAAAAGACCAATATGATATATTGGATATTATTTAGGTCTGATTGGTACTTAAATTAATATTAATTTTACTTTTAGTTAAAGTTTAATTAAAATTAAAATTTTATTTCAATTAAAGTACTATATAAGATCCAAAAGATATTATAAATATGTTTCGAATCTAATAGAGCTAACAATTTTTACCTAACTTTTTTTATATCATTTGTAGAGTTCACGCTCTTTAAATACTGTTAGAAGTTAGATATGTATGTAGCTGCAGTGGTTGAAATAAATCAATTTTATAAACAATTCAAGAGAAATGTTAAGAAAAAGATCAATGTTTATAATGAAGTAGAATTATAATAATACTTTATTAAGTTTTATAGATTAAAACCATGTTATAAAATTTAAAATAAAATTGATTTTTAAAAATTAAACCAAAAATTTTTATATTTATTCTGGTGAACTAAATTTCGTCCACATTTTTCAACATTTTAACTAATTAATGACCCGACAATTAGCTCTGATCTCTCCAGCTTTACCCGTCAAAACACCTAGTTGGCCCATCTTTAACATTGCAGCAGCGAATTTCGTTTTCCAAAGTATAGGAACCCTTGCATTTAGATTCACTTGGCTAGCCGTTGCGGCGTTTGTCAAAAGTGTTTGATCTGACACAAACAAGCCTCGGTTTGCAAGGATATTAACGTAGTAGCCAGAATCTAAAATGGTTGGACTTATAGGGTCCATTGGAACCACCGAGTTGGGATCTACAGTACCACTTTGTGATTGTGGGCACTGCTGCTTTAGCATAGCTGCATACATGGCATCTAAAGTTGGATCTTGCCTGATTGTTTGGCTGAAGTTATACAATCTATTACTGAAAGAAGTGCAGTGCGATCGACCAATGGTGTGTGCTCCTACAAATAAACAAATATATCAAACATGCACATGCAAACAGTTATATAATTTACAGTTTCCCATGTAGTTATTATCAAGTAATCTATCTTCTATGAAAATAATGCAAGGTATAGCCAGCTGTACCAGAAAGGGTAACCATTTCTTCTTGCGAGAAACCCTTGTTTGCGAAGAATTGAGTGAGTTGGTTGACATTGAGGGAAGGGGGAGGCAAGTTGGTCAATGTTTCGGAGGCCAGAGAAACTCTACCGTCTCTTCTTCCGGCAGGAACACCATAGCCAATTCCACCGGTCTGCATATTAATTGGATCAGATTATTGCATGCAATGGTTCAGGGAAGCATATTTGTGTGGTTAATTTAGTTACCATCTCGATGCTGTCTCTGGCTGCAAATGCAAGGATGTCAGCACAAGAAACAACCCCTTTACATACGGCTTCAATCCTAGCCTTTGCATTATCAATGACTTGGAATCCTCTTAGACTTGGATTATTGACTGGAGAGTCCTTTTCTGCTTTGTTCGAGGAAGTGGAGTCAATGAGCACGGATGCGTCACAACCCTGCATGTAGATAAGAGTCCGAGCATGTACGTATATTAGTTATATTTCTTTCTGTTGATCGTCATAACCAATCCATCTCAAACAAACACTTTTTTCACTGCCATGCAAACAATAGAATATGAATAATCTGAGCATTTGTAAGAACACACAGTTAATATACCCTGATAAAGCAGTCATGAAAATGCATTCTGACAAGGCCAGCAGCCATTCCTGAATCTCTCATAACCCCTTCTCTAACAGCTTCTTTCACAATTATCTCAGCTAAACCGCATGACTGGCTATAATACCCAACTTGAAGTTGAGAATGAACGCCTATTTGGCATAACCAAAGAATCACAAAAACCATACCTAGTTCCTTTGGACACATTTTTTTCCACTAATATTATATAATATCTCTATGTCAAACTTCAAAGATCTACATGTAACAAGTTATTACAAAGTCTATTTATAGTTGGAGAAATGTTATAGTGTCTAACCACATCATCATTAACAAATCGATAATCAAATGGAACATAGGTTATGAACTGATTGCGGAATTATTGTAAGACCACAGGGGGTGGAATATCGTTGCTACTTGTAGAAAAAAGAGGACTATTAGTAGTGTGAGTATCTCAAGCAGACAAAAAGACAACTGGATTTGGTTTCATGTCTACTTACTATATCTTAAGGATCTAGATTTTCAATATAATACTGGCCACAAGCGACAATAATATTTTAGCGGAATCACGCGTAAATTGGAGGACCCAAGTTGGCTCAAAATGCAAGCAAGCAGATTTTGGCGAGAGTAGTTAAAGTTGTTTACATAGATGTCAATGTAGTCTAAATCAAAAGCGTCGAGAAGGGAATAAAAAGGGCTATGGGCCAAGTTAAACGATACCCTGAACAATCTTCCTGCTTATATTTGTGAAGAAATGGATATATTTTATTTCGAATATATTGCTAAATTGGACTCCAACCATGTAATCATAACTTTCAAGTTTACTAGATGGAGAATTGTATGGAGAGTACAAAAATAGAAGTAGAAATTTCCTTTAATGGTTTCTGTATCTAGCTAGAAGTAAATTGAAATTTAATTATAATGAGTTTCTTTCACCGTAGTTTGAGTTTGGAAGTCTCTTTCAGATTAGGGTTATTGGTGATGTGGTGGTACAAACTAATAAAATAATTAGCACATAACACGATAATTTATAATAGGAAGAGACTAGTTATTAAATGGAACATAAAATTCAGACCGCCATTGTTAGGTTCTACATCCTTTTAATTAAGTTGGATATGATTTTTCTTAATTTTTGATCCACTGTGATGCATTATTGTTATTATGCAAGACAGCTTCAAACAGCAAAAATCCTTAGACCTGGACAGCAGCTCTCTAACTCACCGTGTTATATATGATTATGCAATTTAGTTAAAAATATGGTCATTTCATCTGAGTTTGTAGTGGCAGCAGCTACTAATCTTTTTCGTTTTGTCATTACGTTACATACTGTAGATTTGATGTTGGAGAACGCCGAAGATTCCGTAACTAAACTTATTAATGACAAAACATTAATTTTCAATAGTACAATAATGATCATATTCATAAAAACAATAACAATATTGAAAATTGAATGCTTAATACCAAGTAGATAAAGCCAAGTAATTGAGCTGTCCTCGATTGCTACTTTTCTCATTTGCTGCTCATGGTAGGCCTAACAATGTAAAGGTAGACATTTTACGCTGTTTAAAACTCACCTCTCCATCTTTTATGTGACATAAACGTCCATAACCATAAAACACGTTCATACTTGACTTTTCCTCCCAGGAGTTGATTCCGTGCAAAGAGATAAATGAATGAGAGTTCTATGCAAAAAGATAAATGAATGATGTTACCGGCCGGTGCGTCTCATAGTCCAGCAAAATTCATACACAAAAATCATCTTGGTACATAATAAATCAAATCAAAGTGATCGTCCAGCTTGGATGCCGACACCGGCATCATCTTGTTCAATGTCTTAAGGTTATTCATCAGAGAAGCAAAACATTAAAAAGACTAGTTTTTTTTTTTAGCTGCTCACGAGGTATTTTAGGAGGATCCCAACTATGGGAAGACACTTTTAAGCTATCCACTCCCAGACTAATCCCAGTTCGAATCGGGTAGGTCCCTTGCGGGAGGCAAAGCTCTAGCCTAAAGTTTTAAACGGTTACATACATGAGAACGGTTCGAACCCGTGACCTCACTTAAACCAAGAGAACCCCTTACCAACTCACCTGCGCCTTGGGGTTAAAAGACCAGTATTTTGACCACCCATATACCTACAACACGTTGTCAAGTAAGCTAAGCTATGTTAAAATAGGACGATGGTTTAGAAACAGTAACACAATGGAACCTTAATTACCGCTAGTCTTCTGTTAGCAGATGTAACTACAGCTATTCGTGAGATGTTTAGCAACCGAATGAATACCCTAACAAGTAGAACGAGAAAATCGTACACGTTTAAAAGAACTTTATGTGAGCTTAAAAAGCTTTTTGCATGGGCAAATGTGCCAAAAGTGTAAGAATTTAACACAAAACTCAACTTTACGCTCAAGATCTATGGTGAACTTGTATAAACAGAGATAACACAAAAAAGTATCTAATTTGTCATCCATAACGCGGTGAACAAGCTTTTCAACTGCTTCAATGATCTTAAGGATCCTTTGAAAAAGCTCCTCGACATATAAATAAACTTTTATAATTTCCTTTATATTATTATCATCTCTTCGTATCTTTCTAAATGCGTGAACTTCTCAACGGTTCAAAATAAATTTACAAACTTCTATTAGCAGGCTAGAAGAGACCTTAGAGTTATCTATAGAAATCTTATTGAGCCCCATCACAAGCCCAAAAAGTAGATTTGCCAACACTAATAAGATTCCATTTTCTTATTAAACTTTGGCTCATTTACTTACATCTTTTATTGGGCTCATTTATTATCTTTAATTCAGATCAATTTTAATTTTCCTAATCTCAATAGGAATTTTAACAGCAACATTCGACTTGGACAAATATTACTTACAATAGCTGTAATGAAAATGAAAATAATAAAAGTGGCCAACAAAGTCAATGTAATAATAAACCAAAATAAAACATTTGACTCAAAGATGATAAAAGTTCATCATTCAGTTTCGCAAGGCTTTCAATACTAAAAGTATCAAATGTATGTGTTATTATATAACACAGATCTAGTACAATCACATATATCTAATACTTTATTGAAATAAGTAAGAAAATGAAGCGTGTCAAACTACGATGATATCTATATGAATTACAATGTATCATTGCTTCCTTTGTTGGTCTCAATTTTTCTAAATTTTATACTAAACTTACATTAGAGAAATTTATTTTCTCTCATTTAATGCTAAACTACATTAGAGAAAAACTTTATGAGAATAAACACTTGTATCACTACAAGAGTTAAGACATTTAGTGATAATTTTTTTGTGACTAACTATTATTTCGTCACAGATACGAGGTTTTTTGTGACAAAACAATGGATGGTCACTATTGTTTGACTTAACTGTGATGATTTATTTGTTTGTCACTAATACAATAGTAATTGTGACCATTTAGTATCATTCACAATTAAGTTGTCACTATAAATATGTTTATAGTGACCACTTTTCTTTTATCACTAAGTTTTGTCACTAAAAACTTATGCAATTTGGCGCCAAAATGATTTTGGCGGGAAT
>JANVCQ010000003.1:31911194-31929351 GCA_025531925.1 Erythroxylum plowmanianum
ATACATACCTAAACTTTGACTGATCATAACTTTCACTCCCGATATCGAAAAATTGCAAACTTTATGGCTACAGAAAGATCTTAACATAATCTACAAGTTTCAAACAGACCATTTTCTCAAATTTTGACTAAATCAAAAGTCAACCTTTAAAGGCCAAAAAGTCAACCATTTCACAAATTTTCATATTTTCACACTTTCTCTCTTTATTTCTTGATTTTTAACTCTATTTCAATCAACTCATCCACTTTATCATTCATATTACTAAGTCGAATTGTCACTCAAAGTTTGGGGTCCAATATTATGTGATTGTTGCCTTGATTAATCGGTTTTTCTAATTCGTAATGCTACTGCCTAATTAAATCTAGATATCGTATCCTAGGTTGTTAGGTGGTTAGGTTAACGATCGTATCTTGATTAAACAAAACTTAAGGGAAAACTAGGATTAATTTTTAATCCACGATTAATAATTTCTAGGAGAGGTCAAAAAACATCAAATTAATAAAATATGCTTAGTCAGGGTGTAGGCCGAGATTGAACCGAAGAACCGGGTCCCTACCAAAATCCCCACATTTTTCATTTCATTGCATGTTTTCTTTAATTTGTTTTTATTAGTTAATTTTATTTTCTTTTTGTTCTTTTAAAAAAAATCCAAACCCCCCCTTTTCGTAAACACCGATTAATTTCATTTCCTAAACTTCACACACACTCTCTGTGGGATCGACCTAGACTTGCCACTGCTACAGTAGTAGTCTAGTTATTTTAATTTTGACTAGCGAAACGACGCGCAGTCACTTCTCTATAGTAAAATCTATAGCTTTTTGAGTGGTTGAGATATCTTACCAACTAGCAATAAGCGAAACGAGCATGCAATTTGTCTTTATAAAGATTATACTACCTCAATAGGGCAGCCTCATACACAAATGTGTGCAAGGCCGGGGTTTCCACACTTCTAGATAATTAGGTAGATTAGTCTTGTTCTACATCGACTTCTTTAAGTCTTTTAGGGCGTTGTTATGTCTTTCAGCAACACAATTTTGCTCAGGACTGCCCAATATAGTGAACTTAGTCACTATTTCAACAGATTCCATATATTTGGCAAACGAACCTTTTCAAGTCCTGAAATACCATGTTTTCCATGATATTCTCCTCTACGATCAGATATGATTATCTTGATGAATTTTCATAATTAGTTCTCAACCTTTAATCTTTAAGCAAGAATACATAAACTGTAGTGGGAATAATCATCAACAAATGTCATAATACATCCAGAATTGTACAATGCAACTATATAAGGTCTGCTGATATGTGTATGTATCAAACTCAACAAGTCAAAAGCACAAGTTGACCTATATATCCTTATTAGTTAACTTACCCCTGCAACAGTGAACACATGTTCCCAAATCATCATAATCTAAAATTAAGAGAATGCTTTCCTTAATCAATCTCTCAACCCTAGCTTTGAAAATGTGGCTTAAACTTTTATGCCACATCATGTATGACTTTTCATTCATCATAGTTCTTCTTTTGATGACTTGTTTAGCAAGATATGAAGAAGCGTATATCTAATTCAAGGTAGACATTCTATACAAACCATATGACAAGAAAGTTGTACAATTATATTTTGCATTAAATAACAAATGTATAATAGAAGCATTAAATACAAAACATTTACCTTCTTTGTCCAAAATTGATACAAAGATCACATATAAAATGTGTCATGTAAAACCAAAATGACACTTGCAGCAAGGGGGATACGAACTAACCATACAGTTGCATTAGATGGTCATCAAGTAATTGATACTATACCTCTAAGATCAGAACTTCTTGTTTCAGAAGGCAAATCTTTCTGGCATATGTTATTTTGGCATAAATCTTTTTAGTTCTTTAAAAACATACATCCCTTATAGATATTACATCCGCTTCTTCATTATTGTCATCATCAATTCCTCTTTTCTTTTATTTGGCTCTATCCTGGATATAAACCCCTGATGGTCTCAGTCTTTCCTTCTAGACCTTATAATACTAGCTTTTTTATATCGGTAAGATCTCTACTATTACTGGATTGACCAACATCAGCAAGTAGAGAAGATTTAGACTTTCTACCTGTGAACTTAGTGGGCTTCATCTTTGTCTTCCCTTTAATTGCTTCGAGGCCTATAGGAATTGCAAGCTTAAGTTTCTCCTCTTTAGCAACGCAACGGGCAATCAAAGCATCAAATTCCCATCCCTTGTCCTGTGAATAATATGTCATCATTAGATTACTAAACTCTAGAGGGAGTGTATTCAGAGTCTAATGAACTTTAAAGACATCAGGAAGAGGAATATTTAGCATCTTCAATCTACTGTAAAGATGGATCATTCTTGATATTTATTTCATCACTACCCCTTCTCCCATATACCTTATAGAGAATAATTCTTTCATCAAGGCACTTATCTCAACGTTAGGTGACATTGTGTACCTATGGGAGACACTACCAAGAAACTCTTTCGCTATGTCTGTGTCCGGAAGTCCACTAAGCAGATGGTCAGGTATGGATCTTTTAATGGTTATCAAACATAATCTGTTAGACCGATCCCAGGCTGCATAAGTTGCTTTATGATCTCTTAAGCTCATGGATGTAGATGGAGGTGGCCTATCTGTCAGTATGACCATATCAATTTCAGCTATCTTCATAGCATTCAATACATCATCTGTCCAATTCTTTGTATTGAAACCGATTAGAGTTTCAATGGTGGCACTGATATTGTTGATCGAAAAGGTGACTATAAAATGACAATGTTTAGATCGGCACAAATCTAGGATAGCAGTGATACTCAAAGCCATTAAATAGTATCTTTACTGAGAATCCAGCCACACATATTATGAAACACCTATGGATTGAATGCATAATATATGTAACTAAACCTCTATATAAAAGTAATCAGAGTACAAATCATCAACTCTTAAGACACTACCACCAGTGGGTGAATAGATCATTCAAGCAATGGTTTTCCTCCATCTAATGCCTTTATGCACATCTCAAAATCCCATATAAGGCCAACACCTGTTGGCAAAATAACCAAACATGAGACCAGAGACATCCTCCAACGTGCAAGTAGAGCAATTCAAAATACTGACTCGAAAGGCCAATGTGGTGACTACATCCTCATCAACACTCAAAAAGTCCACAAACATAAGGGATTCATATTTATATTATCCTCACATTCTTTATGGGCATATGGTATGTGATAATATAACATCAATAAATGCAAAAACCAGAATGCATAGTCTCATTATCACACACTCATGCTGAAGACATCCTCTGAAAACTTTAATTGAGACTTTCGGAACAGAAAAATCCCATTAGAGCGAATATCGTGCCTTATCAAACATTGAACTGACCACCTAAGACATGAGAACTTTTTATATCTCCCTTATGGTAAGTTTATTACACGAAAATTCACTCAAAAATGGCTTCAAAATGTCTTAATTCTTTTTCCGAGTGACTATCATACGGTCCCAAATAATAAACATAAGACCCGAGAAACAAAAATTTGAAGTATCTCCCTCATGTGATATTTGACGCAAGAAAACTCACTCAAAATCGGATTCAAAACGCCTTAATTCCATTTTTGAAGTTAAAATTTAATTTATTACTAATGTAATAAATCCAAAAAAACAGAAAAAAAAATCACTTTATAAATTTCTCGGACATGAAAACTGACCCAAAACACCTGGGGGAAACCTTACAAGAAATCTAAAATTTTTGTTTTTTTATACCATAGCACGTTGATGTCAACACTGCGTTAGCACATTGTAGCACCGATGTCAACGGACGTCAACCGTGCATGGGGGTGACAGAATGACAAGCCTTCAATGAGCACGATGTGTGCATGTGTACATTTCTATCGACTACATGTCTGGCACGTGCCGGGTGGTATTGTTCACCCGTCTGGCTTGTGTGGCACACATGTGCGACAATCTCCATTGCCCCTTCCAGAAAATGGCAATTTCTAACAAGTTTTGGGCCAATTTTTTGCGCTCCCGAACTTGTTTTCACCCTATTTCTCAAGGTTGAACACATGTATACTACTTTCATGCAATAAAAAACAAGAAAAACCAAGAAACAGAACTTTATTATATGAAAACCTTATAGAGAAAAAAAAAAAAAAAGTCTTTGTTTTTAACCACCCGATCACATCAGCACTTTGATACCACGTATAACACGTAACGATACCTTAGTTACGTATCCTGAAATGAACATGAATGGAAAATAAACAAAGCAATGTAAAAAATACCTGACTTCGATTCTATAACTTCAAATGAGCTTTCTGAAACTGAAACGAACGCGAATCCACTGTCGTTTTCACAAGAACTGCTCATTGGGATGCGATCAACATCTTTCTACAGTTTTCTCAAAACGTAACCTCTCTTAGTGGGTCAGAGAATCCTTATGCTTACGAATGATATGAGCAACCTTAGGAGACCTTAACCTATATATATAACTTCCATATATGCTTCCTCATCACAAGTCCGATCTACACTAATCGGGATCCATTTTCTACCTGAACTTTGATCCATTGATTTAAATCATTTATTGAGTCATTTTATTATCTTTATCTAGATCAAATTGCGTAACTTAACCGATAAGTTATTTAAAAAAATATCCACCACAAAAATTATTGTTTTCTTAGTCTCCTTCTACTATTTCTAAACATAATGTCATAGTACAAGTTCAACAAATGACTATGAATCATCCAATGGCCAAAAGAGAAATTTAGCCCCTAATGAGAATGAAGAGTGGTAAATGTTGTGGATTAGTCAGTATGCTTCAAGTCATTTGAAATGGAAAAGTCTTTCATTCGTATAGGCACTGAACACTCGAGGATGCCTGCTCACTACTCTAGGCTACGAATTATGGCCATTTATGATCCGCCTTTTTGAAATTGTCCAAACTTTCATTCTTGCTGATTTTGCTACTTCTACGTCAAGAGGTGAGATTCAGAGATGAACATTGTAGGTATTGCTAGCGATATGTTTTATGTTCATCTAAAAAGTGATTCGGTTGGTTATAGTGTTGTCAGTGGGCAACTCATTCTACATCTCCTCTTGGGAGTGGTGTAAGCCCAATTAAATAAACTCGCAGGACGCATTAACAAAAACAGGTAGCTTACTTGAAAGAATATGGTGAGGCTTGCTTCTTGAGTTTCTATGATAGATCCAGTGTAATATGTAGACAAAATCCTTCTATTTTCAAGGCAACAAAGTGATTACAATAGTTGGTGGACTACAAAGTTAGGCTTGAACTTGGTTTTTTTGGGATACATAAGTTTAATAATTCAATAGAAGTCACTCCAGGTCCCTCTTCAATAAAATTAAAAAAAATCCAAGTCGGTGAAAAAGGAGTAGTTTCATCCAGTCAGAGGCTATTTTAAACATTTTCTAAATATTAAGGTTTATTTTTAGTACATTAAAATGTTATGATCCAACTCAAAATTCAATATAAATGTTAGGGGCTAAATTTTTTTTTTTTTTGCCTTAAAGTATTTATCCTTACTTTTCATTTGGAAAAAAAAGAAGAAAAAGATAAAGCAGTAACTTAGAAGAAATATTTTAAAATAGAAAAAGAGTAAGAGTAAGAGTAAAATCATATTTGCTCATATAAATGCATTATTATGGCAAATCTTATGTTGAATTTTAAAGTTATAATAAGAGGTAATTTAATCAAGCAAAATAGAGTGTGTTGGGTATGAAAGTAAGTTCATAAGACCTCTGTTTAAGTATCCCAATAAGAGTTTTCTTTATGAAGCAATGAGAAGAGTTTAGACCAAGTTTTTTCACTTTTTATATAATGATTTATTGAAAGACAATATAGAAATTTTGATATCGTAGTATATATTTGGTGACCTAACAAAAATAGAAAAAAATTGAACAAAGAAATACATAAAAAGAATAATTAAATTTTCAATTAGTAGGAATCAAATTACATGAACAATTTAAAAAAGGGAAATCAACGTAACATCAAAAGAAAAACTCAAAAAAGAGAAGTCAACTTAACAATGAAAGAACCAATCCCTTATAATACTACAAAGAAAAAACTTGGAAGCTCTAACTAGAATTAAATTAGTCAACTTTTGAGAACTTTCCAAGAATCAAAATAGACTTAGCAAAGTATATTTGAGAAGTTAGTCAAAGTGAGAAAAAGACCAATATAATTTCAAAATTAATTTGTACTTAAAAAAGCTAAAAGTAGGCACATAAAAGATTAACCAAGAGAACAAGACATAAAAGGAATAAGAGAAAATGGACATATAATGAAAGTTCCCTCTCCATTCAATTGTATATACCTTCAACTAATTTTTGTGCCTTTGAAGATTAACTCCAACTTTGGAACATTCCATTACCGCAACTTCTCATAGCCTACATTTAAAAGGTGAAGGAAGGTGTGGTGAGACCTTACCTCTCAAATATGACAAGTCCCTTGGACCTTGTGCATGCTTTATAAGTCCACCTTGTGCTCCAATGTAGCTCAAATTTGCCCTTTCTTTATGTTGTGAGTAGCTAGCAGAATTACTCGCACTAATTCAAGCCCCAAATCATAAGCCTAGTGGATGGTAGCTCTAAGAGATAAAAATTTGAGGGAGAACTCAATGTTTAAGAGTGTGAAATGTGTGGGAGAGAGAGATGGAAAAATTTATGCTCTCTTCAGCAACTTATGCTAATAAAAAAGAGAGATACTGCCACAAGTAAACAATTACTAGTTGACTTTTCTTTTCTTGTAAAACCAAGCTTACTTGTCCACTTTGGTTTACTTGTACCAATGTGGACACATTATTTGCACCATTTTGCTACATCTCGCACTTGTATACATTGGCAAAAATATATGTTTCATTACCAACACATGCTTTAGAAAGAACAACACATGCATGTTCATAGCAACAAATGCTTTATTCATAGTAACTCATGTTGTATTTCTTAACCTCAAATATTCATTCTCACTATCATACAGGAAGTAGAGTGTGAAGCCATGTGAGAAAGGTACCAGCGAGGATCATTACATAAGGTTACCATCAAACTAACGTAACGTCACTCAAGATCTCTTTATACCCCAAATCATTTCTAATCACACTAGATTTTGCATATTTGATCCCTCTTTTCACAAAGAGCTATGCAAAATCCTACAATGTATTTGTACTCATGGTTACCGTATAGATGACTCATACCTAACAATAACTAATGTCTTTGTAACCGCTCAGGCAATGAGTCACAAATATCTTATGTGATATCAAAATGATTTTTCCTTAGACACTCATGTCATTCTATGAAATCTTGGTTGCTATCCTAGTCATACTTCGCTAGACTGCA
Source organism: Erythroxylum plowmanianum (assembly GCA_025531925.1). Taxonomy (NCBI): domain Eukaryota; kingdom Viridiplantae; phylum Streptophyta; class Magnoliopsida; order Malpighiales; family Erythroxylaceae; genus Erythroxylum; species Erythroxylum plowmanianum. Next base: position 31,918,540 of record JANVCQ010000003.1, read on the forward strand.
TCATTCCTAGCCCTTGGATAATATTCTAAAGTAGCAACATCAATTCTCAACTTCATGACCTAGGTCAAAGTTCCAAAGGGTATAGAGGTGGACTAGATGTCTATAGGGCTCACACAGTGATGAAGAAGGGACCTATTCATCACTCCCTTATTTGGTTGTCTCAAGTACATGCAGTATGAAGTGCATGCTATAGTGGAGCTCACATTAAGGGTTTGCCATGCTCTAAATAACACTATATGAAACATGATGCAATCACTCCATAAAGTAACCAAATTGAGCCACCACAAACTCAAACCCAGCTTCATACAGGCTATATGGATACACTTTTCATGTTCGACTAAACAAGTCTCATCTTAGCACTCAGTTAAGGTGACAAAAAAAATCCTTAATCATGCTATAGTAATCAAGGAGATTTTCAATCATTTGGTTCCTTGCAATACTTTGTCTCATCCCACTCGCTATTATAGCATTGGGGAAATGTTCTCGTGTAAGAGAACAACATCAAACCTGGTTACAATTTTAGATATGTGTCATTTCCAATTAAACCTTATTTTACTATGCAAATTCACACAAGATTAAAATGAAAAACGTATTTCATCTATACATAAGTAAATGTACAAATAAATCAAATCCTCAACAAACCGAAATCACTAAAGTGCTTTTGAAAAGCATCTCTAGTAATGGATTTAATAAAAGGATCAGTTATTATATCTCTTGTAGAGATATGCTTTAGGAACACATGTCCTTATGCAATGATATCACAAATGAAGTGGTGGTGAGTATCAATGTGCTTTGTCTTTCCATGATAATTCGAATCCTTTGCATATCCAACTACAACTGTGTTATCACAATAGATAACTGTGGCTTCAGGAAGATGCCTAGTAATGTTGAGGCTCCTAAAAAATCTCCTCAATCATATCACCTCTTGCACCACCAAGGTATATGCAACATACTAGAACGTCATAATTGACAATGATACACATTGTTGTTTCTTACTATACCAAGAAATAACTCCTCCTCTAAGAATAAAAGCCCAACATGGACCTTTTCTTATTTCTATCAACATATCCATCGGCATCACTATCTCCAACCAATTTTAGGCTCCCACCTTGATAGCATAAAGCCATGCTAATAGTTCCTCTTAGATATCTAAATATCCTTTTGACAGATGCCCAATGTGTAAGTTCAAGATTACTTTGATATCTACCAATCATCTCAACTGCAAAGCATATTTCAGGTCGAGACACACCATAGCGTACATTAAACTACCGATAGTGCTTGCATATGACACCTTATCCAGTTGTTATTTTTATTCCTCTGTTTTAGGACATTGATCCATACTTAGGTATAGGCTTCTCCATTGGATTGTCAACAGGTTTTCAATTATGCATATGGAAACATTCCAAGACTCTATTAATATAGATTTCCTAAGACAAACTCAAAAATCTCTTAGAACGATCCCTCGAGATCTTAACTTTGAGAACATAATCTGCTTCACCCATATCCTTCATCTCAAAAGTAGAGGAAACCACTTTTGAGTGGCAATGATCATCTCCATATCATTCCGAACTATGAAAATATTATCTACATACAAAGAGAGTATAAGAAACACATTCTCTTGTCTCTTTATGCATACACAATGGTCCTCTTCAATCATCACAAAGCCTACAAATGTAATAGCTTGATGAAATCTAAGATACCATTGCCTAGATGATTATTTCAGGCCATAAATGGAACGTCTCAAGTGACACACTTTGTGTTCTTGTCCCTTTGCCCGAAACCTAACAGTTTGATACATACAGATCTCTTCACTTATTTCTCCACTGAGAAATGTCATTTTCATATCCATTTGGAACAAACCCAAATCTAAATGTGTAATAATAGCTAGGATAAGGTGAATAGACACAAATCACACCACAGGAGAAAATGTCTCATCATAGTCCATACCCTCCTTTTATGTGTAACCTTTCGCTACTAATCAAGCCTTATACTTATCACATGGTTTTTAGCCATGAATTCCATCTCGTCTTCTATTATTGGAAGCGACTTACTCAAAAATGTTGAGTCCATTGCTTCTTTAAAAGAAGAAAGCTCATTAGAAACAACAAAATTGCTCAAAAACCCACCTTTTATTTCAAAACATCTATGTGGAACATTTCCACATTGACTTCTACATAATTTTGGAGATTGAGACTCAGGTTCTATGCTCCCACTGACCTCAATAGTCATCAAAATGGATTGTGAATCCAAATCCATTTGGAGCACTTCATCTTGAGGTTTCTCTAACTCATATTTGTTTGATATCACCAATATTGAGGAAATCATCCTCCAAAAATCTACATCTTGAGACTCAACCTCAGTGAGCCCTCCATGATGTTCACCATACATCACATAGCCCTCAGAATGCTCACAATATCTAATAAACACACATTCATTAGCTCTAAGGCCTAACTTTCTAAACTTATAAGAAGAATGGTGAACATAACTAGCAGATATCCATGGCTTTAAGCCTTCCAAATTAGGCTTATCTCCATTCCATAACCCATATGAAGTAGTCGGGATAGACTTAATGGGCACTCGATTAAGGATGTATGTCGTAGTCATAAGGGCATACCCCCTAAAACTTAATCGGGAGGTTAGTTTGAGTCATTATCTACTTAACCATGTCCAATAGAGTTCGATTACTTCTCTCTGCAAGCCCATTTTACTGCGGAGTTCTAGGAATCGTTAACTTTCGGCATATTCCCTTATTCTTATAAAATTCTATAAAGTGATCAAAGAGATACTTTCAGCCTCTATCAGTACGAAGAGCCTTAATGCTCCTCTCTTTTTGATTCTTAACCTTAGCTATAAGCGTTTGAAGCAATACAAAGTTTCTAAGCAGTGAGACAACAAAAATACTAAGCCATATCATGAGAAATCATCTATGAATGTGGTAAAATAAGTCGTGTCATTACATGCTCTCACATTCATAGGCTTATAAAAATCAGAGTGGATTAACTCTAGAGGATGTAAAGCCCTCTTAGCCTTACCAAAAGGCTTTCTACTAACGTTACCAGTGAGACAAAGCTCACAAGTAAGAAGACTCACTCTAGCGAGAGAGTCCAATGGCCCTTCTCAAGCTAATATAAACATTTGATCTTGTCGAATATGTTCTAATCGAGCATGTCATTTAATAGGCTCAGATTCAATATCAACATAAGACAATAAGCAACATGAGCAAAATATTTATGAGATTCAGATACATCTTTCAAATCCATCAATAAACTATTAAAAAAGTGCCCATGAATATAAAGGGTATCATCAAGATAAATGGACACGCCATTCTTACTAACTAGAAAAGAAAAACCCAAGTCTACTAGTGTCGATACTAAAAGTAGATTACAGCGAATAATGCGTATATGAAGCACATCATGTAAAATTAGTTTGCGTCTACTGCGCAAAGTTGGTAGGTTCCTATACCAAAAACCCTCTCCTTCGCTCCATTCCCCATCGTTACAAAATATTTACACGCCGATAATCAATGGTAATATAACAATTCCTTATGATTACAAGTCATGTGTTTTGTCACTCCTGTATCTACAATTAATCATAGAGAAACGCATGTGTGCAAACAAAGGCACGTACGAAAGAAGGTAAGTAAAGACAAACCTCATGGGGCTCAGTAACCTCCCGAGCAAAGTGTCCTTTCTTTTTACAATTGAAGCAAAAGAGTTTGGACTTATCCTTCTTACCACTCGCTTGCTTCTACAACGTTTAGCGACTTGCCCTTCTCGAGGCCCTTGATTTTTAGCTTTTCCTTTCTTGCACTTAGGGCCATCACTCTTGTACCCATTTTGTGTAACTATTGCAAGTTACACAAAGACACTATGGTTTGCATTTCGGTGCTCCGCTTCAAGCTCCAAATTTGCAGGAAATGTCATCAAAGGTTTTATTGGCCTCACTGTAAGTAAGGATCAACTTCACTTGTCCCCATGAGGACTCAAGATGTGACCTAATGACACCTAGAACCTGTTGCTCATCTATGAGATCATAGTCTACTAACTTCATTTCTCAAATCACAGAGGACATCACCCTAAAGTGTTCAGTCATGCTATGCTTAGAGTCCATCATGTATTAATTGAGTTCTCTATGTTGTGAGCAGCTATTAGAGTTACACTAATTCACGCCCCAAATCCCAAGCCTAGTGTATGGTGGCTCTAAGAAATAAAAATATAAGAGAGAACTCAGAATTCTTGCTCTCTTCAACAACTTATGCTGATAAAAAAAGTTAGATACCGCTACAAAAAACTAATTATTTGTTGGCTTTTCTTTTCTGGGAAGATCAAGCTTATTTGTCCAGTTTGGTTTACTTATGTCAATGTGAACACGCTATTTGCACTATTTTCTTACAAAAGGTAAACTATATTTGACTTTAGTTTGTATAGACTAAAAGATTCAAGTAACAACTCTTATCTTTACAAAGATTAAGAAAAAGACAGAAATAGAATTCTTTTCAGCCTTGTTTCAATAGACGATAACCTATATTTGGAAGGGTTTTGAGTTTGGTGGATCGAGTTAGCCTGTTGTGGTGCGGATTAAGTGAAGGATAAAGATATCATTCCACTTCAAAAAATTATAGTTGACCTACGTGTCCTAAATTTATCAAATAGGATTTTTTTTATTAGACAGAAATTCTCTAAAAAAGTTTAAAGTATAAGGAATTTAAAAAAAAAAGATCAAAGAGGAGAATATCTTTGTCTTCTCTTAAACTAGCAATGAAAATTACTAAAATGGCCCTATTAGACTAAAAACTGGAGCATTGACATACGACATATCCTCGACCACCAGGCCAAACTGATAACGGTTATATATATAACGATTGTGCCGCTAATGATGTTCTTCTTGTCAAATAACGAACTCCGATAAAATTGAAAAAGATAAAACATTGCATGGAATATCAAATGCTTCACGTTTCTAACAGGTTAATATGGTAAACACGAAACAAGAAGTTCCGAAGCATCTGTCTAATTTATAAAGGCTCCTAGTCAGATCTCTGATGATCACAAGTCTTGGCTATAGAAAAATAGAGCTATAATAAGTTCAACGGTTCTAACTCGGAAAATAATGAAGAACATCCAAGAAAATACAAGGGTTATTGTCAATGGCACGGGACGAAAACGGATACGTTACGCTGTTACAGGTTGTCAATTGAACAAGAAGGAACTTGGATGCTCAACTAGCTCCTTCAAAAAACACTTATTTCTGAACTGTTTTCTCAATTAAAAGAGAGCACAAAGGCTTTGGCAGTCATGGTCAAAGGCCGACTATAAGTTGTCGCTGAGTCCGACCGCAATGACCAACATGATCATAAGCATAGTGCTTCTCCAATCCTCAGAAACCAACTATACGCTTCACTTTCATGCCTGCCTCGAACTTCGTAAAGAATACTTGCTAGTAAGATGTCAATAGCGGCTCATTTGATTTTGTCTCTGAATATGGCATGACAAGACTCAAACTAGAATGAAACCAACCAACCTGTTGCATTAACTTGCGAATCAAATCACCAACAATGTAAGAAGCACCTGAGGCCATAAAACCTATGATAACATAGTACAGCACATTGCGGATGTAAGGCTTCTGAAAAACATAAGCCTTGCCAATGGCAAGCAAGATTATGCATACTAGAGAAGCTCCTCCAACTAGTGTAAGCTTGAGATCCTTATCATCACTCTTACGAAAAGAGAAACCATAAACGATAGGAGGAAGCAAGCCAAAAATGAGGTATGATATGATAACAACTGCCACATGAAGTGAAAATCTGTCTCTTCTTCCTAGCAATGCTTGGTATCGATCATCTTGCTGATTTATTTGGCTCGAAGTCCCTCTTGAACCCTCATTTTTCAGATCTATAAGCTGTAGCACTAAACTGTCAGTTTATATTCATCAGAAAAATGTGAAATAGAATCCTGCAATCAATGCCTACTGTGATCACAGAAATTGATACATGATAAGTAGCAATTGATTTGTATATCATACGTGGTAAATACATCAGCCAAAAAATGACAAACTTTGAACAATAATCATAAGTATCAAAAACAGGGTTGAGAAAACAGAACAACGAAGCTAAAATTAACAAAGTTACAGTTAGCAAGGTTAAGTGCGTAAACTAGTTTCACTCTTGCGACTAACAGAATAGGGAGAAACTTGAAGGCGGCATCTCATGAACTTCCTTTCATAGAATGATTAGCTTGAACAGTATATGGAATTTTCAAACAGATTTCAGATTTGATGGATGATACCTGGAAAGGAATGAATGAGGCTACCTCCTACCTACAATTACTAAGAAAACTTGTATCCAAAATTTGGATCAAATGTGAAGAGAAGGAACACTATAACTGTCTCGGAGGTTTGCATACTTTTGCACCAACTACAAAATTGAAGATTATGTGCAATTTATGCACGTACTCTTTTCCAAATTTGTAAGGTAACCATTTCCTCGTTACTAATGCTAAACAACATAGAAGTTATTAGAGTATATCACTTACATTATGGCCTATGATGAAAAGTCCACCAATCAAGTTTGCCAAGGCCATAGCTAAAATATCCACTGCAAAACACATTGAGAACACCTACATTATGTAATTTCCAATATAACCGTACAAGAGAGTAAAATAAGGTTTAAAAGCAAAAGAAAATTGACAAAGATTAGATTTTTCAACTCCGAGTAAGCTGATATAGTAAATTAGTTAAGATTAAAATAAATGTCCATCCTCTAAACGGGTACTTATTGCTAAGTCATGCTCTTTTTGGGAGAAATCAACTTCCTGGTTTGGATGGTTTCACACAATGCCAAGACATTACATTTAGACAACCGGAATTATAACATTACTTAGTGAAACCCAATAATGGATCATATATTATTTTAATAATTAGAGAGAACAATTACAGGGGATTTCTCAAAGGGAGTTTATCTCAAATAAGTGAAAGACACCGGGGACTCTGCATAGAAGATAAAATAGTAGGGAATTTCTTTTTTTTTCCCCTATTTTTTTCAATATAGCCGGGTCTCAAAACTGAGCCTTTGATAAGGGAGAAAGAATTTTGCCACTTGAGCAATTGCTCCCTGGAAAATCTAGACAGGGATTAATTCTCGATAACAAACTGTAATTGATGCTTAGTACCATAGACGTAGAAATATGTCGTGGAACAGATAATTATGCTTACATGTTGCAGCACCAGCACCAGCTGCAGAACAAATAACACCAAGACTTGTGATTGATTCTATCAAGCCTCCATACACGATACTTTTCAAAATATCCAACCCAACCCCAGTACTTCTATGTTCAACAAAGTTTCCTCGGGCCCCACTTTCCAGCAAAATTCTGTCCTCCACAACAACATCTCTTGAGCTCTGAGGAGACGGTTCCAATTGCTCCGTTTCAACACTAATTGCTAGATCATTCCCTACACGATATCGTTATATATCGAGAAAATTTAACCAGTTAGAAGTTCATGGCTGCATACATGCAAAGAAATCACCATTAAAAATGAACTCAATCAGATTAATAATAAAAAGTCATACTTATCTTCCACCCCTTTTCATTGCATAGATTGATATCTCAAACACATTTAATTACAGTTTTACATGCACTTGTAACTAAATGAGAAAAAGAAAAAACAGTTGTAGATGCACTATCTACTTCATCATAAAGATGAAGGATTGCATGTTTCATGTACCATTTGCATATCAAATAAATAAAACATGCATGAAATGGTATCATTAATGGCATGTCAAATTCAATAAATTGTCACTAACTTATCATATTGTTAAGTACGTTAAAGTGTCCTATATTGCCTAGAAGTAAGAACAAGATAGACTTGGCCAATCTCTTCCCCTTTAAAATACCTTTTAGGGTGGAATTAGGCCCAATTTCAATACAACTTGCATTATAATGATGGATGATGGGTGATCCAAGATCAGTTATATTGTTTAATATTTTTCCATCAATTAAAAGAATTTCCAGTAATATCATTTCTGTTCAAATGCCCTCGAATTCAATACTTACCTTTATTCTTCTCCTTTGCAACATCACCTATTCCAAGCCCCACACCAAATTTAAATTTTTGAAGGATCAACATTCCTTGGAAAAAAGAAAGTAAAGCACTTTTCTTAGCCTTATCAGGTTGGATAGACATATCTTTTGTCGATCCTTCTTCAGAAAGCAATTGTTTGGCAGATGGATTGTCTTTTATTGTAAAGATCTGACCACTTTGGATCCATTGTTGATCCCTTGCTGTTGTGTTGGACTCCTCAAGTACTAAAGAATCATAATTTAAGGGTGATGTAGAATCTACGTAACTTCTCCGTGGTTTCAATGAGACATCTTCAGCAGGTTTTCCAGTATCAATCAAAATAATTTCAGAGGCTGTGAAAGAATCACTTTTTTGTCTTTCATATCGAGCAGTATCATTTATAGACTGATTTAGTATAGCAACACCTGCACAGAATTGAAAAGAAAAATATGCGTAGCGGAATGTTAGATGAAGTACCAGAATTGAGAAGAAATAATGTGACAATGAATCATTGAGCACCCATCCAAATTCCTGGAAATATATCACTCATGCAATTAAAAGAAAACCACTATGTTCCTGTACCTCTACTTGAATTTTCAATGGCAACATTTGATTGGCTTTCCCGCCTTGCTGTTGCAATTTTATGATATTCAATTTCTTCAATTGATAAGTTTCTGACCTCCTTTCCAGTCTCTTGATCAAAACTTTTCGTATCATTCACCAATCCTTCAAGACAATAAGATTCATTTGATGGTAAAGCAGATGGTAACACACCTTTCTTGGAGAGTTTCTCGCTACTTATAGACAGACTGGACTTGTCGCTTCCTGCAAGCATTTTTTCACGATGTAAATGCTCCACAGTTGAAAGACCTCTTGATTCCTGTACATGTTTATGAGGATTGGTCTGGGCATCATGTGCAGTCATTACTGGAAGATCATTGTGAGAATTTGTTCTAATAAGTATAGATACTATATTAGATAAATATCAAACATAGGAGATAAAATATCAGATATAAGATATGTATTTAGGATCCCTAAAAATAAGGGATCCTCAGATATGGATAGATTCCTAAATTAGTGGGATTAGGAGATTTGTTTCCTAATCTATGTTGTACTCTTTATGTATCCTATTAAGTGTCAATAAAGAGGGTACCTTGAAACCCTAAATCTGATATGGTATCAAAGCTTTAGGCTCGAATTTTTCTGGGAAAAATAAAGAGAGGATTGAGCCTTCATTGATGTTCTCTTCTTCTTCTTTCTTTGAAATCCTTTTCCTTTGTTCCTACATCAGCCTTCATCGCTGATTAGAGCCTTTATTGCTGTCCTATTCTTTTGTATCCGAAATCCTTGTTCTTTTGTTCCTGAATCAGCCCTCATCACTGATTAGTTTCGGTAAGAACAATGACAGAAACCAAGGAGAGTGGTTCAATAATTGTGGCTTCATCAGACGAAGTAACCAAGACTCAATCTTCGGTAGAGTTACAGATCATTCAAACTGCCTACAAATTGGATGGAAAAAATTATCTCAAGTGGTCACAACTTGCTCGAACAATTTTGAAAGACAAGGGAAAGATCAGTCACTTGTTAGGAACTGGACCAAGGCCAGAAGATCTAGGTTTTGAGGCATGGGATGAGGAGGACTCATTGATCATGGCGTGGCTTTGGAACTCAATGATGCCTGAAATAAGTGATACGGTGATGTTCATGGCTACAGCCAAAGATACTTGGGATGCAATTCAGCAGGCATACTCAAAAGCTAGGGATGCAGCTCAAGTGTATGAAGTGAAAGTCAAGACTGTTGCCCCTAAACAAGACAACAAATCTGTGACGGAATATGCTAATCAGCTGAAGTCATTATGGCAGGAACTTGATCATTATCGAGTGATTCAGACCAAGTGTCCAGATGATGCTGCTATACTAAAGGAGTTCATTGAACAGGATAGAGCTTATGACTTTCTGGTTGGATTAAATTCCGAGTTTGATCAAATAAGGATCCAAATATTCGAAAAGCAGAAAGTTCCATGCTTTAATGAGATAGTGGCTATTATTCGAAGTGAAGAGAGGAGGAGGAATTTAATGCTTAATTCTCAACCTTCTGATGGTTCAACTATGGTGGCTAGGAGTGAAAAGCAGGCTGGGAAAAGATTTGATGCAGAAACCGAAAAAGGGAGTCAATCCAAGACCCAAAACCGTGATGACCTGTGGTGTAGCTACTACAAAAAGCCACGTCATACGAGGAAAAAGTGATGGAAGTTGCATAGAAAGCCTCCTAGCTGTGAATGGGGACAGAAAGGATATCAATCTAGGGGTAATGGACAAGTGCAGATTGCTACAAATACATCCCAACAGGAAGACAGACAAGACACAAAGGGTTTTAACCCAGATGAAGTGGAAAAGATGAGAGCATTTGTTAACAACACAGAAATCTGCAAGTACATGCACCTTTGTGCATTCAGGTATGTGTTCAGCTGGATTAAATATTTCAAATAATGTTTTTCAGCAATCTTGGATTATGGATTCAGGAGCTACTGATCACATAACTTATTCCTCCAAACTCTTTACTACCTATTCCCCTTGCCCAAGCAATAAGAAGATAACCACAGTAGACGGATCCTTAGTAACAGTAGCTGGCATAGGAGATGTCAAAATAAACCCATACATAACATTAAGAAATGTTCCTCATGTCCCTAAGCTAGCCACAAATCTAATATCTGTGCAGAAACTCACACTTGATTTACTTTGTAATGTTACATTTCA
>JANVCQ010000003.1:31935460-31961775 GCA_025531925.1 Erythroxylum plowmanianum
TACTCCTAATGATAAGGGATATTTACAACAGCTAAATATTTACAATTAATATAGTTTGACTAAGTAAAAACGGAGCTGCTTGTGAGTGCATTATTACTCTAATGGTCCCTAATTTACAACTCACTAAAAATGGAGACTTGTTTGAGTTTCATAGAAAACTAGTTGTTGTTATCTCCTTGTTGGAAGAAATTTGATCTCATGGAAAAGCAAAAAGCAAAATATTATGTCCAGATCCATTGCAAAATTTGAATATAGAGTTATGGCACAGTCAATGTGTGAGATAATATGGATATATTAACTCTTAACTGAAATTGGTCTTAAAGCCCCAATACCAGCAAAGTTGTGGTGTGATAACCAAGCTATTCTACATATTGCTTCTAATCCTATGTTTCATGAACAAACTAAACATATGAGATTGACAATCACTTTATAAATGAAAAAGTGCAGGAAATTTTGATCTATACAGGATATGCGAAAATTGGACAACAATTTGAAGATACTTTCACAAAGGCTCTAAATAGAGATAGATATTTTCATAAAGGCTCTAAATAGAGATCGGATCAATTATATTTGTAATAAGTTTGGAATAATTAATATCTATTCTCCAACTTGAAGGAAAGTGTTATAGATTGTATATCTACTACTATTAGATTGTATAGGTTACAGGATCCTTAGGCATGATTATAGGAATCCCATTTAATTCCTTACCTAATTAGGAGTTGGATAACTAGTATATATATTTACCTCTATTCTCTGTATAATACACAACAATTGAAACATTCTTTCTTATAGTATCAACACCTTGTAAGGGGGGCTCATTTATCTATCTCACAAATGATCAAATATAATATATGCAATGATTATGATAAGTCAGTTCATACATGACATGAAAGAAGTTTATTTGCAAGTAGCACACTAGGTATTGTAGTATCTCAAAGGGACACTAGGACAAAAAGATTCTTTTTAAGAGAAATGGAGGTATAATACCTAAGACATACAAAGATGTCAATTATGCATGATCGATTGTTGACAGGAGATCAACTTCAGGATATTGCACCTTTATTGGTAAGAAACTTGTGACATGGAGCAGTAAGAGGCAGAATGTGATAGCAAATCTAGTGTAGAGGCAAACTTTCAAGTAATGGCTCAAGATGTATGTGAACTACTATGTTTGAAAATTATCCTAGAAGACTTGATTAAGTGGGATCGCCCAATAAGACTACTATGATGATAAATTTGCAAGCAGGATAGTTCATAACCTAGTGCAACATAATCAAACAAAGCACATCAAAGTTAGACATATTTCATAAAAGAAAAACTTGAAATTGGTCTGATTTGCACACCTTAAGTGACTATAAAGAACTAACTTGTTGATATACTTAACAAAGGGTTAAGTAGTTCAAATTTTGGGAATATTTTGTCTAAGCTAAGAATGAAGAACATCTATTCACCAGGGGTAGTGTGGGAATACATGATTTATGGTAAGTTAACTATTTTAGGATTTTTGTATTTTTTTGGATTTCCTATTTAGTTAAGATATCGTATAATCTTAGGTTTGATTATTTTTGTTTTCCTATTTAGTTAGAATATTTCATAATTATGGGATCTAATTATTTTTGTTTCCTTTTTTATTGTTAGATTAACTTGTTAAAATTCACCCTCTTATACACTTGTTAACAATTTTTGTCACTAACCAAAGCCTAGAGTTGGCCAGCACAAAATAGGGTTGGCATCCCACTATAAAGGAGCAAAAATTTCCCTTTAGAAAAAGTGGTGGCACTCTTATCACATACGTGTGTAACAAGTACAGGGGCCACTAATTTAGGGGAATGGAATCTTGTTTACAGATATATGTTGCGAATGTTGTATAAGGGTTTCTGAATCAGCCAGATTCTTACACAACCATCAGGTTTTGTTAGCATTTCTCCACAATAATCATTGATTTTGTATATCTTAATGCAAATTATCTTCATTTATTTCTTAAAACTTCAATTAGTTTTGACTTAAAAACTTCAACTTGGTTGTCACATTTTAGACATTTTCAGGAAAATAAATCGCCGTTTTGCTTAGTTTCTTCAATTTTTTCTTCCACTAATTTTCAAAACTCCAGATATACTAGACATAGAAACAGCTCAAATTTTGTTGCAGGTTGCCAGATTCACTTCCTTGAAACAAAAATAGTTCAACATTCATTATCTAGTTACATGCTTTCTTCATTCTTTTTCCAACAATTATTGCTACTACAACAAGCATTTCTACTGACACAACAGTCTATTACAGTTTACGTGGCTGCCTGAAGGTTAATAAATATCCAAAAGGTAGAGAGCTGAACCGAATAAAATATGAAATGATAAAAGACAAAAAGGAGAGATAACATAAAGCTCCCATCAGAGCATGTGTATGTATGCATATATGTATGTAAGCATGTGTATGCATGCATGCATGTATATATAATAACTAGAATCAAAGCTACAATATGATAACTAATTATAAAAGCATTATAAATAAAATAAAACCTTGCTCAGTCTTAGTCTTCTTCTGATTTGTAGCAAAAATGGAGAACCAATTTGTCTTTACTTCTGCACTCTTTTGAGGATTCTGAATATTCTTATTTTCAGTGCTATCTTCAAAAACCCGAAACAATTTAAAACCATTTCCTGTTAATTTAAGAACAAATGTAAGCTGGTAATATAGAGACATCCTTAATAACATACATAGTAAACGAGGAAACACTGGATAATGGTGATGATGAAGAGGAAGAAGAAAGTGAAAAGGGAGAGAGAAGAAAGAAGGGAGGGACAGATACTGCAAATAATTTATATCTCTCTCAAAAGATTACATTTGAATAATCAGTGGAACCATCAAATCAACTATCCTAGTGTCCAAACATGTCATAAATTCATCATACATAACCAATTTTCAAGCATGTCCAAAATTACTGCTCCAAAATTCCTACTATAATGAAAAAGTTTTTGCAACTGAAAAACATGTCTTGCATGAGTTAGGTTGTGAAACACAGATGCCTTAGCTTACTGTAGCTCATGGACAGGTCAAACTTCCAATATATTGAACAGAACAGGGGCTAAAATAAAGACAGAAAAAGGTCACAGATTATGTACCATCAATCAACATAGGCCTACTCGCTACCCTTTATGAGATGGAAAATTCAAGTTTATAGTGTAAGGAACCATTCTACCAAAAAGCTTAAAATGTTAGATGAGGCTCAGAACCGAATCATATATTAGCTCTAACAAAAGCCTTGTGTTAGGCTGAAAATTTGGAGAAAACACGAGCCAACCATACCCTGTGCTAAACTGATATCTGATTTAACATAAGACTAGGATAACATGGTTTAAACTGAAACCTTTCTGTTATAATATCAAGGAATCATTCAACCTGAAATTTTAAGATGTTTCATAATGCCGATAACTGGATCATGACATATGAATTCATTAAATTAGCTTCAATTATACATCTCATGTATAAACTATAATCAAAACAACTCCTTTGTCCCTGACAGTATCAATAATGGATAAAGTATGCAGGTACTAAGCACCACATCTTAAAAAGAAGACACTTACCTTTACAAGAAAAACAAGATACCTGTATCTTTAACAGAAGAACAGAAGAACGACTCCTATTTTCCCAACTTTACAAGAAATTATCATCTTAAAGTTATTGACAAACTTACATGAACATATACATTCAATTCACAGTGCATTGAATACCTGTAGGAATGAAAATGCTGAAGCATGATAAACATCTAAACATATCTTGTTCTCCATCACAAATGCCACTATCAGGGGCTGCACACAAAGAATCAGGATCATGCTGATAGTGAAAAGGGGTCTCTGCTTTATCATGTTTTGGCTTACGGCGTGGATTTCGGAACTTTGGTTTTCTTCTACGAAGGATAATCCTTCTGGTAATGCAAGAATTACAATTTGGACAATAAAGATCATGGGTGCTTTGCTTGGCTAATACCTTCTCAACATCAAATTCTGTTCTTTCTCTGTCTATTTCTTCTATTAAGCCAATGCTTTCATCGATTATAGCTTCATTGTCAAAATACTTGAATTCTGCACCTTGTTCTTCTACTCCCTTCAAATACAGTTCTGAACTTAAATCAGAACACCTATCATCTTCAAGAACTCCCCCATGTTCTGCATCTCCAGGATTTGTTTTGAAATCAGAACTTGTAGTATTATCAAAGTTAACTTCAGAACATCTTCCATTAGTACATGAAACTACGCAGTTCAAATGCATTTCATCAGCAAAGTATACTGCGAAGGGAACTATCACAGCTGCATGAATACAATGTTATCCCAAGAACGTACATGAAACTAGCTAAAACACATCACTGGTGTAACGGTGGAAATGTCACTAGTCATCCCACAATAGATAAAGATGATTTTCTTTATAAATTGTTTTTAAATTAATAACTGCGTATCCATGAGGAATTGAAAGGTAATATTTGGTCATCCTGTAATAAAAGATCAGTATCAATGTTATCAAATAATTAACTACTAACTACTTAGGCTGCTATTGTTTCAGATGGACAACAGATATCAACAATGAGCACTTATAAGCCAATTCACTTTAAGAAAAGAAGTTTTATTAACTGTAACTAATTGCTTTCCCAAGAAATATTGTCATTTCACTAACCTTTAGTTTCAAAAACAAAATAACGTCCATGTTGATTAAAATTTCCGACATCCATCAGGATGTGCCCGTTAAGGTTTGAAGTAAAATTACTCGATGGAATTCCAAGACAGTAGGTCCAATTGCAGTGGCGACATTGCCATTTTCCTTCACTCAAAAACAGGAAAGAGTAATGGTATACTCACAGAACAGCGAATTACAGAGAAATTTCGAGAATCATATTGTGGAAAACGAGAAATGTACAAGTCTCGTGAAATGAACATGGCATGCTCTTTTATATATATATATATATAAAGATTCAGAATAAGTTATTTGGATCTGTGATCACATTTTAACAGACGTTTCCTTTGGAGCCAGCCACGGCCAGTTGTACAGCACTCTAGAACCTGGGGTGGCCTAATTGAATCTTCATTACTGAGTAAATAGTGTCATTAATCAAGAACTTCAGTTAATAAAAACCCCACTATAAGTAATAAGGACCAAATACATAAAGCATAATTTGAGAAATTCGTGTGGTCAATCACATGGGTGGTAAACTGCCACATCCAAAACCAAGAAGGCAGCTAAAGCTCATTAAATGAACAAATTAATGAAATTGCAAGTAGATGGTAATATTTAGGTCGGCCCTGTTTAGACTTGTAAAAGATTATGCTTAACAAAGTAAAGAAGGCAGCAATCGTTGTACTGCAAATCATCAAGTAAAAGGTTAGAAGAAGATCCATTTGGCACGAACAAAATAAAGCCAAAAGAATGGCTTTCATATCTAAGAGAATAAGCATACATAAGGCAATACTATAGTGAAATGAGAGAGTGAGGGCCACAATAGAACCAAGAAAGCAATTTAACATTTTAGTTTTGATGAACGAAGCCCTGCAGATGTGTTTGCTATGAGAAAAAGAAGCAGGAGAGAGAAAAATTAACGAGGACAACAATGAAGTAGATATAGAGAGTGAAAATGAGAAGAACTGAGGAACGTAGATGACAGAGTAGGAAAAGGTCACAAAGACAGAGAGAGTACCTCCAAGTTCGTCAAAGTAAACGCTAGCAGGAGGAACTGCTTCGTGGTCCTCTTCCTGATCGGTGTGAGAGTAGTTTGGAGCAGAATTATAGTGTTGACCATTGCTGGAAATGCTAAAATGGGCAGATTCCTTGATCTTGTTGTTAACAATGGTGGTTGGGCACTGAGTCTTTCTACCTCGCAGCTGCAGACCACCTTCTTCTTCTTCTTCTTCTTCTTCTTCTTCTTCTTCTTCCACAAGCTGTAGCTGTTTTACTCCATGATCATGCCTTTGTTGTTTCTGTGATTGATCCATCGGTAGATACAGGGAAGAGAGTGTTCCATCCACAGTAGCGGAGACAAAAGAAAGTGAGCGCCAGAGCGAGGCCCCCTCACTACTACTGTGGTTGGGTGGTGGGGGAGGTTGTATTGTAAAAGAACAAAATAAGTCATCCTTTAGATCTGGACCAATCCAACATACAATACTCGCCAGAACTGAGCCCTCGCTCGGTCGCTCGCCCTCTCTGGTACTGTTATCACATTCTCAAATTGTTACAACATTAATATCCAAATATTAATATAATAATGGCCAACCCATACTTCGATCGTAGTTAATTTTTTAAAAATATTTTTAAAGTAAAAATATAAAATAATATTTTTCTTTTTAATTAATTTGAGTTTAAGTTGTCTAAATCTACGTTTACCCGACACTTAACTCTTTTAAGCAAAACAATATCGTTTTATTTATAAAAATTATGTCTGTGAATTAGCTAATTAAAAACACTTAAATTTAGATTCATAAATTAATTCATTGTCATTCCTATAAATAACAACACTTAATATCTAGCTCAAATTAGTAATTAGTTTCTCTATATATGTCATAATTTTATAAAGGTAGTTTATTGTTATTTATTTATCATAAATAATAGTTCCATTAATATATACTAAAATGTTTGATAATACAATTAAGAATAGCAATAGAATAACCTACAGCTCAATTTTAAGTATTTTTAATAAGAAGATTTATGAGTTGGTCGTCAACTCAGATTCAAATTAAGCTAAAGATTCAATTAAAATAATATTATTTTTGATTTTTAATTTTAAAAAATGACAATTTTGATTTATATGTAGCCCATTATTATCATATTATTTTTAATTTTAATTTTAAAATAATTATTAAAAAAATTTGACAAAGTTGGCGTATATGCAGCTCATTGTCATCCTAATCATATTATGTCTGTGGAGTTGAAAGGGCATCAGTGGGAACATCAACAAGAGACTTAACGAGTGCTACCATGAACATAAGCCGTCGTCGTCGGACTCTAATAAAGAAGCTCAGGATATATTTAGAATGCAATTTTATAGTGTAATGAAATATAATAAAATTTTATATTATACCTTTACACCGTATAAGTAGAAAACTTTTAATGAGAAGTTTATATAAAATGTAAAATAATAAATAATTTTATCTTACATTATATTATAAATCAAACAATAGTTTACTACATTATATTATAATTTTTATCTCTTTTATATAATAATTCTAATATTATATTTATTTATATTTTATTTCGTTACATTATATTAAAAATTTTAATTTCAACTAATGATAACCTTACCCTTAATCAAGAATGATTCACCTTCGTAAGTCGCTCAAATTATATTCAAATCAACTGATCGGCGATTAGTTGACAAGTTTGACCGGGAGCAACCACGTGAAGCTTCTAAGAATCTCGAGATTGAGGAAATTATGAAATGATGTCATGACTGACGAATGGGACAACAACACCGTAATCACGGACCAGCAACACTGTAAAGAGGTACCAGGGGGCTTGCAGTGAAGAAAGGCCATAAATGTGGTGATCATTTATTAAATTCCAAAGCTGAAACGAGGGGTAACCAAAGTCAGAGATGTCGTAATACTTCCACAGCGATTAATACTTCATGGTGGTCTTGATATGCATTGATAGGATTGATTTAAGTGTCATTTCGTATTGGCTTTGTGAACTAATGTGTAACCCTGCCTTGCCTTCCGTTAAACCGTTAAATGGAGGAGTATAAAAACAAGTAATCTGTTGGAAATAAATATTAAGCACCAACGAAACTTTCTTCTTCGTCTTTCTGTCAACTATTTCAACTAGTATTTAGAGCACCACTCCTCTTAAAAAATTAAGAGGAAGTTGTAAAGGTTAACTATCTCAAAATCTCTTAAAATATAGGTAAATTTTTAGCTCTATTTTGTCTTTTTGTGAATTTTGATCATCTTATACTAATTTATAGTTGAATTATATGTTGTAGTTATTTGAGATAATAATTGAAGTCATAAAAAGTGAAAAAGATGGGAAAATGTGGCTAAAAAAATGAAAAAAGAAGAGGAGATATGAGAAAGAGGAGAAGGTGAAGAAGACACCAGTTGCATAAAGGGGCAAAATAAGGAATTCAAATAGTGAAGGGTAAATCTAGAATTTACTTCTAAAAATGGTATTTTCGGTACTAATTGAAATAAATAAGGGCAAAATAGGACTTTTAATTAGTTAAGGGTATTTTAGTAATTTTGGTTGTTAGGTTAGTAAGGATATTATTTTTATAATTAAGAATAAAGTGAAAAAGGAAATAATGTTAGATTACTAAGTATAATTGGGTTGGAGATTTTCTTAAAGTAATCTAATAGAATTTTGTAAATTTCAAGTCCAAATGTTTGATTAAAGAATAATTTGGACTATCAATTAGTTGAGCCCAAAATTAAGGTAACGATAACTTTGGACTGTATTTGTATAATAACTTACCATTTTGTCGTTAATAAATTATTTTATAATGATTGATATTTTGAATTAATCATTAATTAAATTAATGAGTAATAGTTATAAACATTAATTATGTTTATTTTATTTATCAAATAATTAATGAAGTTTAAAGTGTTGCATTTTTTTTTACATTTTGTAAGGTTTATTGCTTGTTAATTTGACGAAAACTGTGTTAATTAAATAGAGACTAGATGATAATATGTTGGGAATAATTGGTGAGAATCGAAAATCGGTAACTTGCCTAGGATAGGCTACATTCGATGGTAGACTTGTCAATAGGTCGAGCCGAGCTCAGGCCAAATGCAGATGACCGTGGCCCAACTCATTGCCCAACTAGCTGGGATAGGTCAGCCCATGGGTTGGCCCGACCATGAGCTAGCCAGCCCATAGCTCGACGGGCCACGGGTAGGTAGGGCCAACCCAACTCATCATATTTTTTTAAGAAAAACGTCAAAAATAACATCATTTTTGACAAAAACGATGTCTTTTTTGAATGTCACCCCATAACATGATAAACTCAGGCCAAATTTGGGGCAGGCCATATTTGACATCCCTATTTGATGGTCATAAATTAATAAGTTATTTAAAAATGAGTAATCAGTAGCTAGATTTCTATTCGTGGAGCAGATACCAGGGCAACCTGAGTCTCGAAAATGTCCTGTGTCAATGGCCAGTACCGGAATGATATCAAGATATCCTGAGTCTTAGGAATCTCCTATGTTGATGGCTAGGTACCGAAATAGTATCAGGATACCAAAAGATATTGAGAAATTGAGATACCCTATGCTAATATTTATACATTTAATTACGTTTCTACTTGGTGAGAGATTAGGATGAGTTGAGATGAGCCGACAGATTATTGAATGTAAGCTTACTAGGTTAAGCAATGTTAGTCAGTTCAGTTAATTATGAAATAAAACATAAATGGCAGTAACAAATTAGTATTTGTGTTAATCATTGTTTGGTAAAACTTCAAAATGTTTGTTAATTGTTCGGATTAGACTTAGTAATGTTGTTTATCTTCGTATTATATGAATGTTTTAATCAATTGACTAAGTTTTATATTATATTATATTGAGTTATTTGATTTTAAGGGTACGATTTATTACCCTTACTGAGTAGGTAACTCACCACTTGCAGCTTTTTTTTTAGAAAATCGAGTAATTGTCAATAACCCTTAGGTATATGATTGATAGAGTAGAGATTAGGTGAGGCCAGCATATTACTCAAGTAAAGTTATGTTAATGTCTTTTTTATGTGACAGCTTAGATAATTATATTATATAGAATACTTTTGTGTCTGATGAGCATTTCTCTTTTTGAACTATTGAGAATTTGGTAATTAATATTATGCTTTGGGAGTGATATGGGTAATTGTGATTTAAGAAATTTTGGAAGCGTCACAATTACAGTAGATTATGATCCTAATAAATTTAATATTCTTCAATATTTGGCTTTTTATCGGTTCATCCATCTAGTGATAAGTATAAAGGTTAAATACTTTAAGTTAACCTTTGTATACACTGCTAATTATAAGTTTCAAAGAAATTTACTTTAAAATGATTTAAAACAGAGAGCCCTTTTGATCAATCATAGTTATTAATTGGACATTTTAATTGTAGTATCATTTTACAAGAGTTTGAAGGAGAAACACTTAATAGTAAAAGTAGAAATGAAAATATGTTTAATTGTGATAAATGCATAATTAACTATATTTATACCCCATATTTCATATTTTTTGTTTGATATTTTATACTTTTATTGTATATTTGGTACTTAATTTACTCCAAGTGAGTTTACAGAGTATAATTGCCTTCATATATTTCTCAGGCCATGCAGATTTGTAAATTCTAGGTGTTTTAAGTTATGCACGGTTGTGCATCATCCAGAACTCCAAAATTTAATGTAAAAGGACATATTCAAAGGCAATTGAAAAGAGCAGACATAAAGAGACGTTCAGAGTTTTTGAGAGGTGACTCAAAGGCAATTTTGATCCAGAGAAGTGGAAAATACGAAGAAACTATCAAAATATCCAAGAGAATACAAAATCAAACCTCTACTTGCAAGAATATTCAATAAGAGACAAATAGGGAGATTTAGAATTATGAAGCCTTTATTTTTTATTTGTTTTTCTTTATGCTATTTTTTTATATTTCATCTTCAATCTTGTATAACTAAATTCCTTCAACGTCTAGGTTATATGAACCCTATATTGATACTTTAATATGTTTTGATTCTTTTATTAATGCAATTAGTTTGACTGATATATTGTGATCCGATTACATGCTTTATTTATGTTCTAATAAATCTAAAATTTTAGATCATAATATGATTTCATAACATAGAGATTGAGAAATCCTTATTTGAATATATCTATCGTAATTGGAATGAGTTGATTGCAATCCTAGAGATAGGATGACATAAATCTTTCGGATTATGGTTAAACCTAATAGAGGGCTTTACAAATCGGTAAAGCAATCCTATAAACTTTAACATAAGTAATTTGGTTGAAAACATTAGGATTAGTAGTTATTACACTCAAGGTCAACTATTAGTATATAATAGGAATCTTCACGATCTAATAAATCAATAAAATAATTATATAATAAAAGATCAATCTATTAAGGGTTTTAGGGGGATTTGAAACCTAGATACCAATTTTCTGATATTGATAGTTTATTAAGTGCTTCCTTAATTCTCTTATTCAATCTTGCCGCCTATTTATTTTACTTGCTTTAGTTTTATTTTCTTTTAAATTAAAAATCAAAACCAATTTTGTAGACTAGATAATAGGATAATGGTAATTACTAGTACCTATAGTCCTCATAGGATCGATCCGCATTTACCGTTACTAGCTATAGCTATGTCGTGCATTTACTGTTATTTCATAATTGGCACTCGGAAAAAGCAAATCAAGTTTTTGGCATCATTATTGGGGACTTTGATATTAGGAACACCTGAATGCTATTACTTTAATCATTATTTTTATATTTTATTTTGTATTGTTTTGTTTTATACAATAGCTGGTTGATTTAATTATCTTTTGCACTTCTCTACATTTACCGAGTGTTGGTGGTTTATTTTAGGAATGGAGATTTAACATCATAGTCATAACTCATAATGGATGGATAGAGCATATAGTACGATTAGGGGAGCCAAAATATATCTTCGCAATATGTAACATTACTATATCAGAAAGAGTCATTTCTTTACATGTTTTCGGAAGCTCACCAGATGTTCATATTGTGTTACAACATTTATGGGAGTAATTCTTACAATTATGAAGGCCAAGCACCAACATATATATGGGAGCAACAAAATATGTACAACCAACCTCAATTGGCAACTCATAGTCATAGTCTTTCATACATCACAATCAAAGCAGAACTATCATTTACCTTCATACATATAACCCTAACTTGTCAATTTCAATAACACTCCTAATATACCCTTTTTTTTTGCGTAGTTACATCACCATTTACACTTCAAATCTCAACCTAAACCATCCATATAACTCACTATTTTCAAGCATAAAAAACAAAACAGAAACCATACAATCCTTCCTCAAATTCCAGCATAACTTTAACATTAACCCTACATATCACTCGTCTCAATTTAATCATCATGAATTTTTCTATTTTAACATGCCATAGAAATGAAAAATCACTTACTTTTTCAGCTCAAAATCTCCTCAATCTTCAAGCTAGTTATCCCCTTAAATATGCACGGACAAGATATACTCCAAGAACAAGGTAGGAACATAAGGGTTTCAATTGTAAGGGGAAGGTTACAAAAATTTGGCAAAAATTCAAGGGTTAGGGAGATTATGTGAGTGTGTTGTTGGTAAGAGAAAGAAGGAGAAAGCATAAGACCAAAACATAGAAGAAGGTGGTCTTGCAAGTGTGAGAGATGTGGGTATAGGTGTGTGGAGGAGAATGTGGGCAGATGTCATGCCAGGTGTCATGCTAAGACCTAGCCATATGTCTTCTACTTCAACTTCCATTTGTCACTCCATTATTAGTCCATTTGTCTCATAATCACTAGGCCATTTGTCACCCAACTAAACCACCATTTGTCACTCCTTTAGTCAAACCATGTGTCACATTATTACTAATGCCATGTGTCATTATTTCATAGGTTTAGTCAACCTAATTTTTCATGTATCAATTTATCTTTCTATTCCTATACTAGATACTCATTTTACTTCATCAATCACTCAAATGTAGCATTAATTTCCAATTCACTAATTTAATCCATCAAATCAAAATTTAAGACATAAATAACACACAATCACGCGATTACATCATAAACATTTAAAATCTTTCATACCCTAGAATAAATTAATCGAGGGTATAAACTATCTTTACAATGTGTACTAAATCATAATTCATGTATGTATATGAATATGATGCATGTAAATGAAATGCACTACATGTATTCTCATATGATATGACTCATATGACTTTATATAGTAGTTAAATTCCTAAGTGTAGGTATGGGCTATTACACCTTGCTTGCTCACTTCAATACTTAAAGGCTCACTATGACTTCATAAAACAATGAAAAATAGATTGTTAATGATTAAAAACTAATGAAAATGTGTTATTATAATTCCCAAATGTTATAAAGATATGAAACAACCAAATACCTAAGTGTTCTTACTTATACTAGCTCCAAAAATCATTAGACACAAAAACTAGTCATTATGACAACTATTGATAGTGATATTAGTCGACCAATCTAACCTATTGTTCAAACATAATATTGACCATCATGGCATACAACTTCTAATACACATTTTTACCAACTCTCAAGTGACATTGGTAGATCGCAATCAAACATTGATCAACTAATATGCTTATGTATGAAGAGCCCTTAAAGCATTAAAGTAAGTAGAATATACAACAAAAAATTACAAATGAATTTATTGATTTTTTATGTCTTAATCTTCATTAGTCTTAGTCTTATCAGTCTCTATAATGTGTTTCTTATCTTCATTTCATATTGCTTTCTTTAAGATATCTTTAAAAAATCAGTAGTATATTTTGTTATCATAAAACATAGATTGAAACCTCTCTTAGTTTAATAATCTTTCCCTTTTTAACTATTATAAAATATTTTATGATATTAAAAAGTTAATAATGAGATTAGCCAATTAACTATAATCAATCTCTTTATATTAAACCAATATGAACATTTGACTCCTCCTAACATATGCATCACGAAAATATCAAAGATTAAAGATAACCCATTTGTTATTCAACCTCAAGTATAAGGAAAAAGTTAAGTAGTAGAATCTTAACTTTTAAGGAGAAAAACATATCCTAAAATTACTCTTTCATAAATATTAAGAATGAGGAAATCAACCATCAATGAAGAAAGCGAGAATGAAATAATGTGGAAAAGTCCCCAATGTAATCTCAAATAGAAGTAACTTCACCTCAAAGTAAAGTAATATGAGCCTCAAGATAATCGAATAGAGAATCAATTATAAAGTTGTGATATAAACTTAAGATGTTGGCCTCGTCAGCTAATAGGAACTTAATAATATGACTCATAAGAGGATCATAAGCCCCAATGCCATATGTAAGAGCATCTTCATTAAGTCATTATTGCATCTATTATCGACAATGGAGTCCAGTCATTTTTCCACCAACTAACTTGTAACCCATAGAATGAAGAGTGGTATAATCAAAGATGTTGAAATGAAATAAATGTTAATATTATCTCACAAATGGCTTCTTATCAATTTATCCGTCTAGTGATAAGAATAGAGGTTAAATATTTTTAGATAACTTTTACACCATACAAGCTGCCTATACCCTTTCCTAAAAGATTAGTTAAAGAAAAATTATACAAATAATTTGGGAGACTTTTTGATGTTCTTTGAGAATTATATATTAGTATCCCTTCATTTATGATTTGAAATAGATGCCTTCTTACATATGTTTTTGAAGGAGATATTATCCAATAAAAGAAAGCTCAAGAAGTATGAAGATGTAGCTTTGATTAAGGAGTGCAGAGCCGTAATAAAAAATAAATTGCTTCCTAAACTCAGGAGCCTTGATATCTTTTCTATTATTTGCATTATTGGAAACATGAGGTTTGATTATGTTCTGTATGATGTAGAGGCAAGCATTAGTCTTATGCCATTAGTTGTCAATAAGAGGATCGAGGTAGGCAAGCTAAAACCTATTATCATTTTCTTATAATCAACGAACCGTTATACGAATCATCCTGTAGGTATATTAGAGGATGTACCTATAAAAATTGATAAGTTTTTCATTCCTTTAGACTTTGTCATTTTAGATATGATGGAAAGCAAAAAAAAAAAAACCTTTGATTCTAAGACAAATTTTATAACCACTTTTAAGGCCCTAATAGGTGTATATAAAGGGAAGCAAACTCTAAAGGTTGGGAATAAAGAGTTGGAGCGTAAGAAATCAAGATACATGAATCATGTTGTAGGATAGAAAGATTATTGTCTTTATTTTATTGTGGTTGATACTAAAACATCTTATATAGAATAGGAGGAAATAACACCAAATTATAAAGGAACAAGCACTATGCACAAAAGAATGAAAAAAATGATCACATTGATGGGAATCATGTAGAATTCCAAAAAGTTAGTGACCTTGTCAAGAAGAAGAAGGTTCAAATAGTATGAGAACATAAAATATGTATCATACACCTTATGAGTAACGGAGTGCCCGGTTGAATTTTGAAGAGAAGGGGATCGAGCTTAGGAAAAAAAACATTTATTTGATTTTCATGAATCAAACTTGAATATTTTAGTCGTTTTAGTTAGTAGTCATTTATTTTGCTTAATGTTGATATCATGATCCATTGATGAGTGTTTAGAGTTATTGCCTTTCTGTTTTTATACATATTCAGTTTAACCAGGAAAGGACACATTCCCATGTCTTACCCCATATTGACCTATCCTCAAGTCTATTTGAAAAGCCTAAGAGCAGCACAACTTTTGAACATAGCCAATACAAGTCCCAGTTTCTTAAGACATCCTATTGTGTTTCACCCTATATTTGTGTTTACCTATAAAGAAGGCCAAACAAATAAAATATTCCAGCTTTGGATATAGTATATATATGGTACCCTATGTATCTCGTGTCCATGCCATAACCCAGCATGCCACGTCCTGTATTAACTTGCAACATTTTATATGAAAAAAATGGGTAACCCTTAAACATGAGATGAGAGTAATACAACACTGTGCTCCTCATGTTTAGAACCAAGCCGTATATACTTTTTATATATAACACAAGAATAATATGTCATTATGTGAGACTCGTGTCTAATTGTAAAAGAAATAAAATGGACAATTTTTAACATGAGGCATACACCCCACCGTGTCCTCCCCATATTGGCAACCTAACACTTCTATTTCTTTTCTTACATTTAATTTGAATAACATGGTCATATCTTTATAATTGTATCTAATTTATGTTAACCTTCTTATGTGTAATTCTCATATTGCCCCATTTTCAATGGCATGCACCTATGCTTAATTTGCATATGTCAGCCCTGTGCCAAAATACGCCTAGTTAACAGTACTATATATTGGTTATATTTTGACACTATAAAAGGAATTTTCCACCACATACCGTCATTTTCATTGCCTCTTTCATTAGTTTTCTCTTAATTTCTAGATTTCTTAAAGGTTTTTACAAGGAATTCCACTCTCCTAAACCTTCCCTTTCCCTATTTTGTGTGGTTTACTAATTGTCTTTATACTTTCTCCATTAATTTTTTAGCATGATCCATTCATCCTACTTCACTTTTAATTTTAATATTTTAATGCATTGTAGATTATTTACAGTTATGAATTATATTTTGTTCCTTTAATTGACTAAATAACCATTATGCATGACCTTTAGGCTACTAAGAAAACAATTTGGATGAATTATGTACTGTGTGTAATTTATGGTTAGTATGAATTATATTGGCTTCTATAGTGTCTTTTGTTTACTATATTGGTTTGTTGAATTCCTAGGTTAGGCTAGGTAACTAGTTATGCATGTTAGT
The DNA here is from genome assembly GCA_025531925.1 of Erythroxylum plowmanianum. Taxonomy (NCBI): domain Eukaryota; kingdom Viridiplantae; phylum Streptophyta; class Magnoliopsida; order Malpighiales; family Erythroxylaceae; genus Erythroxylum; species Erythroxylum plowmanianum. The sequence continues at coordinate 31,951,966 of JANVCQ010000003.1, forward strand.
GAATAACTGAATTCAATTTGTTTTATGAATTAGGAGAATAAATACTTAGCATCATGACATTCTTAGTGTAAAATGTACATGCATCGAGTAAATGTGGCTTCATACGAGCATTTACATTATCTTAAAAAAAGATAAATGAAAAAATTTGAATAAATGAGCATAAATAATTTCACTATGTTAATTTTTTATAAATAAAAAGGTTAAAGTTAAAGAGTGGTGCTAATAGCCATTTAAGTTAGTAATATAGTTGAGTAATTGAGAGTATTCGCGACAAGGTGTTCGCTCTCGTGATAAAAAGATAGGTGACTTTTTAAACAAGCTCTTATTTTGTTTAATTTTATGTTTCGTTCTATGTTAATAAGGGGTGTAAATATGTTTCAAAGTTGATACATTTTTCTTTTGTATGTTTGTTTTCTAAAGGAAAGTGAATCTTCTAATTTAAATTGAAGTTTTAAAGATTATAAAGTGAATTAGATTGACTGATAAACCAATTCAAGTAGTTAATTGCATAGCATTTTGACGATCTTTAGGCTTTACAATTGGATAAAGTGGTGGAGGATTTTAGTTAATATACTTGATTTATTTAATATTTTTCTAGTATTTTCTATTTTAGTTAAAATGACGAATTTAACTTGCTTGATGATAAGCAAATGTTTAAGCTTGGGAGAATTTGATGCATGTTAAATAAGTATTACTTTCAACATGACTTTTATAACATTATGCTTATTTTTATACATATTTAGAGGATTTTGATATTCAAAATGAGTTACATTTTATGTAAAATTTTATTTCTACCTCTTTAATAAAAAAAGCAAATATGGAAAATAATCGAGTCAATTTACAACAACGGTGAAACAAGTAAAAAAGAACTCAAGGATACAGGGTCATCAACTTTGTTTTGTATCTCTAAACTCTCCTACTTTGCAAAATTATCTCTTTAAATTAAAGTATTAACAAGATATTTGGTTCACCAGCTTGAGTAGATAAGGAATATAATGATGATTCTTTATGAATAGAATATATAAGAAATGGAATGAAATGAGTATTATTTAATTTGGTTTATTCCTAAGAATTTCTAATAATGATACACTATCAATATTTAGTTTGAAAACATAAATTTGAAATAACAAAAGAATAACTGATAAAAAGATTAAAATATCCTAGTAGTTCTCATAGTAGGGACTAACTATATCATCATCATTATAATTAGCACGCTTTTATTATTGTTGTTGTTGTTGTTGTTGTTGTTGTTATTATTATTATTATTATTATTATTATTATTATTAATTTTCTTCTTCTTCTTCTTCTTTTTATTATTATTATTATAGCAAAGTAATATGTAGATTCCTTAAAAATATTTTTGTTTAACATGTCTTTAATTTTATTCCTTACCACTTGAAATAGATAAAATTGGGTTGAAAAGGGAGAGATGATGAGTTTACCTATTTCTCAAATTCAAGAAATAAGTAAATCATTAGATTATATATTTTATATTTTTTTACCAAACAAAGAAATAATTTATTACTAAGAATAGATCAAGAATGAAATAATTATTTCAGTCAACTAAGCAACTCGCAAGAGTTCGTGAACAACTTTAATATAAAGTAGTAGAAGATAAGCATGCCTAGTTTTAAATGTAGAAATAATTATTTTATTTTTGAATCCTAATTATTATGTAGAAATATATAAGAATAAAAAAGTATAATTTTTTTGATAAAGAGTTAATTGAAAAATTAAATTAAGTTTAAATTAATTTTTTTATAAAATATAAAATAAAAATATTGTCGTCCCATTTAACCCTTGTCTTTAAGTAATTAAGATCGTGGCTTTGATGGATAGCTTAAGAAAAATAGAACCCATCTGCCTGTCGTGCCAATCGTCAGCTCTCACGACCTCCGAGTTCCGTAGCTCTTCGTGGCCCTAAACCTATCTGCCACTGGCGTCTCTTCGCCGCTTGCCTGGTAGCCGACAGTCGGTCTCCGCTCGCCTATTCGCCTGCTCGCCATTTCTCTTCCCAATCGGCTCTGGGTTGATGGTGAGTTAAAAGTTACAGACAATGCACGTATAATTCCATGGTCAATCATTAAAACACGAATTCACCTAATTACGGTGTACTGCATCATCCGACTCTTGCGTTTGTCCTCTGTTTATTGTTCTCTTGATTTCTGTATTTACGTTTTATTCTTCATCGTTTATGTTATTGTTGTTGTTCTGGGTTTCATATGCCATTGATTTCCAGTTTCTTCTAAGTTTTGTTTTTCTTTGTTTTAGTTTGCTCAATTTTAAGTTCATGTGTATACATTTGTTGCGATGGCTTTTTCCTTGTCTTATTCAGTTTGTGTTCACTCTACCTTAGAATGGTACTGTTCAGTGTTCACTGGTTCCTTGACTCATGTTCACTAGTTTATTCATGTCTGCTTATTAAAAACTGAAAGTTTATTCCTCTTCTCTTCAGTTGGTGGTCTCCGACATAATTTGAAGTGGCTAACTTTGGTTGATATTGATCTATTCACGCATAAAAGTCTGATAAACTTCTGAGAAAAAATAGATCACAGGAGGACTTTCATGGATTAGGAACTCCAACTAATGTTGTTTTAAAAATTGGAGTAAAAATTTTGGACCAAGCCTGAACCATACGAGGATGAGTCTGGAACGACCTATTACCATCCTTACTCTTGGTATTAAAAATTGTCTCTCTGTGTTCTGCAACAACCATCACCAGTTTCCATTTTGTGGATTCTTCCTAAAATCGGAAAACCATAGCATCGTCATTTGGCCTTATAACAGTAGCAAATACAATCACCATACTAGGACTAGGAGCTTCAAGTTGAGAGTAAAATGTTTTTTCATATTTTCCTTTGGGTTTGCTTTTCGGTGAGACTTGCTGGTTTGTGTAGCCTGAGAAATTCGTGCTGAATTTAACAATATTTTCCTTTTCTTTTTCCTTTCATGTTTGACAATTCTTTGCTGATGATAATCCGTAGCCAATTGCTTTAGTGTCTTTCAATTCCAATATTTGCTTTTTTTATTTCCTACCATCATTATTCGCACGAGACAGTTCTACGACCTCCTCTGATGGCAATTATGAATACATGTATGATTTTGTTGCTCCAGTAATTGACCATCACAAACAGGAGGTATGGCTATTTAATTTGCTTTAGCTTTAGTTGTTTTCATCAGTGGATCCCAAATTCGGCTGCAGTATAGAATTGCTTCATGTTCTTGCACCAAGTGTATAAAATTGTTTGAAGAATTAAAACTGCCAATGAATGTGGCTTTTGTTTCTTCAACAGAAATATGAAATGTATGAAGCCCTTGGCCTTGTTAAATGACTTGCTCAAGTCTAATGTATTGGGAAAAGGGCGATTGTTGAGTTTGGACGTTGGAGACAAGTATGTTGGTCTGGCTATCTCTGACCGACATTACAAAATTGCTTCTCCTCTAAGGTATATATTAGACACATATCTTATGTTTTCTCTTGTGGGTCTTTCATTGTTAACTTGACCGTGCAGTGTTTTGGTAAGGAGCAGTTCAAACATTGAGTTGATGGCTGCCGACTTCGAAGTTCTGGTGAATATACTTGGTTTTGAATACTTTTTTTTTTTCCAGATAGTTGCTTTTGATTGTTTCTTGTAATGTGGGGAGAATAAGTTGGTGGAAATGGCGTTGAAACCAAAAAACGTTCGAGAAGTAATGCATTGTGTGCTCTACTTCTCATAATCTGGAATCATTGTTGTTCTTGTTCTTATTGAATCATTTTTCACCTCATATTTGATTCAACTTATCTAATCTTCTCATGCTCTTTTTGGCCTTATAATCAATTTTCAAAACCAAAAAAAATCCTGATTTCAGTTATTGTACTTAGAAATCTTGTTCGTTTTAGCTTTTATTTGCTCATGGGAATATCTGCACTGAGTAGTCGCCTCAGGTACAGTTAATGTAAATGTGCCACCAAAGAATTGCAAAATGATAAGACTGTGATTTATTTTCAAAATTCTCAGCATTGTTCCATATATGGTCAAGGCTACTTAGTCCTTGCTTCAAACGTATGATCACTTCTTATTCTTAATAGGCTTTTCTCATTTCTGCAATGTGTTGACTTTGGAATTTTGATCCAGTTTTGATTTTGACATTTCAGTTACCTTTTCTTGTGATTCATCTATTCCTATTTTCTGATGTCCTGTTTATGTCCAGGTTTCCAAACTTTCCTTGGTCGGATTTGTTGTTGGCTATCCTTTTCACAGACTAAAGCCTTCTTCTGATGTGTGTTGTCAATTTGATCTTTGGTATTTTATAGATTCTAATCAAATAATGCTGACATAATTTATGCTTTTCTTCGGTGCTAGGCTTTGCAAGTCAAACTTCTCATTGACAACCTTTCGCAAACAGGGAAACTTCAAGGTGTAAAGTACACATACTGGAATGAATCCTTTTCATCAAAGGTGAAAACTCATAGCTTGTTTCACTTGAAATTTGGGATTTCATTCTTTATGGCGCTTTTGATATGAACATCTATCAAACGTTTGTCACACATGTTGAGTTGTTCAAGTCGTTATTTGACAAATTTAGAAGTCTTGGGTAAAACAAATTTATTTTTAATGTTTCTTAAACTAATAAAAAAGTCTAGGAACTGATACAGGGCTTGTATTGGCCAGTCAACAGTACATGCTTATGAGTTGCATCCTCAAATTTATAATTCTTAAACCACTAACCTCCATGCATAATGGTAAAAGAATGCACAACGCTTCAAGTGTTATTAATACTAATTTATTGAATCTCACAATTCTTTTGTTTATAGATAGAGGAAACAATGCTGAAGCCTTTGAATTTGCCTCAAGTTCAAATGAAATCTATAATTGACAAGTTTGCTGCTGTTACGATACTTCAGGTATTTCTATAATCCATCCTCGGTAAATATCTAGGAATTTATTGTGCCTTATATTGTTTGTGGCATATATTGTAGTCACTTCTGAACTCAGTTTTTAGACAATAGCATCACGGAGTTAAATCTATTTAATATGTTTGTGTTGTGGTAGGGGTACCTCGATTTTATGAACAAAAAGCTTAAGTTGGAGCCAAGAGATTGAGGAGCTTTAACTAATTGTAAGTGTTCTGTAAACACAAACAAAGAGAATTACTTTATGTGGCGTATTTGTGGTTGTCAAATGGTTAATATCTTTAATATCAATTTTTAAGATTTGGGCTGATATTATGAAAGTAGGAGAATCTGTTTATTTATCAAAACTAAGGGTTGATAGATTTTTAGTGTATGCTAACCTTTTTTGATGTACTAAACAATTTGTGCTATAGTAGTAAATGTACAACGCCATATGTTCACAACTAAATAAGCTAGTTAGAGTAGTAGCATTTATGAAATTAATACTTGTCATGAAAAATCAAGTATAGTGGTTTACTAATGCAAGTTGCTAAATACTGTGTTTGTTTCTAGTCTGTAGTGGCTAAAAGATGCATATTTCTCTATGCTAATTGTAATGTATTGCTAGATTCAAGAAATACCTATACAAGGCAAATGTTCGTAGCTGAATAGGTTGTTTTAAGTTATTGAATTTTATTTTGACTATTCATCTATAGTTGCTAAATAATAGTTAGTTAACCTTAACTATTACGATGTTACATTGTGATTAATGGTATAGTGGCTAGAAAAGATGAAAGTGCAGAACAACGAGAGGATTTCCTTTCGGCTACCTTGCCTAATGATGTGTTTGCATGTACTATATGATCTGTTAAGATTTCTGTGTTTCCAATTTCAGACTTGAGGCAACGGATTTAAGAGATGGTATAGGAAGTGGGTGGTCGTGATTGTAACCAAATGGAAGGGCTAGCTTCGCTTATGGCATTCTTCTTTTTTCTTAGCTTATGAGATAGGCATTTGTCATAATAAGGTAGCAGCTAATTCACTTGCTACTTGAAAATTTTCATAGATCCATCTTCATTCCTCGAAATAACGTCATTCTTCTCGCATTGACAAATGTCGTTGAAAAACTTAGAGGCCACGCTTTAATTCTAGCCTCGACAAAGATGTATACAGTCAAAAGCCATATCCCAGAAAAAGGGATGTAAACTTATAGTACAGTTATTTGCAGGAAGGGATCAGCTCATGCTAGATGAAAGTAGTGCCAGTTAACAACTCAAGACTAGACCAGGGTAGGATTATTAGTTAGAAGTGTAAGTTGTTTCAGCGTGGACTCCATCGTTAGTACTGGCGTTGATGGGATATATGGAACTTGTAAAATTCGGTGGGGATGATAGCGACGTGGCGTTCGTTATCTTTAGGGATGATATTGGAGTCTGAACTTCCTGTCCAAGTTGATAACCTTCAGGATCTACGTTTCCTTCTGCTTCTAAATTTGGTGGACTTGGTTGAGATCTTTTCATTTCCTTCTTCTTTCCCCACAGAAAGGAGTATAAACCCATTATTATGAGAAGCAGGCCAACCAAACTGCATTTTAGTACTTGACGATCAGGATTCAATGTCTCAGCACGTACCTTGTGCAAAGAAAGGAAAAAAAAAAAAAAGAACATGTATGTAATACATTTGGCAAAGTGCCTGCTTAATTATGGATTAACGAGAATATAAACTCAATATTTTTGTGTACTTACGTTCCAGCATAGATGGCTGTACCAAAAAGTAGAGCTTCCGATATGGCCACGAAAATAACAGCGAGGGGGTTGAACATGGAAGGATAAGTTGGTCCTCTTTTTGAAACTGCCCATGAAATCAAACAGAATGTTGCCGCCGTGGCCAGTGCTCCCTGAGCAATCGAATCGTTCTCCAATAAACATAATTAATGTTTACAGAAACAACCATTTTTTTTTAATCTTCTTTCTTCAATTTTGTTAAGTGGATTATCTATATGTCTAAATATAATTAGTAAAGTTGATTAAAGTTTGTTTTCAAGTAATTTACCGAGTAGACAATTGTAACGAGTTGCAGATTCCACCCCAACATCCAGGAGCTCGCTCTTGAGTCTATACACAAACCTATCACGGCAGATTGCAGACAGGCTAAGATGCAAGTTAACATGGTTGCCCAGTATTTTTGTGGAAGTGCTTTGATCACCTGGAACTGTGAACACAATGTGCATTCAAGGAAAAATTTATTTTTATATGTAAAAAAAATAAATTACGTAAAATAGCTGGTTGCTTGAACTCAATCTATTCTCTAGTAATTAAAAGTTGTGGTTTGTGTGTATAAATGGTAATACCTGCAATATATACCAAGCAGAATATGAAAAGCAACTCCCGAGCAGCATCAAAGATCCACGGAGTCGATGAGCCCCAGATTCATGGATCGTAAAATGACTGATAAGATGATGATGAGGAGATATGCAAAATGATTTTCCCCTGTACAGGGCAGTGGTGAGTGCGCCTGCTACGCATGACATTGCTCCTAAGCACTTGATTCTGCCTGCTCTTTTATTCAGTCCGATTGTCTCAATTCTGCATCACCACCATCACATTTCTCTCTCTTTTTCTCTTTTTGGCATCCAAAAAATGAAGAAGTAAATAAAAGCATTGCGTACCTCAGGATAGCGGAGAAGATAAAAGTGACAATTGGAATCAAGTTAAGGAGGTAAACAGCATATGTGGCATCCGTGTCTTTGAGACCATAGTAGTACAGACCCATCGCCGCTGTTATCCTACATGTGAGGATATTAATATGCGTGTGAGTTTATTACAGGTAGATGCACTTTATATTGAAATGGGCAAGGATAACTGGATATCCATATCTAACTAATTTCGTTAAGATAGAGAATTGTATACGGAGGTGAGTTAATCGTCTTCTGCATCTGGTATTATATATATACAAGCATATGAGGTATTAACAATCAAAATGGGCATTCATATATAACATACCCAATCAAGGCATTAACGAAAAGCCAGAAGCAAATGGACCATGTCATCTTGTTTATGATATTTCTGGAACCAAACAAAAGGAAAATCAGAGTATGAATTAGCTAGTCGTCTAATCAATATATAGCTATAGCTAGCGGGTAATCATCATATATAGGGAAAGATAAGAGGAATGATCATGGACGGACCCTTCAAAGAAGATAGCAAAAGGAGCAACGCAAAGAGCAGCAACGATATGACGGTAGGTCATAAGAGCGAAGACAAAGGTTCCATTAGTGAGTATGAATTTGGAAAGGAGTTGCATTCCGGTCGCAAATAATTGGACTAACAACATGCTCGTAACTGCCTGTGAAGAAACTACCCACGTCTTCACTCTACTGCTACCATTAGTACTACTCCTGGTCCTGGGCCTCATCATCATCTGTATGTATGTGAATAAGAAGCTTCAAATACAGAGAGGGAGAGAGAGGATACAGACATACAGGTAGCTCATATACGAGTAGAAGCACTACCATATATATATATATATACACATCGTATCTATAGCGAGTAAGTAAATTTGGGTATTACTTAATTACAAGCTACAAATGTCTATTTGCATTAAATGCTAGCTAATTGGCAGTAATCCATCATTCCTTCTCCCTCATGCCTTTTGCCTCCTCCAGTTTTCTTGTTTATCCTTCTTGGATGATTGTTTGCTCGTGTTAGTTAGTTAGTTATGCCTCTGCCTATAGGCCCTATACGATACGAGTCCCTTTCATCTATACGTTTATTTCTCATTCCTTCTATATATGGAAAGATCTTAAAAGGGGTGATTTTCAGGAGAAACCACACAATAATAATTTCCCGCTTTTAAGGGAAATTTAAAATTTGCATCTTTAATAAATATAGAAACTTCCGATAAGGTTTAGTTGATGTTATCAAAAAATAATTCAATTAATTGTAATATAAGGCAAATTTTAATAATTAGAATTAAATACGTAATCTAAAAATAATAAATATTGAGTAACAATAAAGAGTTTTAAAGGAATAAGTAATACTAAAATAGCCGTAACTGACGTGGAACCTAGAAATTGACGGACCCTATAAAGGATATGATTAGGTAATGAAATGAAGATCCACTTCCGTTAGCATTTGTACATATATAAAAGAGAAGTAATGAGGCAGAACCAGAGAACCTCGCGTTCACAACGGCGTGGTGCTCATTTTGTGATGATATAAGTTAAATAATAGGAAAGGGGCTTTAAATCAAAATCTAAATCAAAATGATGTATTTGAAATTTTTCACTAATTTGTAGATCAATTTTTATTTATATATGGTACTTGAATAGACATGCTATCTAATAAATTATCATCAATTTAACGAAGAAAAACTAAAACCAAAAGCTAGATATTAGGGATGAGGAAAAATATGGTGTCTTTAATTTTTTTAATTTCCATTTGATTATCTTGGTATCTGGTAGTTACTCAATAATTACCTTTATATTTTAACTTTTAATTATTGTATTGGCTTTCAGCAATCCCAATTTTACTATAATTTTGGGTCGATCGATCATTTGATTTGGTTTAAATGAATTGGACATGTTCAACTTCTTTACTTGCATATATTTATAAACCTAATTCAAAAACATTCTTAGAAAATGGTTCTTGGTGCTTGAATTGATCTGTTGTTTACAAGTTTCACATATTCAAACTTGCCTGGAGTATTAAATTTAAAACACTATCAAAAATTGCTTTGGTTTTAATACTTTGATGATAAAGTTAGGAGGTGTTTGTTTCTATTTTTATTTTTGATTTTCTATTTTTGTTTTCAAATTCAGTAAAAAATCTTGTTTGTTTGAGTTTTTAGTTTCTGCTTTTAGTTTTGATTTTTTCCAGTTTTCAAAAATTATGAAAACCATAAAAGTGGTTTTTGTTTCTTGTTTTTATTTTTTC
>JANVCQ010000003.1:31996230-32013650 GCA_025531925.1 Erythroxylum plowmanianum
TGATAAAATACAAAAATTTGAATTATTTTCATTATTTTACAATAAATTATTATATTTAGATAATTATTATATATAGATAATTATTATACATAGAAATAATTAGAATATAATAAAGATATATATAAACTAAAATGGATAAGATATAAAAAAAGCTAAATTAAATAAACTACAATTATATAATATGATAATGAACTATTTTGTAATTTTTAAAAAATTTAGGAACTATTTTATAAATTTAAAAAATTACCTGAAACGGTACCCGATATTAATCGATATCGATACAGTACCATACCAGAACCCAATCTGATACAAAGTTCAGTACTAAAATACAAGCCTTCCACTAGTAACACACACCAAATGAGAGACAAGCACTTTAAGGCTCAAGAAGCATACAAATGTGGATGGGGTATAGGCTTGCCTTTGGGCTTTGGCAGCATACACGCTAAATAAGAGATGAGCACTTTAAAGCTTGCAAAGATATCAATTAAGCGAAAGACATAGGCTTAACCATTGGTAGCACATGCACCAAAGATCACTTTAATGCTGAAGAACCAACCGAATATGGATAAGTAAGATAACTTCCTATTAGTAGCATATACACCTAATATAACTTGTATTTATGATATCATGCAATAAAATAACACGATATTATACTCTCATGCCTAGTAATAGCAAAATAATTATTCTCAGGAATTGGCACATAGTGCTAATGTGAATCATATAGGAACGAAAGATAAGAGATTACCTTTCATTGAAATCTAGTCCTTAAGTTCGAATATGAAAAAAGAAGGGGGACTCATAGTTCAATAAAAAATACATGCCTTAAAGGAAAAAAGGGAGTCCTGGATGGCCTATACAAAGATGAAATCTTGTTAGAAGGAGAGTGAGTAGGTGCCAACTTGTAGGATGGGTCCTAAAGAAGACCACAAACTCATCCTTAGAGCCATCATATTCTTCCTTAATAGCTCCTTATTTAATAGGAACATCTTAAAGCAATAGATTGTTGAGGTATAACTATGGACGTCTTAAAATAATAGCTTATAGAAGCCATTGAAGCCCTAAATAAGTGAGTTTTTCAACTTGTTTTTTATATAAGAGACTTGAATGTTTTTATCTATATAAACTCCTAAAAGGCATACAACTTATATTTTTTAGTCACCCACTCCTCTAATGCCTCCCTAGGTTGAATGTTTGAAGTTGTTAAAGTTCTTGTTTTCAGTGTGTAGTACTTCACTAGCACACTTTATCTTTACAAGTCCTCCTTTTTTCCTCTAGGTCCACTACTTGTCATTATCCTTGGTTAATTATACTTGGTTTTAAGTAGACCTCTCTATCTCCAAGGTGGCCTTCTCATTGCAAACCGCTAAAGCTTAAGGGAATAAATGTTTGTAAAACATACATATATTTTTATTAAATATTTACTTTGTTTTCTACGTAGATTACCTTGATTTAGCCATTTTTTGTTAAGTTTATAGTTAATTATTAAGTCAATATCCTACGATGAGCTTTATTAAGAATTACAGAAATTTCAAGGGAAAAATAAGAAGAAAGTACATTATTGGCTTAACAGAGTCTATAATACAGACTTAGGCAAAGTTATGTCCCTTATAGACCATACAGATGAAGAATTAGCCTAGAACACGACCTAAAGGAAGATCATATGGCAGATACAAAGAGTAGTATGACTTGTGACACACCCGTATCTCAGGCAGATACAAAGAGTTGTATGACTTGTGGCACACCCGTATCTCAGCCTGTGTCTATATCCATAAAAGTTACAAAGAGATCCAAGATGTAGGGCATGGGTATGTCAAAACTCGTATTTGTCCTTAAAAAATTAAAAAAAATATGTTACCTAGGATTTAACAATGTGTCAATTCGTCTCTTAAGTGGACATAAAGTATTTAAAGCACAAAAACCTTAATTTTAATTATCTTTGGTCATTATTTTATTATTCTATTCACCGGGAGGCCCAAGAACCATTGAAAGATCAATTTTAAGCCCTTTTTTGACAAAAAAAACTAAGATTGGAGATTCTCTTAACAGATCAAAACTAACTAGAATAAGAAGATTTCATATAGAAATATTTCTATCTTGATGTTTTCTATTTTATCTCTTTTTTATTATTCAGGAAATGATATGTGGCTAAGAGTTTTATATGCTTAGTAGGGAAAGTTCTAGTTATGATGTTTGTTAAGCATGGATTCAATATTATTTTTAAAGTGCGATTTATTTATGTAAAGTATCATTAAATATTCTTAACGCAAATTTAATTGTGCTAGTGATTAATTTGCTTGTAGACAATTTGAGGGATCTTACATGTGAGTATATCACAATTTAGATTTTAGGAGTTACATGGGGTATTAGAGGGTAAGCTACAAAAATCCTCTAGTATTAAGGTCAATCCTTCCATTGAAAGTCAAATGACATAATGAGCTCTTGGAAGTTTTAATTGAGTAAAGGTATTGATTAATAAACTTGAAAATAAATGGTTGTGTTTTGAGAGAGCAATTTTATAGTCTACGTATTTCTATCTCAATCTAGATAATAAATATCCTTTAAATTTATTAATAATGATTGTAAAGATGATACTGGGGGAAGTAATTATATGGGCATAATTCATAATCGAATTATTTACTTGGTTACTTGCTTATTTTTTAATCTGCTTAATTAATACTTTGTTTAGGTTTGTTTTGTTTTACCCATAAATGGAGCATTTTATTTTTATTGTTGACTTGTTAGTAGTAAGAGAGTATTCTAAATTGTTATAGCTTCTTTATGGGATCAATACCCTATTTATCACCCTATCACTTATCAAGGATAATGCATTTGCCTTAGGTTATAAGTAGATAATTTATAGAAAAAAGGGAAAACTTAATAATTGTAATGTACATAATAAGTTTTAGGAAACTTAAGAATCATTAGTGTAGTCTTTTTATTTCTTTGCTTTTGTTTATCTTCTTTGTTTACTTTTATTTCTCTTATTTTCTATGATTGGTTTACTTTAAATCTCAAGTATTAACTTGGTGTATTACAAAGATAAGAAACTCTTATTTTCTTCAAAAAAGACCAAGAGAATAAAAGAACACTTCGTTGAATAAAAGAAGAATGACTAAAAATGAAGCCTAAAACATATAATGGAAGAGGATCATTATGACCATGCTAGAATATATGAAACCATCTCTAATGGGACGTAATCAAGTATTACAAGACCAAAAGTCAACATGAATGTATGTATGCATTATTTTTAACTTTATATTTATAGTATATTGCTTGTGTTTTAGATGATTTTGAAGGGTCTGATACTTAATTTAAGAAATTTTATCATTTTAGGTTATATTTATGCTCATATAGCGGGGGGGGGGGGCAAGCAAACTTATAGAATAATTAGAGTGAGATGAAGCAATTTTAGAAGATCTCAAAAAGAACTATATAACATAGCAATGTATATGATCCCATATTGAGGGTCATGTATGAAGGTGGTTGCTCATGTTTCTCTAGCATATCCTATACACTTTATGTTACCCCCTGGATAAGGGGGACAGATCTTCTGTCCCCATTTGTGTGTACCAATCCTGTCTTATTTGATTCAAATCATTCATTTATGTGGAACCCACATGAATTGATGGTTTGTATCAAATAGGACAGAATTGGTACACACAAATGGGGACAGAGGATTTTATGCCCTGGATAAGGAACACAATGCTATATATGATCACGTATGTGTACAAGTGTTAGCATTATTATTTTCAAATAAATTTATGGGGTTTCAAGATCTTGGCGAATGAAAAAGGTAGCAAAATAATAAGTTTTGTCTAAGAAAAATAATTCAAATGTCACTGGAGAGTTATTTAGCATTGAATAACCATTCAAATTAATATTTAATTTTCTTATGTGAAAGAGATTATGAGTTGGGTGTTTTAATCTTTAAATATTTAATTATTTATGTGTGAAAGAGATTATGAGTTGGGTGTTGTTAACAATTAATTTTTCACGTAGCCTTCTAAAATACCAATAGACTAACGTTTTAAACTGAGTTGCTAAGGTTATAATAGGTTAGTCACTTAATTGAATATTTTAAAAGTTTAGGTATCAAATTGAAAAAAATCCTAAAAGGTTATACACCTTAGAATTTGTTATCCCAAAGAAGAACTATAAGAGTATCAATATTTTTCTTCAATAAAGACACGCTAATCTTCATATCAATAACAAGCAAAATATCTAAGACTTTATAAGAAAACAAAAACTAGTGAGGAGTATTTATAAGGTGTAAAGTAGTGAAAAATTTTTATAAGTTGTATGCTTTTATAAAGAGATTGAGTAATTCTTTTATATTTTAGTTCTTCAAATGTAATATATTATTAGGGTTTTGAAATGAAATGAAGTTAAAGGAGATAGAAGAATAGTTGAGATTGAATAATTTGAAATACTCAATTTAAAGAGATAAACATTTTATATATACGTTTGAGTTTTTATTTCGATTAAGAGTTAAAGGATATATTATTGGCTAGTGCAATAAAGGATTATTGATAATGAACCCTAAACTTTCACTACTGTATACCACCAATCTTATAGCATAATGCTCATTAGGCCAAATCAAGTTTTTTTTTTAATTTTAATAAAATTTTTAGGTCTTTTGAAGTTTATTTAAAAAATGATTTAATATGTAGTAATAGGTAAACTAATTTGCTAATATTCATATATTTTAATATAAATATGTGAATTTAAGTAAAATTTAATTTTTTAAAAGCTAAGTAAAATGCAATTGATAAGTTTAGAAGGAAAACAACTAATAAGTAGTAAGATGATTAAAAAAACAAATAATTGAATAATGAATACTAATTAATTAAATTTAAATTACAACTTCTCTTATTATTTCGAACTTTCCTTTTCCAAATCAAGAACTATCATTTTAGATCTAATTTATCTATTAAATTTGACTCTAATACATGAAGGTCTTGTTTGATAACCAGTAGTTAAGAGTTGAGAATGCAACATGCATTCCTAACTTTTAATTATTTGGTTACCGATAATAGATAAAATATGAAATGACAAAATTAGAATGAATTTTAAATACTCTTGGACTTTTATTTCTAAGCAAAGTGTGAGTATATGCTCGAATAAAAAATCAAGAATAAGAGATAAATTATATTATTAGAATAAATATTTTCAAGATACTTATTATTATCATAACATTATCATCAAAATTATCTTTTATATTAATGTCTTTAATAATTATTTTATTTTGTTTGATTAATACTTTTATTCTTATCATAAAAGTTATTCATAATTATTTAAAAATTAATAATGTTATAAATCATTGAAAATTTTTGATTAATTGTATAATAACTAAATATGAGCAAAAAATTCAATATTTCTTTCTTATTTATTCAACACAACTTCTTTTTTTTCTCTTTTTATTTGTGTTTTGTTTGAACTGAAGTTCTCTATTCGCTCTTCTTCTCTGACATATCTTTCAAATCAATTTTTATTTTTTCCAAACTTTTTAAAATTCCTTTTGTGATAGATTAATGTTTTTATTTTTATCGGTTATTATTGAAAAACCTTTATCAATGGAGTTGGTTTTTTTTAAAGATCAATGGAGTTGGCTAAAACAACAAGACTGACTGATGAAGATGATAAAAAGGTTGAGGCCTTTCTTAGAATGCCCGATAATATCAAAGTGTTGTTTGGTCGAGGCATACTCAAGTCATCTCAACAATCACATGATATTACAATATCTATTTTTAGAATTTAAGATTATTTTATTTATTTAATAATACATCATTTTGGCCGGTTCTCACGAGGATATAATTATCAACATTCCACATTACTTTATTTAATTTATTTAATAATTTTTTTATTTTATTTCAATGATTTAATATTATAAAATAAGTTCATTGTGGGTTTTTTAATTTTATTCTTATAAAAAATCATACACAATTATTTAAAAATTAATAATTTATTGAATCCTTAAAAATAATGTTAGTTATTTATTTATTAAATAAAAAATTTTATTAATTAATAATAATATAAATTTTTAATTAATTATTTACAAAATTAATTACATAATAATTAAATATAAGTAAAAATTTTCATTACTATTCTTAATTTTTGATATCAAGTACTGATATAAATATTAACTTCTATAATCTCATTCTTAATTCTTGCATACCAAACATACATAATTAATAATTTCATTTTCATTCTAGTTCGTAATTTTCATTCTTATTCTCATTTTTTTATTTTAATTCTTTCATTGCTGATTATCCAACGAGACCGAAGAGTTCCTATAACTCTCTTTTCTTCTCTTCGTTAATATGACATCCTTACTAACAAACTAAAAATTAATCTAAATATTTTTTAAAAATCTAAAATTTTGATTTTTTATAATCTCTATTTTTTTTAGAAAACTTATTTCCTATATGTTCAAATATTAATAGCGAAACATTTGTGACATAAATATTATAGGTGGATCAATTTAATATTATTAACATGAAAATATGACATATCACATAATTCTAACATAAACTAATACTTTGTTGTAATCATTTTAAGTTATTAATTTAAGTTGAGTCTAATTAATTTAAATCAAATTTTACAATTGAGCATTAATTATAATTAAACGATGTTCATTTTTCCATTGCTTTAAAAAAATCTAATAAAATGGAAAATCATAAAGATTTTTTTAATTTTAAAGATTAATAAAATTTTTAAAAATTTTTTAGAGCACAATAGAACTTTTGTCCCTTTAAAATGATATACAACATTTGAAAAGATAAGTTATATTATCCTTATATATTCACAACGTAAATGTTTGTTGAAGGTTTAGAAATTTTAAACTTAATGGCAGGCGTGACATTTTCAGTAAGATTTATTAGAAATAATTAAAATACTGATTGGTTTAAGCACCAATTTGATACATACCACAGACTTCCGACGAACCGTTGGGAACTTGCTCTATAGTGAACATTGAGAAGAACGATAAGAAGTGCTATCGCATTAAAGAATTATTGTGGGTCGGAGAGATGGTGGGTTATGTGGTGTCTGGAAATCCTTATCCAATTCCACACACTTGTTCAGAACAACATCATCTACGTCATCGTCCGCACGCACCAAGCATCATCAACAAAAACACAGTTTCTTCGATTGCTAGTGCCTGTAGTAATAATAGCAGTAGGTGGTGGTGCAGGAGATACAAAAGGAGCAGAATTAGTCGTGGTAATGGATGCTACCGGATCACCAGACCTGGAGGTTTTATCAAATTGCCCAAACAAGTTATTAGACAATGGTGCTACTGTAGCTGCTCCAACTCCGCCTCCACCTCCTCGTTTGGAAGCACTGCTCATTATAACAGTCTGAGAGTGTTGGAATGGGATAAATTTTCTGACCTGGTCGCCTCTTTTGCCTCTACCTCTTTGGCTCGTCAAACTGTTAAGGTACTTTCTTTACTTACCAACGACAATCCTTGTTCGTAAGTAACAACTTTTAGGCCTTATTGGTAGGCTCAGCTTTGGTCACTTAATCGGACATACGAAGCCAGTTTGAGGCTCTTGGAAGAAACCAATGCAGCCGTTGAAATGCAAAAGCATGCAACTTGCCGTTTGGATTTCACCTCCATCGACTCTCTTCTAGTTTGTCCCAAATTTCCCTATCTCTCTCTCTATCTCTGTGTGTGTGTGTGTGTGTGTTGTATAGTAATGTCGGTAACATGGACTGGTAAACTACGCACTCCATATGTTCGTTATTTTTCCATTGAAGGTGAAATCTGCTATCCAGCGTGCTCGAAGAGGCTTGCCAGTTGCTGCAAATGAAGCCATGGCTGTTGCTTCCATGCTAGATTCTGCTCATAATTTGCAGTTCAATCTCAAAGCCGCTGTTAAACAAAATGCCGATTGCTTTACACGTTTTATGCCTCTTGCCCAGGAGGTATCGGTTTTCTTTCGCATCTCTTTACTGCCTTATGTCTGCGTGTTTTTCTGACTTGCGTTTCCCTTTTGACTGAACAAAAGAACGATTCCTTGCAGATATTGGAACTTGTAGTTTCTCGATCATTACTCGGGATGATACACCAAGTGATTGATGAAGAAGGCTCGGTTAAAGATTCTGCGGTTTGTATCTTATCATTTTACTGAATGTCTTTGGACATTGAAAGGCTTTTCTGTTATCTTGATTTGAACTGATAACAAAACAATCCAATTCTTTTCTGGTGCTGCTTATTTTCCGATTTATCTATTTTAATATGCATCTTGATTTCCTACCTCAGAGTTCTGCCCTTAAACAATCACGTAATCAAGTTCGGGTGCTTGAGAAAAAGGTACAGCATACTTTGACATTCATTTGTGTTGTTATTCTGGTAATGTTATTACTTGAATAATTATGTTGATATCCTTATGCAACACCCCCAGGATGTTATGAAAGAAGACATCCATCAAATTCTTTTACCGTTCTATAGAATCCCATATTGCCTTGGTCCCAATCATGAAAGTTGAACAGTTTCGTAGGAGCTTCATCTCCTTCTTTTTGTTTTATTTGTCTCCATTTTGATGGTAAGGAGAGAGGGGGTGGGGGGACTGAGTGTTTCTGTTTGGAGAATCTCAAATCTTGCCTTCAATTTAGATGCCTAGTGTTGTTTTTCTTAACTTTTGGTCTTTCAATTTTTTGCTAGAGTTTCAGAAACTCTCATGTTTGGGATGTATATTTCTGTCAGGCATGTCATTTTTCTCTTGGGCTACAAGTATATCCAAGCTCTGGTTGGTGCCTTGAGCTTTTTGTTACTGTTTGATAAGTCATTTTTCATCAGTGGAATGTGTGTCCTAATGACCTCCAATTTTTAGTGTTTCACTGGGATCTTCTATTTTAATTTTTTCAGATATCTCTTTGAATTACATTGCCACTAATACATGTTCATAGACAATGTCTTCTTTAGTGGGAAACTTTAGTCACCAAGTGACTTATCACACATCTCGTTATCTGTTTTCTTGTTGAGGCTTAAAAGCTTATTAGTGTTAATTGTCATCTGCTCTACTGTGTTTAAAATTGTGTTATTATCACTTTTATTCAGTTACATCAATTGATGGATGGCCTTCTTAAGAATGAATACGAAGGAACATCCTTCATGGTAAGATGATCTCTAAATGCAGCAATTGCTTTTTGTACTTTATTTTTTTCCACCATTTAACCTGACACTATTTGTTCAGGAAGTGAGTAATGTTGAAGGTAGATGGTGCATAAAATCAACAAGTCGTCAGCTGCTGGATTTTAAGGGTCTTCTGATGCCCAGGTGCATAACAATTATTTCGCATCATTTGATAATTACTCTCATGTGAAAAGGAATATTAGTTGATGGTTTGCAACAAAGAATGCTCATCACAAAGGGGATTCTACAATTTTCTTGATGAAAGTACTAAATATGGACCTTTTCTGACATCTTCTTTGCACTCTGATCATCATTTTCCTTTTGGTGGGAAGGGGTTACTAAGTATTCCACTCTGAAGTAATATCCACTGTAGTAATTCAGGAGTAGGAAGCATTGTGGAGCCACTCGATGCAGTTCCTTTAAATGATGAGCTGCAGAGAGCAAGAGCTTCAGTGGCAAAGGCAGAGGCAGATGTGCTTATGATGTTGACAGAAAAGGTAGTTGTATGTTGAAGTTGTAACCACATCTATGTCATCGCTTCATTGACCACGTTTTAGCCTTGCTATTATCCATACAGATGCAAATGGATCTCGGTGACATTGAGAAAATCTTCAACAGTATCATTCGTCTCGATTCGGTAGATTCATTATCTTTTCATAAATGTACTTCTGTAGTTTTCTTTATCTTGCTTATTAACAAGCATTAATTATTTCTCAACTAACTATTTATTGGGGAAAAAGTGTCACTATCTGAAAAGGGAGTAGTTGAGACTTGTGAGCTTGTGAAGTCATATTTTGTTCATGCTATGGGAAAATCCTGAAAAGTTCAGGATATGTTACTGAACAGTAAATAATGGTCACAGTCAGAACACTGGCATTTTTGTTCCTTCAAGACCAAAACTTCCCAAAACATAGTTGCTCATGCAAGTGTCAAATTAAATTCGTCAATGCTTGTAACTTCATTTAATAGCGATGGCAGAACCATAATTCTATCTTGATGATTGTTTGTATTTCTCAGTTGCATCATTTAATTGACTAGTTATCCAGATAAACATCAAACTACTTGGGATACTTGTTCCCTTAAAAATTTATCCATCAACATTGGCATCTATTGAATGGATTGATCTTAAGTTCCACCAATTTGGCATGGTTCAAAAATCTTGGCCACAAACATAAATATTCTTTGACATCACCTTCTTGTGCACAAACTACAACTCTTACTTGTAAGAAGAGCCATTTTTCCAAAAGACCAAAATAGTGCCGAGCACAAGAAATGCTTCTCTTGTTCAATGGGAATGTCCTCACTATTTTTTCCACAGTGGTGGAAAAAAGACAGCTTGCATTTAAGATATTTAGGATTGCTGCATAGATTCTTCCATGAAACCAGGACCTTATGATATCACAAGAGAAGTTTATTTTGTATGCAGGTGTGGAAAGAACTCTACTTCCACATCACTGTACTTGCCTTCCTTACAGTTCATCTTTGTGTGCAGAACTCATTTCTTACGTTTGCAGTGAATAATCATGTACTGATAACTGACTATAGCTAATCTTGATTTTGTTCAAAACATGGTTATGTGATTTATTGCTTCCTCATACTCTTTTCAACTGAAAAACCAAAGGTCTGAGCAATATTGGTAGAAAGGGATGATCTGATTGACAATGGGCTTATTACCATACATATCATTTAATTAATGAGTTGCATATTCAGTTTTCCCTTTATCAGAATAAGTGGAAAGTATATATGATTGAAATAGAAGGTGGTGTACTTAACTAACAGCACTTAAACTTGCTAAAGATAACCTAAAGGAACCAAAAGTAACAGACCTAACGATGGATCTGGAACCATGAAATCAATGAGAAAATTGATTGTGTAATCATTTCTTTTTTCCTGCTTCCTTTAATTTTGGTTCTTGTTTTGTAGATCAACGCCCGGGCAACTTACAGCCTTTCATTTGGAGGTGTATGTCCCAACTTATATTTGCCGCATGACATAAATGGGCCTTCCTGTAAGAGGGACTGGTTACTGTATATGCCTAAAGCTTATCACCCTTTTTTACTACAACAACATAGGCAAAATCAGAAGAAGTCACGAAAGGGTACCAACAATGTTGCTGCAGTAAGTTACGTACAACTAACAACCTATAATCCATAGTCCTTAATTTTTACCTAACTTATATTTCGTGTGGTGGTGTGTAACTCCAATTACACTCACGAGATGCTAGTACTGAAAGTGTAGTTGGTAGCAGTCATCCCTATTGATGCACTTATGGATTTCATTATAATGGCATATACTTTCTTGAGGAAATTATGGTAAATGTATAAGTAGATATTTTCCAATGTAAAGGAGGAACTGATGAAAAAAATTTAATGCATGTAAATTTTTATGGCTTTCGGTGGCAATCTCTTTCTCAAGTCATTCCTTTATATCTTTTTCCTTGTATTGTTGTGGCTTTTCAGATGAAATACTATTGTATAACAATGAATTTCTTCTTTTCAGGCTTCTGAGCAGGAACAAGGTCATCCTGTTCCGGTTGATTTTTTTATTAGTCAAAAAACCCGAGTCTTGATTATAACTGGCCCTAATACAGGGGGTAAAACCATTTGTTTAAAAACAGTTGGATTAGCTTGTTTGATGGCAAAGTCAGGTTGGTTTAAAATCGTTTCTCTGTCAATTTCTCTTCGCCATCTGCCATTGGCTATTGAATGCTCAGGCTAAGCTCTTTTCTTCCTGTGGTCTGTTGAATTTTACATCTTCTCTGTCTTCCGCTCTTACATGCTTTTCCCTTGATATGATACCAAAGTATTTAAAGGCACCAATACTTTTAACTAGATCTCAATTCCAGCAATGTAAAAACCAATTAATTGATAAAAATTTTGCAAACTCAATGTCACATGCCTGTGATGTGGATTGGTCAGGTCAACTGTTATCATGATATTTCTTATGGAAAAGGTCACCAATTTTATTGCCCATGTGGCTCTTGATAAAATGGAATTTTTTTCTGGGATAAAGTTAGTATATGCAGATATACTGATTATCCTTTATTTTTAACTGAACCTGTGATGGTCTGATGTAACCTTATTCTAACATGAATACTACAGGGATTTATGTTTTGTCTACTGAATCTATACAAATTCCTTGGTTCGATTCTGTCTTTGCTGATATTGGTGATGAACAGTCCTTGTCCCAATCTCTGTCAACATTCTCTGGCCATTTGAAACAAATAAGTGTAAGAATTTCCAGAATTATTGTCCAGCTCATTTTTTTGTGGATTAATGTTGAGAAGATGTAAGCAAATGCACTATGGTTGCTTTTGTTTTTCTTTATTTTTAATTTCAATTACATATCATTCCCAGTTGCATATCTTAATAGACTTTTCAAACGTGTCATGTGGCATTAACAAAAATGGGGCATATTATGCATAACAAACTTTTTAGTTTATTAAAAGCCTGGACTGGGAGTCTGTGGCAGTATTGGTGTATAGTAAACCAAACAAGTTTTCAGTTGAAGAGATTTGATTTGGTTACATGCATGATCTTTTCTATATGCTTTTATAAAGGATGTGTGGTATACATTTCTCAATAATGTAATTTATTGAGGAACAAATGGTTATGCAATTTGTTTGATCATTTTGCAGGACATACGATCTCAATCAACAAATTTGTCCTTGGTGCTACTTGATGAAGTATGTTTTGGACAGCCTTTTTTCTGATAGCTTTTCCCTAGTCTATATGGTATTCTCACTGCTAACAATTTATCAATTTTGACAAACAGGACTCACATGTTAGAACTGTTTTATTGATTATTATGCCTCAACATAATATTTTCTAGATGAGTTTAATGATAATCCCCCAACTTGCCAGGTGAGACTAAAAGTGGAAAAATATTGGTAGTTATATACATAACTTCTGCCCATTTTAGGTTGGTGCTGGGACAAATCCACTTGAAGGAGCTGCACTGGGTATGTCACTGCTGGAATCTTTTGCTGACACTGGTGCCTTACTGACAATTGCAACAACACATCATGGTGAACTGAAATCCCTGAAATACAGGTGAAATTGTCACTTGAAGCTGATATTTCATTGGTGAATGCCACACTTAAGTTTTGTTATGTTACTTTTCATAAAACTTACTTAGGTATGATCGCATCACCACATACTAGTTTAAAATAATAGAGGCAACAGTTTTGCAGAAATTTGAGGTATAAGACCTTCTTGCCTACTCCTTTGGCCTAACGTTTCAAAATTTTCTTTGCAGTAATAATGCCATTGAAAATGCCTGTATGGAGTTTGATGAACTGAATCTAAAGCCAACTTATAAAATTCTTTGGGGTGTACCAGGTTTGTCTTATGTATCAGTGAAGTATTTTGATATGCAGTGGAATTTGCAGCGTTGTGTTTGTCATCTGTTATTCCAAATACTAATATCATTCTTCTTTCGTATGGATGTTCATTTGAGAAAGGAAAAGGCCATGATTTGATAATAAACCTTTTTTTCTGAAGCTCTCACTGAGTAGTAATGATACTATTGCAGTTTATTTTCATCATCTCCTTGTTAGACTTTAAAAGTTCATATTTGGAGTAGAGCCCTAAGGTAGAGAAGACTTTGTTATTTTGCAACACCATCGAACTGAAATACGTAACCTTTTATTATGCAATTGAAAGTGGGGCCTATTTATTAACTGCTTTCTGTCACATACTAGCTGTCTAATTTTAATGACTGTTTTTGTTTACTTGCACCTCCTCTATGTTGGTATGAAGAAGTTTCTTGATCATCTAGCCTACATCAAGTTTCTTTTGAGAGACTTGTCAACCCAGTTCTCTCAATTAGAGTAGCATATGCATTATAATGCATTCAAAGCTGTGTCTGGGTTTGTTCGCAAGTTTATGTTTTAGGAGCAGAAGCACACCCTTCAACCCTTATCTTCATGGGTTGAACATGTAGTCCAACAGGAACAGTAACAGGAGCAGAGCATCCAGGGTACAAGAGGATGCTCAGAAACAGGAATAACCACAATGCATTTGGATAGTTTAAAGGGATGCACTTATATGATCTTGAAGCCCTGGAAACAAGATTTGATTAGTTATTACAGGATAAAAATGGAAAATGGAATATGCCTATGAATTACTGACTCTGCAGGGAAAGTATGGAGAGAGAGGGGGGAGATAGAGAGAGGGGCCTTGGTGATTTGGGAATTGTTACTTATGATCCATAAAACTCGGTTTTGCTCTGGATATACCTCAATTTAAATAGTCTGGAATGATCTTCATGTTAAAGCTGGTTGATATTTTGATTCTTTTGTTGACTATTTACCTTCTTATCTTCTCTCCAATAATGTGGTCCCTATCCCTCCACCCCCCACTCCCTGCTCTTTTTCTTTAAATAGTTATGAGTTACTTCTTAGTCGCAATGATGGTACATGATTACTTAAGCTTCTCTTCTCTTGGTTAACGTCAATTTGTAGGTCGCTCAAATGCCATCAATATATGTGAAAAATTGGGACTGCCCAGTATAGTTTTGAGCCGTGCACGGGAACTATATGGTGGTGACAGTGAACAAATCAATGAGGTAGCTGAAATGTTTCAGCAAAGTTGGTTTACTTAGAAATATGTTTTGCATTCTTTTAGCAGACCAAAATGTTCATTTTTTTTCTTTTCCTACTTAATTTTACTTCTATTTTTCATATAACTGCATGAAAATTAAATGAAAACCCAAGGCATTATTTATCCCATTGAGAGAGTACTGAAGAATTACAGTGGTATTCATTGTAAGGGAAATCATCATGGTGGATAGACTAGACTTTTGTAAAGATTTCATGATTCCAACTGTTCTAAAATGATCTAGTAAGCCATGGTAGGTTTGCACAGATGTAATCTTCATTGTCTCATCAAATGGTAAAGAGATGCATATATTTGTTAGTTAAAGAAGCTTTCAATACTATATATGTTACTTATTGTAAAGCTTCTTATCTCGGTGTTAATTTCAAATGTCAACTGCAACTCCTATTCCATCCTGCAGATCATAATAGATATGGAAAAATTCAAACAAGGTCTTCAACAGCTATTATGTGAGGCGCAATATCATCTGATGTAAGTGTATAAAGCTTATACAACACAAATTTCTTGCCAAGATAGTTGATGCTCTGTAGTCGTTCAAATCACAAACGCAAATATTCTAAGCAAAAGCACAAACTCCACGTGCTGAAAATCATGGCCTTTTACTCCTTTTGCTTTATTTGAACTTAATTTTTGTCTGAAATTTGTCACTCCTTTGATGTCTGTGCGTTCTGTTTGATTTACATAATAAGATATCTTTGATTTCCTCATAATTAATCAGTTTGCAACACCCGGTATTTAAAATATACTGAGAACTCTTTTTCCTGTTAACAAGATGCCGGACACTTGTCCATGAAGAAAATCTTTTCCTTAAAGTTCTTCCTTATCATGCCTACTTTTCCAAAATTTTCTTATCCTAGAATGTCTTTGAAAGAAAACTGAGAAATTTTGCCAAGACTTTAAAGCCGTAAAACTGAGCCTGCATTGCAATGAAACGAAACGTCACATCTCTTCTTGAAAACACAATCATTGCTGAGCAATAGTAATTGATTGTAATTGATTGTGATTCCTCCTTTTGTCCTTGCTAACAAGATAAATCGACTTTTTTGGAGTAGCAGGTGTGCATTCTTAAGCTTGTGACCTTCAATATATCATAGTGTCCTGTTGCTAATTGCAGGTTATCAAGAACTTCTCATGAAAGTCTTTTGCTTGCCAGAAGGAAATTAATGGAGCATGGTATGCTGCAAAAGTACAGGAAGTTGAAAGAAGTATCTGAGACTGCTACTGTGGCACGTTCTATCGTTCACAAGAAAGTACGCCAGGTTTATGCATATACAATACAATCTTATCAGCCCACTACAGTCGATCAGAAAAAATTATTGTCAAACGAGAGCAAGTGCTCTACTGCAGAGAATAGTCAAGATTCTACAAGCAGGACTTCATCTGCATTTGAAGCTCCAAAGAAATCTGTATTTGGTGTGTTATGAAATTATTTCCCTTCTGCAATTAGTCTCTTTCAAGTTGAAATATATTTTGAAATTCCATAATACATTAATGCTAAAGTCGTTATCATTCTTGAATTATGGATATTATGCATAGTGGCTTGTTTAACGTCTTCTCATTGCAGCACGGAGCACACAGTTTCCTGAGGTTGGAGATACAGTGCAAGTTCCATCCCTGGGGAAGGAAGCTACCGTTCTAAGAGTGGATCCATCTAGAAAGGAACTGCTAGTTCAAGCTGGAAACATGAAATTGAAAGTCAAATTAGCTGATATTGGCATTTGAATGATGAGAAAAAGGAAACTCATGGGTAAGTGGTTGAGAAACCATGCACCAAATTCATTCCTTTTTGTTGTGAAAATAAGCATTCTGAGAATTCTAGTTTGTTACTTTGTTCTTCATGTTGATCAAGGGACAATCATTTGGATCCAATACCAAAGAAATTTATAGAGAACGTGGATGTGGAACATTAGAATCGCAGATATGTGTGTGTCCACCGCTCTACTTTGTGATGATATAATATTTGAATTCATTGTTACTCAAGTAATAGACAGATATGTTCTGTCTACTCCCATTTCCAAATCTGTTTCTTCCATTAGATGAGCACGTATCTTCTTGGTCTCACAATCACTCCGTTGCGCGGCGCACTTGCGTATTGCGTGAGTTCCCAATTTTCCTGGACTTACGCTTCAAGCTTTCTTCGACAAATATGTCGAACATCTTAAAATCATATTTAACTACAGTTAACGTGAGAAATATTTGTTACAGAACTGGAAACTGAATTTGACTACTTCAGATGCTGTAAATGCAAAGACTTGACAAAATAGATGCTATAAATGCAATGAGCTCTGATACTAACATGCTGAAGATAAGGGAGATGTACATTCAAGGTACTGTTCTTACGAATGACACGTGCCTGTTTGGTTCAGCTTTTGGAGACTCCAAAAGTACTTTTTTCTACCGTAAAAATTATTTTCAGAAAAAAATGAGTGTTTGGCTGCAAACTTCAAAAACACTTTTTTAAGTAAAAATAGCTTTTTAAAAAACCAAAATATAACTTTTTCAAAAGCTAAAATTTGGAGTTTTTTAAAAAAGTCCAAATTATAGCTTTTTCGGGTAGAGATTTTTCCGTCACTTCCGTATATATCGAAACTCATCTTCTCATCTTCCGGTTCTTTCTCTCGCGCTGCAAAACCAACGAAGATCTCATCTTCTGGTTTTCATTT
>JANVCQ010000003.1:32022417-32057602 GCA_025531925.1 Erythroxylum plowmanianum
TGTTGGTGGCAGGCATTCGGGAGCTAATGTATCGAGCGTGGGCCTTGCAGTTCCAACATGTTTATCGGGAAGGCAATCAGAGTGCGGACAGTCTTGCTGCGCTAGCTGCTTACTCCAGCCCCGGAATCCACTCTCTTCAGGAGGCTCCGTCGCTTATTTTTACCACTATGGCCCGTGATTCTCACGGTGTCTTGTACCGCCGCTCTTTTTAGTCGTAGTTCCTTGTTTTCTTTTCCCTTGTATTCAAAAAAAAAAAACTCACCGCTTGGAATTTTGAAATTAAAATGGAAGTAGGTCCCACTGTTAGTTAAAATGTACGGTGTTGAACACTCTGAAATTTATGCAATCCATACCGTTTTGAGCATGTTCAATGCCCACCGTTTTGACTCTTCCTCAATCCCTCTGGAATTTGCGCAATCTGCACATTTTTTAGCATCTTCAATGCTCTCTTTTTTTCCTCAATATTTAATTTCTCCTCTTTTCTTTAGACATTTTCAGTCCCTAATTTCTCTTCTTTTCTTTAAGTGATTTCAGACATCCTTAATTCTTTCTCCTTCTCTTAAGATGATTGCTTTTTATGTAACGCTACCACTATTTGCACGTTCGCCATTAAAATCACTTCCTTCATCACCTCCTAATAATAGAGGATCAATGCCACTATCGCTGCCAAGACATGGGTTTGATTTGTAATATGTAGCACAAACTCTATTACGTACTCAGGATCATATATGAAAGGGTAAAAAAAGAAAGAAATGTGGAATATCTGATTTCGGCATTATATTCGAGTTTCGAATCGATTTTTACTACCGAAACGAGCTCCAATCCTTTCGGACAATTGAGGAAGTTGTTCACTAACACTCAATTTAGGCCTTTCTATAATTTCCTTAATACGCAAGATCTCTTAACGGGTCAGAGAACCGTATGCTTACAATTGATATGAGTAACTGCAGGAGACCTTAACCTTTATATAACTTCCATGTCGAACTTCTTCATCACAAGGCCAATATGGACTACGTCTACACTGAAAAAGATCCATTTTTCACCTAGACTTCAACCCATTAATCTAGATTATTTATTGGGTCGCTTTATTACCCTTATCTGGATCAAATTACGTAACTTAACCGGTAATTTATTGAAAATCAAAATTACAGTTAATAGTTGTCCACTTAATAAGAGAAAGACAAAAATGCTCCTAAGGGCAAAAATGTCTAACAATCTCGTCCTTGGACAATTATTAATTGCAGTTTTTGTTAAGTTTAAAACAGTTAAAAATTTGATTATGTTACGTTACTGTATTGATACCAATTTTTTTAAAAATACATTTGATCTAAAGGTAATGAAAGTCCTACATTCCGTCCTACAAGGCTTTCGATACCAAAAAATATCAAACACATGTATCATATGTGACACAGGTTCAATATAATCTCAAATATCTAATATCTTACTAACATGAATGGGAAAATAAAGTGTGGCAAACTAAGATGATACATGTATGATCTAAAATGTATCATCTTCGTCTGTAGGTCTCGATTTCTTTAACTTTATGCTAAACTGCATATGTTAAACTGTAGTAGAGAAATCCTATTTTCTCTCATCAAATACTAAATAGTATTAGAGAAAACTTGTTTCTCTCACCAAATGCTAAATTGCATTAGAGAAAACTTTTATGTTCTTTATCTGAATGCTAAACTACATTAGAGACCTTTATGAAATTAAAACCTCATATCCCTCTATGTCATATGAAACTTTAAGGATGTCTATATAAACTATATGTGTTTAATGACATAAACTCAAGGTCAATCTTTATAATGCCCAATGACCTTTAAAATGCTGAAGATCATCACAAATCTTAAGGCTTTCGTATGTATTATGACTGCATACAAAAGTAGTTACTATTGAGGATAAAAGAAAATGATCATCTTTATTAATAAATAACCATAATGTCATAATGCATCAAAATATATAAAATATTTAGGAGCAAATACAGTGATCCCTAACTACTGTTGTCTAAGGACTTTAACACGCCTATACTAGATACATGTCTAACAAACACTAATGGGTGAATTCCTTTAGTCAAAGGATTTGCTAACATCTCCTCAATCCTGATGTGCTATACTTCAACGTTACCCTTTTGAATCAACTCCTTTATGGTCAACTACTTAACCTCCAAATGCTTAGACCTTGTGATACTCTTTTTTTGTTACTGAACAACACTGTAGTAAGATTATCACAATAAAACCGAATGAGTCTGGCAATCGAATCTATCACAGACAACTCAGAAATCAAGTTTCTGAGTCAAACCTCCTGTCTAACAGCTTCATAACATGTAACAAAGTCTGTATAAATGGCCGAGAAAGTTACCAGTGTCTGCTTGACACTCTTCCACGATACTGCACCATCGGCCAATATAAAAATGTATCCCGATGTGCATTTTTGATCATCTGGACACATAGAAAAATCGAAGTTCGTATACCCTTTGAGATTCAAATCGTTGACTTTTCTGAATGTCAACGTATAATTCTTGGTAGCTTTTAGATATCTCAACACCCGTTTGACTGCATTCTAATGGCTCATACCTGGGTTTGTCATATATCGACCTAATAGTCTGACAACAAATGCAATGTTCAATCTAGTGCATACCTAGGCATACATCAAGCTACCAACTGCACTAAAGTATAAGACATTCCTCATAGCCTCTTTCTCAACTTCATTCTTTGGACACTGTGCCAAATATAATCTCTCATCATGAGAGATAGGTGCTACAACAAGTATACAATTAGCCATATTAAACCTTTGTAGCACTTGCTCAATGTATGCGCTTTACGAGAGGGTCAACATGTGTTGAGATCTATCTTGATGAATTTGTATACTAAGGACAAAAGATGCTTTACCCAAATAATTCATGTTAAAATGTTTGGCCAAAAGTTGCTTTACTTCATGCAACATAGTTAAATCATTCGACGCGAGCAAGATATCATTGACATACAGTAGTATAACTATGATTTTGCTCCCCCTGATCTTATAGTATAAGCATCTTTCGACTTTGTTTTCCACAGAGCCGAATGAGGTCAAAATCTCATCAAATTTTAGGTACCATTTTCTAGAAGCTTGCTTCAGGCCATATATTGATTTATTCAACTTACAGGCTTTGTCAGTTACATCTTGATCCTGAAAACCTTCAGGTTGTTACATATAGACCTCCTCACAAAGGTCACCATTCAGAAAAGCGGTCTTAACATCTATCTGATGTAGCTCCATATCATAATGAGCTACTATTGCCATCATCGCTCTAAACACATCCTTCGAGGACACAAGAGAGAAGGTAACATTAAAATCAACTCCTTCTTTCTGAGTGAATCCCCTGGCAACTAGACGTGCCTTAAACCGCTTAACTTGACCCTGTGTGTCCTTCTTGGTCTTAAATAGCCACTTGTAACTGACAGGCCTGTAATATTGAGGTCAATCAACAAACTCTCATACCTTATTATACCTCATAGATTGCATCTTATCCTTTATTGCTTCCTATCACATATCTGCATGAGGGCCAAAAATAGCTTTTGTAAACGTCACTGGATTCGCAACATGTCCTATATCATAGTCTTGTTTACCTAAATAGACTATGTAATCCGATGAGATAGCAGGTCGCCTCTCTTTGGTGAATTTGTGCAACTACATAGGCTTTTGTACCTCAAAAACCTCTTCCTAAATAGGAACAGGTTCTTGTGCCTGCATAGGCACAATACTTAGGCCTTCATCC
This sequence comes from Erythroxylum plowmanianum, assembly GCA_025531925.1. Taxonomy (NCBI): domain Eukaryota; kingdom Viridiplantae; phylum Streptophyta; class Magnoliopsida; order Malpighiales; family Erythroxylaceae; genus Erythroxylum; species Erythroxylum plowmanianum. Next base: position 32,026,175 of record JANVCQ010000003.1, read on the forward strand.
ACCAGAACTGAATGTATGAGAGACAGATACACAATAATTGTACTCTCTATCTTACTGTCTTCCGAAGGATGTGAGGATCCTCCCTCACAATAGACATTGTATTCCAGAAACTTCGTCATCTGTGATTCTACTATTCTAGCTTCTCTCTCTCTACAGTAAAATTTGTGGCCCTTAGAGTGGTCAGGATAACCCACTAAATAGCAACGAGTTGAACGAGATTGCAATTTACTCTCATGAGGATTATACAACCTCACCTAAGCAGGGCAACCCCACACACAAATATGTGCAAGACTTGGCTTCCAACCCTTCCATAGTTCAAAGGGCATCTTTGATAATGAGTTGCGCGAGGCTCTGTTCAAAATATGTAATGTATCTTGATGGCTTCACCCCAAAGGTATTCGGGTAGGCTAGTTATGCTCTACATTTATCTCATCATGTCCTTTAAGGTGCGATTATACCTTTCAACCACACCACTTTGCTCAGGACTAACTGACATAGTGAACTGAGCCACTACTCCAACCAATTCCATATACCTGGCAAACGAACCTTTTCTTGTCCTACAACTCCATGTCTGCCATAGTATTCCCCTCCTTTATAAAATCTGACAATCTTTATTGATTTTTCCAAATGGTGCTCAACTTCAATCTTAAATATCTTGAACTTATCAAGAATTTCAGACTTCTCTTTAAGCAAGAACACATAACCATAACGGGAATAATCATCTATAAATGTTAGGAAGTATCTGAGATTGCACAACATAACTGTATAAGGACCACTAAAATCTGTATGTATGAGGTCTAACAAGCCAGATGTATGACTTGACCCCTTTTTCTTTATCTTGGTCAACTTACCCCTACAACAGTCGATACATGTTTCCAGATTACTGAAGTCCAGAGTTAGGAGAATGTTATCATTTATCAATCTCTCAACTCTCTCCCTGGAAATGTGGCTAAGACATTTATGCCACAATATGTACGATGTTTCCTTTATGAAGGTTCTCTTTCAAGTAATAGGTTCAGCAACATGAGAAGAGGCATATATTTCATTAGAAGTAAGACAAATTCTATACAATCCGTAGGATAAAAAGGCAGTACCGATATGTCTTATATTGGTAAAGATATTTACAACTGCATTATCAAATACAAAATGAAAACCTTCATTATCCAAAACTGATATAGAGATCAAATTCTATCTAAAAGACAGCATATAAAATATGTCCCATAAAAATAATACAAATCCTGTATCAAGGTTTGATCCTGCATCTCCTACGTACAAAACATCCACCTCTTCATTATTGCCGACCATAAGCTTCTCCTCTCCTTTAGTCGATGTTCTTTTGGATCTGAACCCTGCATTGTAGAAGCAACATGGTTAGAAGCTCCACTATCTAACCACCAAAACTTGATGCAGTTATAGCAACATTAGATTCATGAATCATAAAGGTCGAAGATGAGTTACCTGACATTTCCTATTTGACCTTCCATAACTTGTATTTCTGGCAATCAGACTTCCTGTGTCCCTTCTTCATACAAAAGAAGTATCTCATACTCTTAAGGTCGTGTGGGCCCTTCACAATGCTAGACTGCCCACACTGAATTTGAGTAGAGGGTTTGGGTTTCTTACCCTTACCCTTCAGCTATTGGGGTTTAGTCTTCCTCTTACTCTTCACAGCTGCATACATAGCTGTATGAGGAGAGCTCCTGATCTTCTCCTATACAACAACACACCAGGAAATCAAAGCATTAATGTCCTAGGTCTCATCCTGTGAGATGTAAGAGGTACCTAACGTCTCAAACTCCTGAGGAAGAGTGTTTAGTGCTTGATGCACTATAAGCCAGTCAGTAATCGATATATCCACTGCCTTCAGCCTGCTCTACAGATGCACCATTCGGATGTTATACTCCCAAATGCATCCCTCTCCAGTGTACCTCATGGAGAAAAATTCCTTGATCAAGGCACTCTACTCAGCATGAGAAGAGACCTTGTACCTCTGGGATATATTGTCCATGAACTCCCGCACCACGGTCATGTCTGCCAATCCACTCAACAGATGATTGAGTTTTGACATTTTAATGGTCAAATAGCACATCCTATTTGACCTTTCCCAGGTTGCCATCACTGCTCTGCCAGCTTTCGAGCTGACATTTGTAAGTGGGGGAGGCCTCTCTATGTGCACGACCATACGGACATCCACCATCTCCAATGCAAACTCAATGTCCTTCCTCCACTTCTTGAAGTTGAAACCATTTAAGGTTTCAGTGGTGACAGTATTGTTGTTGATAGAAAAGGTGACTGAAAAATAGAAAGACAATGTAAAAATTAGTATAAATGCAGGACAACAATGATACTCAAGGCATTAAAGCAGTATCTCTATTGAGAATCCGATCACACATATTATGAAACACCTTTGGGTTGAATACATAATATATGTAATTAGATCCCCACATATAAAGGTGATCAGAGTACAAACCATAAACTTTAATGATACGACCACCTTGGGGTGAATAGATCATTTAAGCAACAACTTTCCTCTATCAAATTCCTTTATGAACATCTCAAAACATTATGTAAGGCCAACACCTTTGGGCAGAATAGCGAAACATAAGGTCAAAGACATCCCTAAACATGTGAGTAGAACAATCCAAAATACTGACTTGAAAGGCCACTTTGGTGACTGCATTCTCATCAGTACCCTAGAAAGCCCACAAACATAAGAGATACACCTTTATGTCATCCTCACATTCTACATGGGCTTAATGTATGTGAAAATCAGTCATAAATGAAAAAACTATATTCACAATTAAATAATCACATACTAACACTGAAAACATTATCTTTAAACTTTATTTGAGAATTTTAAAAATAAAAATCTCAATGAGAGTGTCTATCGTACTTTCCCGAATACCGAACCTTTCGCGTGAGACATAAAACTTTAAGTGTCTCCCTCATGTGTTGTTTGGAGTATGAAACTGCATTTAAAATTAACTTTAAAATGTTTTAAAAACTTTTTTGGAATCTATCTACCAATGTAATAAATCTAGAAAAATTAAAAAACAGCTTAAAAAAATTTTTCGACCTGAAAACTGACCCAAAACATCCTAGGATAGCTTTATAGGAATTTCTAAAATTTCGTGTTCTTTTAAATCATTGTAAGAGAGGTCGTATGACTGACATCAGCATAATGTTAGCAGACTAACGTGGGCGTCACGTCGGTATGCGTCCTAAATCCAGCGGTCCACATGTCCAGCCGGGTGTGATGCATGTCATGCATGCGCCCGAGATTCGATGTCTGTGGAAATGCGTGCACTACACGTATTACATGCGTCCTCTAGTGTGTGATGCCACTTAGTGGCACACAAATGGCGCTTGTACCACCACTCCCCCAACCACTGTAGCAACGTTAGGCGCGTGCGTTGCAAGCTCCAGACATTGTGTCGCCCTCTGACCAGGGGGGGCAATTTTTGGCATCCTGAGACTCTGTTTTTTACTTCGTTTGACCCGTTTTTAACCTGTTTTTCATGGCTAACCTTATGTATACTACTTTTACATAATTATATATGTAAAAAAAACAAAAAATGAATCAAAAACTGAAGAAAACCATATGGAATGGAGAACAAAAAAACCTTCATTTTCGTCAACCCGATCACGTAACCGCTCTGATTTCACGTGTAATACGTAACATAGACCCTATTACATACCCAAGATCATACATGAAAGGGTAAAAACGAAGGAAATACAGAATACTTGATTTCAGTTCCATTTTGAGTTCCAAAGCAATTTTTACTGCCGAAACGAGCTCCATTCCTCCCGGGACAGTTAAGAAAGTTATTCACCGACACTCGATTTAGGCCTTTCTACAATTTTCTTAATACGCAAGATCTCTTAACGGGTCAGAGAACCGTGTGCTTACGATTGATATGAGTAACTACAGGAGACCTTAACCTTTATATAGTCTCCATATTGGACTTCCTCGTCACAAGGTCGATATGGACTAAGTCTACACTAAAAGGAATCTATTTTTTACTTAGACTTCGACCCATTAATCTAGATCATTTATTGGGTCACTTTATTACCCTTATATGGATCAAATTATGTAACTTAACTGGTAATTTATTGAAAACCAAAATTATAATTAATAGTTGTCCAATTAATAAGAAAAAGACAAAAATGCCCTTAAGGCAAAAGTGTCTAACATGATTTCCATTTTTTAGATTGGAAAGCAAATGTGAAGAATAAGCGCCCATCACTAATTAACATAGGTCAAAAGATGAACACAAGGAAAAAGGTAGGGCTTTTGATTGTGGGTATTATATCAATATTGCAAATTGAGGTTGTTGGCTTCTTGGTTTTCGAAAATTTCCGATTTCAAGTTCATAAAAAGGATTGATGCACTGAATTGGGTTTCTCGGGTTAAATTACTTATTTTGGGATCATCTGGTGGCTTGTAAGGATTGTGAAATTAGGAATTGTTTCATGAATTGATTCTTCCATGTGGGGGGTTGCTTCAGGATTATGAAACAATGTTGCAAATTATGGAAAGTGGATCATGTTCCTTCTCAATGCTTTAATTCATTGATCATCATGGCTTAAACCTTTCTTTGCAACTACGAAGGTAATTCTTAACTGTAAGAATGATGCATGTCTTTTGATAATTTACTCAAGAGTCTATGTATAGAACTTAAATATAGAAGAAAGGTTTGTGTGCAAGATGAATCAACATAATTTTTAACACTTCTTACTCTACAATTCATACTAAAAGGATTACAGTAAAAAAAGAAAATGGACATTTGGTAGTCAATTTTAATGTTTATATTAGTTGTTCTTATAGTGATAAATATAAACAAAAAGAAAGTTGTGTTTCCTGTGGCACCAGTTATTAGAAGCTGAAGTCATTTGTTGAACATGTTTGCAATAACAATTAACTCTTCAAATCTATGAAATTTGTTGAAGAAGGAAATTTATTATTCATGGAAACTCCTTTACTATCCAACCAAAAGTAGAAGGGTCAGTATATTTGGAGTTTACTTTTAAAATAAAATTTTCACTTTTATGACTGCTTATTATAAAGAAATGAAGTGAGTAGCTAAATAGCTCCTTTTTGTCCTATGAGTTCATGTTTCAAGATTAGTTGATTAGAAGAACTAAGAATATTAACATAATTTTGCAGCAATTACCCAAAGCTATGGATGTGACGTCTTTAACTAACATTACATTAAATTCAAATAATAGTTTTCTAGTGTGTTATTGGGGTTTAAAAGCTTCGTTAAAAACTTCATAGAGTGATAATAACTTAAGAAGCAAATTTTATAGATGTCTCAAATATCCTATTAGTTTATTTTTCGATAAGGTAAAATTGTTCATATATATGTTTAATGTTTTTCTTATTAATTATTAATTTTCTTTTAGGTTAGAAGATGTGATTTTTTAAAGTAGTACGATGACAAATTTAGTGAGAGAACTGTTGAAGTAATTTATATATTAAAGAAAGAAGTAGGCATCTTGAAGAAGAAGACTCAACAAACCACAATTGAATTATGTATAATGTTGGAAATTCAGGTGCAAATAAAGCTAATGAAAGAAGACATTATTTTGTTGACAATTGAGAAAAATGAGTTGAAATTTATTTTGGTGATTATCATAATAAGGTTTTTACGCTTATGGTGATGTTACAATATGATTTGTTATGGACAAGTGGAACCAAATTGTAGTAGTTTGTTTAAAACTTGAATAATGAAAAATGAAAAATCGTCATTTGAATTAAGTCGTGATATATTATGTATTATGTATTGTGCTTTATCTTTATTATTTTGTTATTCATGAAGATGTCTTAATGATGCCTAATTAATAGTAGTAAAAATCATCAACAAGTATATACAAAAGTGATTATATCACAATAAATAATTAGACCAGTATATACAAAAGTGATTATATTACTATCCGTCCATATACAAAAGTGATTTAATATAATAACTAAAGTTCCAACAACACATAGACAACATTAATGTAATGTTTGGGAATCAACCAAATTGCTTCCCTCATTTACACTTGAATGAGAAGGTTGATCATGTACTAGTTGATTCATTGATGATCTCCTCCTCTTTGCTTCAGTTTGTGATTGTTGGAAAGTTATGTTAGGTTGTCCTTTGAACCTTAGACCTTTTGGTTCAAAAGACAACTTGAATGAATATGGATCAAGTTCTTCATACTTTTGTTTACTACTATGCGAAAAGTTAGCGACCTAGAAACAGACATATCTTTAAGGCCCCTTTTGGTGGAAAGAAAAGTGAATTTGAAATTTGATTACTCATAAAATAAATCTATGGAAAGTAAAGATATTCAAATGTTTGGATACTTATAAGAATTCTAATAGAAAAATTAGGTGGATTCTTATTATAGTGTTTGGTATGCAACATTATTTCATGGAATGTAATTTAATTTTGACTTGTGTTTTCAATTATATCCCTACAAATTGAATAAAAATTGAAAGCGTTAAATAATGTTAATTTGTAATACAAGTAAGAAGGAAAAATATGAACCTGAAGATTGTCGATTGAAACTTCTGAGCAAAAATATCCAAAATCTTACTAACGGGAGAACAATAAGAATAGTTGAAGAGGAGGTAGGGTTTTATGAAAGAGCTGACGTAGAGTTGAGAGAGAAGGAAGGGTTGAATTGACTAGCATATTTTTATATTAAATTCCTGAGGAAAGCAATCTAAATACCAAGGAGGCGCTGGAATTTAGAATCAAAGTAAAGTTTTTACTTTCCCTAGATAGAGAAAGTTTTTACTTTCCTAACTACTCAAAAAAATGAACCAAATGTGATAATATAAATTTTAGGAAAAAGATTACTTTCCCAAGTAAGAATCTATGCCAACCAAGCAAGGACTAATAGTATTTGTTCGTGAAAGTTATCAATAATGTGATGAATGGTCATATACTCACAATATTGCTTTATTGACTTGGTATAACAATATGTTCAACTTGTGAATAAACCTCATAGATGACTTAACCAATATGACATGAATATCATTGTTAGTTTGATAATCAAAGAATGTCATAAATGATCATTAGATATACGAAGCATTGCATAATAATCAAATAATATTTTATACCAGTGGAGAATATTGAGCAGGTTGAGTTGAGCATTCATTCTTAAATTTTCTAACATTATGACAAAAATTGCTACATTTACTACATTTTTGTACTTAACCCTTTCAAGTCAATTTGTTTGGAATTTTCAACTTATTAGGCTTATTCCTCTTCTCCTTTTAGCTGTTTTAGGTTTCCTGGCATAACTCTTTTGGGTGAGGGGTTTATTACTTCTACATCAATAGTAGGCCATAAAATTGCACCTTTAATAGGTTGCAACACATGCTCATTTGATGTCAGGAATTTTGACTTCTTATAGCAATCATTCATAAATGCCTCCGGTCGTTACTTAGAATGGTGAACAGTACCATCCCTCCTAACTGCACTCAATGGCTAACTTTGGAATTTTGTCTTTAGAAAGTTGCCATCAATACCAAAAATTGACCTTAAATGCCTCCATACTCTTTTCATGACATTAAAGCAAATGTACAATCTTTTAAACTACACAAAAGAGATAAAGATGTATGAATAAATGTCATAGATCGATTGTTGATGATATGTAAAAATTGAATTTTGCATACCTGTAATCAACAAATTTCTTCATTCTTAACCAACTTCAACTCCATTGTTGATCCTGGATTACTAATCCTAAACTCATGTACGTATTCTTATAGCTTGGCATATTCATTCATATAATCAATTGCCCTCTCTTTTCTCAATCTCCTCTTTACTATTCTACACATACTAGAGTTAAAAAATATATTAAGCTTTTCTCTGCATTGTTTAACCATCTTCGTCGTAAAGATTCTTGTCTTCTCAAGTATTCTTTCCCTAAAATGTCTCCTAAGGTACTTAGTTGAAACCAATTTTGGATTGTTGGTATTAAAACAACTATTCTTAAAATTGTATGTCTTCTCTTTGAAGCACCGCTCATTCTTGTCATAACCAACATACAACTCCTGTGGGCATCCCTCGATACATTTAGCTATGATCCTATGACTTTCACTTTTTTTAAACTTGACATTGTATCATGTTCACACTGCGTAATCTACAACAAAATCTTTAAATTCTTTAGCTGATCCTAACTTCATCCCCAATCTCTAATATGATTCGTCATCAGATGGATTATTCCTAATACTACTATTAGGTCTTCGCAATGGTTCACCAGGCTCTTCTCTGCTTGGATATTCATCATTATCAATAAAACTACCACAATCAATCGAATTAATTTCAATTAGTTAGTTATCATCTGAAATCTTAACTTATATAAAACTCTTGTCCTGGTCTCTATCATGATCATCCAACTCTTCACCAAATCCTACATCAACTCCTTCACTAACTTTTACACCAACTCCTTTGTCAACTATTTCATTTGGTAGATTGTCACAAGATTTGATTTGATTCAATCAATCTCAATGGTTAGTTAAATTAAAAACTTGGTACACTATAATAGGACGTATGTACTTAAAGGTATCCTAACTCATTTCTCATCTCGCATATTTACTTGTAGCTAACATAATCAAGGTCAATTTATCAAAAATACTTGTTTGCCCGTTAACATATTTCAACTTTGGTTCTACTATGAACTTTTCACTATAAAGCAACCTTATACTACAAAGTTGGGCCATCATACACCTGTTCACAATAAAGGGGAAATAAAATTTGTCAACAGAAATTAAGAAGCTAATAATCACATCATTACCTTTTGTAGAGAACTACATGCTATAATTATAATTCCTTATCATACTTTTGTTTAATCAATATTTAAGCTTTTTTTGCAAAAGTTCCAAATTTTCAAAATCTTTTCAAACCTATGTAACTCCTTTCCCATCTTCCCTATTAGGACTTTTAGTAACTTCTCTTTTAGGTTTTCCTATCCGCATTTAAATTAGATAGGTGGTGATTGTACTAAAAATTAAATTATATTTTCAATCTCATTTATATTAATAACGTGTCAAAAAAGTAAGCAATATGTAATAAACAAAATATTTATTTTAAGGCATTTCATTGTACACAGGGTTACATTATCAACTTCAATTGCCTCCTAAAGTGTCCACAATGACCAAAACATAAATTAGAATACAAATGAAAATTATAATATTTCATGCATTAGAGATTGCAAACAAATATATAAAGGCAAGTGTATTACTAAAAAGTCGACATTTAAAGGATATTATCAAGTTTTATAATGGTTACTACATGCAATTATGAAAGCTTGGAGTACCAATTTACAATTAGAGGATAACATAATAAATTGATAAAATAATCCCCATAAACTTAAAATAATAATCATGCATCATAAACGAAAACATCGATACCATTTCATGAGTATGGTTTGTTTCAAGTTAAGAGTATATTTCAAGATTTCAAAACTAAAATTGAAGATATAGTTGTTGATGTTACTAAGAAAACAAGAAAAGATAAGTTCTTCATAACATGGCAAGCATAATTTTCTCACCAACATTTATCATATGGTGGGCTCAATTTGCTCAACGATAATCTATAATCTAATATTTTCATAAGTGAATTAGAAGTTTAGGAGATAATTTAATTTGCAAGTGGGAATCCTATAACCAGAACACCTTAAACAATGTTTTAATCAAATGAACAGAGATGACCAAATATTTAAATGATCATGTGTCCCCACTTTTAACATGTGAAAAGAACATCTCGTGACTTCAATGCCAAGTACCAACTTTTTATATGTGGAGAACTATGTTACTTTTATCTTTGCCAACATATTCATTGCCAACATCCAGCCTTCGCAAATAAATCAAAGAATAGGGGACCACAACATACAAGAAACACCTCAACAAGCATTTCAAGCTTAGGATGACAATAAGGGATCACAACATACAATAAACACAAACAAACAACTAAACAATTCAAATCAATAAGAAATGGGGGACCATAACAGATAATAAACATAAAAGCTAGACAAAACAATGGACCTACCACAATGTATTGTCAACTTCTTATTTCCCAAAAATTTAAAAAGCGTGCAAGTTTCTTCTAACGTTAGAACGAAGTGTGGGAGAAGAAGAAAAAATTAGGGATTTAAGGATGTCTGAAGAGAAAGAGAGAAATTATGGACTACAATTGTTTGAAAAAAGAAGAGAAATTAAGAATTGTAGAAGAGTCAAATTGGTGAACATTGAACATGCTCGAAATGGTGTAAATTATGCAAGTTCCAGAGCGTTCAACACGATTCCATTTTAAATTCAAAATTCTACACAGACATTTTAACTGACAGTAAAACTCACTTCTATTTTTAATTCGTTTTAACTTATTATAAGATGTACTATTTTAAATTCAAAATGTCACCTCAACCAAGGTAGGTCCTACTCTTATGCAATTTTTTTTTTAAAGCTTGTGGAAAAAATGTCAAGTAACATAACTAACAAATTGCTCAGTTTTTTTTGTCAAGGTAGAGTTTGGTTTGAACGCTTTATGTACGTTAGAGTTGAACTTGAATTTAGGTGTAAACGGTGAAGTTTAAAATGTCATATACGAGTAACATTAAAATTTAGAAATTTAATATATATAATTTGTTAACTTTTTAATGACTTGTAAATAATTAATGGGGTTATCTTTTCCATTTTCATTAAGAAACCGCTAAGCGAGTCCGCCACTTGCTTGACACACGTGTCAGTTGTCCATAGTTTTAACATGAAAAAGTAAAAAAAGGGTTCACGCGAGGGAAAATCGGAAATGGAGCCGTTGGGCACGTGAAGGATGGAAGTCAACAAGTCATTTTCGCACATTATCCCCATCTTTAGGCTTCATTTTATGAGATGAAATGCTGCAATTTGACCAACATTTCACATGCATTTACACCAAACCAATAATGTATTGTCTCTCTTCTCTTAACTTCTTAGTTTATTAACCCTAACAGTACCTAAAGATTGCTATCCAGTACAGAGAAATGCATAAAAGCCCATTTTACTTCCTTTTTAGCTTTTAGTTACGTTGGGTTGGATTGGGTTGCCTAACCTATCATATCATATCATATCCATCTCTTTTCAAGTCTCCTCTCTATAAATACGTCACACGCCACTCATGTCTACCTCTCTCTTTTTCTCTGGTTCTTGCCTTTCTATTTTCTCTTGGTGTTTGATTTTGTTAGGTTCAGCGAGTGTGAGCGCGTGCGGTGTGTGAAGGGGTTGCCGGTGGCCATTGGCTTTCTTTGTTTTGGCTTTTATTCCTGGATCAGGTAAACTATCGCCCTTCTCTCTCTCTCTCTCTCTCTCTCTCCTCCCTTTGCAGTGGGTGGGTTTGTTTGTTGTCTACATTGTTGTTGCTATCTGTATATAATATAGCGTAGGATAGCATCTATCGTTTAGCAGTACTTTGATTAGGAATTAATTTGCTATTCGAGCGGAAGCTGGCCTCTATCTGCCTTTTGGGTTGGATTGGATGTGCAGTATTAAGGAGAAAGACTTGCTTTTAATTCAGATCTGTTTCTGGTTAGCACTGTTATTCTCGTTGACTGTTGACCCTTTAGATCTTTTTTGTTCTCTAAGCGTTTATGACATTCATGATGCAAATTTAAGCTTGTTTCTTGTAAAGATGCGACCTTTAAATCTTAGCGTGTCTTAGTTTCTTTTGGTTGCGACTCCCGTTCCACAATGTCTTTCTTGTGATCCACATAAGCCTTTGAGCAGAAAGGCAACAAATTTTAGCTGGAAGATTCCGTTAACAGAATGAAAGGTGGAGCCTAGTTTGTGAACATGTAGAACCACTTGAGTATTTGGAAGCAAACATGATGAAACATAAAAGTGGAAGGAAGGCATTCAAAATTGTAAACCCGTTTTTGGAGTTAAAGAGGTCCTTCTGTTCTCTCTCAAGCTTGACCCCTTTTTTCTGGATTATTTTGGGCTTTGCAGAATCATTTCAGTAAGGCCTTTCACGTCACACAGAAACAATGGAGGTATATGGAAAGTCTATGATCTCAGAACCTGGCAACGTTATTTATCTGTCAACTATTCTGGGCCAAGATGGGCCAGTCCCTGTCCACAATTGCGATTGGAAATGTGAAAATGAACGCGTATGTGGAAACATGTTCCGCTGCAAACTAACTGGCCTTACCCACATTTGTGACAAGAACTGTGATCAGAGAATTTTGTACGATAACCATAATTCCCTTTGTCGAGCAAGTGGCCAGATCTCCCCCCTTTCTCCTGCAGAGGAACAGGCTGTCCGAGGAGTTCGCCGGAAGCTTGATGCTGACAATTCCCCCACTGATAGCTGTGCTTATAAACGCAGGCGTGATATGCATTTTCATTCCTCTCCTTTTGAGAGATCTTTCACTGCAGTCAGTCCCATCTATAGCCAAGTCAGAGATGGCATGGACATGAGCTAGATATATCCCTATCAGATAATTGAAATAACGTTTTCTCCTTTTACTCTTCTTGTTCCTTAAGGAGTTTTTCCCTAGTCTTTTTCTTTTATCATGGAACCAATTTGGATAACTTGAACTGTCAGCACTCTAAATGATGGACTTGATGTGTCCTGCCTGTAGTAACTCTTTATTCCTTTAATGTAACGTAGCACTTCCGTAAGCATAGCTTCACTTCTTGTAGGATATTCTTATTAGGTTCTGTCCCTTCAGGTTTGAATGACGTATCGTTTCCTTCATTTATGACACTTGAACGGGAATCCGAATTTTAATGACTGAACTGACGCTTTCTGATTTTTGGGGGACATTACGATTGTGCTGTCCTTAGCTTCAACTTATTTACTTGCTTTACTTTTCAGTCCTGCATAAGGCCTTTCTCCAATTTGCCTTATGTGTATACTTATATCGTGTGTATGTATGTTTATTATGGATGTATTGTTCTATTAGTGATTCTTCTTTTTTTAAACTTGACCCCTCTATTTTGACCTTGTTGATTTACTAGTATCTTGTAACTCAAATCAAGATCTGTTGCTATTGGATAGTCTTTAGCGGCTTTTGACATTGCAGCAAAGAATTTCTCGAGGTCTTCTCTAAAATAGAGTTTTTGCTTGGTTGAAATACTGTGCTTGACTCTTTTAATTGCAGGTTAAGAGGATCGTGTGATCACTTGCTCGCTTCTCTCATTGTTTGTTGATTCTCTATATGATCACCTGAAGTAAATGTTAGTTTTTGCAGGGCCTGAAATGTGTGCGATTCAGGATGGTTTACAAGAATTTTTCTATGGTAAATAAATGATGTTTTATAACGTGCACAAACTGATCCTTTTAACTTTCTTTGTAGGTAACTTATATTACAATGGTGAATGATACACTAGTTTACAGTTAAGTGTTGATGCCAAGGAGGAAGACTTCGGCGATCTTTTGCTTTTTGCTTGAATGATGGAATCCTTATTGTATTTTTCAATTGATGTTCGATTGCAGTTGTGGTTATAGAGTCAACAAATTCTTTATGCTTGATCAGGTTCCGTGGAAAGGGATATATATGCTCAATTGCTACGATTTTCTGGTTGCAGAAAGTAAATTGATTGGGTCACTAAATATGTTGGACAGCGTGGGACTTTTAAGGTTTGCTGTAGAATTATGAGGTGCACTTACTCTGACTGTGGTTAAGGGTTCCCCCATCTGGCCCATAGTTATGAAGCGTGTTAAACTTGCAGACATACTGGTCATGTCTCCTGATTGACTTATGCTAAAATGCAAGGTAATGGTTTCTGTTCATATCAACGCATTGGATTGAATCCAGAGGCTGTTTGTAATTTTCAAGGTGTAAATTATGTCTAATCCTATCTTGGTAAAAATTTGCTACATTACTACCTTCTAGAACCTTATTTTCTTTGGACTTTTGGGCATCTTCGGTATTGCAATCTCGATGTTGATTTTAAATTTCTTTGGCCACTGTTTGTGATCTGATTGTAAATCTTTGATGAATTCAAAATTAGTTTTGCTGTCCACATTTAAGCTATCTGCATCCTGTCTTGCTTAATGAAGTTCTCCTATTATTCCTTCTTGCGACCTGATGTCATTGTGACCTGTTGCTTTTAAAATGATTAGATGTCAAGTATCTGAGGCAAAGGGTGTGTCATCCATGGGACAATGTTTTGAAAAATTGAGTGGTGGATGAAAGACGGACACCATAAAAGGGGTGACCTTATCAGCAGTGGTGATCCATGAGTATTTGATTATTAGACATTGACTGCAGCACTAAGAAGCTCATTGAAGATGATAGTATCAGACTAATCAGAATTTGGATGCATGAGAATTACGTGACGCTGCATAGGGTGTTCTACTTAAATCTAGGAAGGAGCAAGCTTGTCTGTCTAAGGGCTCTCTTTCTCATGCTTGGCTAATAATGGGCGTGCCTTCAGTCAACGGTGTGCATGCAGGACTCCGCATGCATCTTTTCATTCTTTGTCGTTCGTATGTAGGCAGTGTAATTTTATGGATCAGTTAAGCCTAGGGTCTTCATGAAGGGTTTCCATTGTATCCATAGACCACCTTATAAGGTATTAGGAATTTCCCAAAATGGGATCGATACTTTGCCCCAAAATCAAATCTCTGAAATTGTCTATGGCATTCTTATTTCCCAAGTAAATTCCTTTTCAGGTTTGGCAAGAAATCTATTCGTTTCTCTTTCATGAAAATTTTGTGGTTCAGTTCCTTTTCTTTTTGTTGGCGTTGGAGGAGGAATTATGTTGGCAGAGATAGCCTTGATTCCTTGACCTTAACACTGAACGTGAGCTGAATGAAAACGGAGAAGAGGTTTGCATGCAATGCAAATATCATGTGAAAGAAAGGAATCACTTTTTAATGCGGCCACTTGCGGCTGGGACGTTCAGCAAATTAAGCAACGTAACCCTTCAGTTTTTGATTTCAGTCTTCATATAATTTCTCTCTTCCTTGTAGATTCTTCATGCCTAGACCTACGTACTTATGTATAGGTACTAGGCCTTGCATGCAAAATGCCACCCTATCTATCCCCCATACCCTACGCTAATAATAGTACTCAAAATGAACATGAACGGGATACCATCCTGCAGGTCTTCGGCTGTTGCTTTCTACTTGGCCATCTTTAACTGCTTATTCCTCCTCTTCTCTTCTTGTTACTCGTGCTCGTTCACCATAACAAATGACTGTCCCTATGCCATATGGCCTGGCACACTTGCTGGTTCAGGCACCGCCCAACTTCCTACGACAGGGTTCCAGTTGGATTCTGGACAAACCGTGCAAATCCCAAGCGCTCCTGGTTGGTCTGGTCGGATATGGGCGAGAACAGGTTGTAAATTCGACGAGTTTGGGATGGGGACATGTCAAACTGGAGACTGTGGAGGAAGGCTGGAATGCGATGGAAGCGGTGCCACTCCACCAGCTTCATTATTCGAGATAACGCTGGGGAGGTCATCGGCCCCCGATGACAAAGATTTCTACGATGTAAGCTTCGTAGATGGCTACAATTTGCCTCTCATAGCAGCTCCTGTGGGTGTCTACGGTGCTTCGTCATGTAATGCTACTGGTTGTGTTTCGGATATCAACAGGGGTACGTAATTTCCCATAAGATCAATATTCAATACTTGTTTTTGGGTTATGTAACAACAGACTTGTATGTCTGACATTACATCGTTGAAGGTTGCCCAAAGGAACTTCAGGTAGTAAATGGTGATGAGGAAAATGGAGATGAGGGAGGGGAAGTGGTTGCATGCAAGAGTGCTTGTGAGGCATTTGGGCTGGACCAGTACTGCTGCAGTGGAGAGTTTGCAAACCCAGCCACATGTCGTCCTTCATTTTACTCCGACATTTTCAAGAGAGCTTGTCCAAAGGCTTACAGCTATGCTTTCGATGATGCCACCAGCACTTTCACTTGCAAAGCTTATGATTATGCCATCATTTTCTGCCCAACAACAACTGCTACAAATGGTAACGGGTATGCATTGCTCATTTACACTGCCTTTCTCACATAATATCAACTATTCGTTCAGGAGTACAACTATTATTCTTCTTTATTATGTAAGCTCTTTCTATTTCTTTTTTCCACCATGTCCTAGCAAACAAAGGAATAACGATTTCTAAATCTGCAGAGTCAGGACTGTACCTCCATTTATTCATAGTACCCGGAGTAGGGAAGCTGCGCCTTTAGTTTCCTCCTCAACCATTATCCTACCACTCCAAGGGTCGATCCTTCTCTTTATCCTCGCTTTATTGCTGCGGAAGTAAATTACTTACCAGACACTTTCAGTCCAAAATATTGTTGCCTAGATCGATCCAACGGGCAATAGACTTATTATCATGAAGAAAAGGACAGCTGAGAGCAGCTCGATATCTTATTAAATTTATGTATTGTGCATAAGCATCAATTGCTTGAAATGTATTACTTATCTAAGCTGTTCATGCAATTGGTTAGCCACATACGGGACTTATCAGGTAAACCGATTGGAAAAGTGCTTGCAGAAAAATGATTCGATTACGACAATAAGGATTTGCATTTGAAGAAATAAACTAGTAAGAATGTCACCCTGGATATCCTTGCCTACTTAAAAAAGTACCTGTAGGGAAAAGAAGCTGTGGACATTTTTTCTACACTCACTGCACTCATTATTTTGAGAGTGCAATATACTAAAACCTTTTGGATGCGAATAGCCCTTATTTCTTTGTTTTAGCCCTTTTGGATACTATCACCTTCTTTTTCGCTTTCTTTGTTGAGTGCGGCTTTCCAACTTTGGTCTTACCTTTTTTCTGTACAACTCCCTGCAGCACAAAAAATGAACATCAATATCCTAAAAGATTGAGATAGTAACAACTGTGATCTACAAAGAAAGAGAGAGTTAGCATACTGATGATTTCTCAGCTTTCCCTTTACTTTTCCCGTCTGTTGGTACTGCAATGCCTTCATTCTGATCAGATTGATGATTGAAACCTTTGGGTAACACATCTAGTTCTTCTTCAGAATCGAAAGAGAAACCTTCGAGTGTTCCTGTCATACACCGTATTCTTAGTAAAGAATAAATCCCCACTTCATGTCAGAGAAGAATAATAAAGTAGTTGTCCACAAGTGGAAGTGCATGTGTGCTTTCTTTCTTCATCATTTTTCTGGGTGGGGGTGGGTGATTGATATTTCAAGCATTTGAAAATGAAACCAATTGCCTTAGGAATGTCATTTAAGAATCCCGACCTTCAACCATAGTTTCAGCTTCATAGACATTTGACTGTGGTTTTAGTTGAATAAAGTCATCCATAATAGCCTCAATCTGATGAGAAAACAAAACAAGTTATAATACAAGCAGTTAGCTAGAGAAACCATATGACTTTTTTTCTTTTTCTTTTTTTTGACCCACAGCACAGTTTCAGACAATGGACAGGGACCAAAGTAAAAACGTAACAAGGCAACCAATTTTGTTAAAAATATGGATTAAGCGCATATTATTCTAAATGATGCACAATTAGACCACCACACATAAGAGACCCAAAAAGCAAATGATCAGTCAACAAACCTTTGCCTCAGACTGGCCAAAGCTAACCTGAAGAAGTAGAGATATACGTTATTTCTGAAAGAACTGAATAACAAAATACAAAATTGAGGGGCTTTTTAGCCTCCAATTGTCATTTTTAAATATTAAAAAGTAGAGTTAACATACAACACAAAATGTCCTGGAAGGAACAATTGTCGTTCTGTAAATTGTTCCTGAAACAATCCAAAATAAATTAAAACCATGCCAATCAGATGTAGACTAAAGCTCAGTGGAGACAATATATTCAACATGGAGAAAAGAATACAACTTTGAAAATGAAGGGAAAGGAAAACAAGCAAGAAGAGTGAAAACACATATACAGACAAATATTATAACACATTTAAATAGAAAAATTAAGACAGTTAAGCTAAAGCGCAGAATGGTTTCTGAGCGTAAACAGGAAAGATATTTTTTATTTCTTAAATCCAATAAGAAGATTTACCACCCAGTAGAAGTCTTCAGATAGCTGTGATTCTATGAGAGACAGCTGATGATAGATGGAAGAAGATACACATTATAATTACTGTCAAGAGAAAAAATCATCATAGAAGAAGAAATAGTTACCCTTCAAGTCTAAGTACATTTCACAACTACCAGATGTGTTATCTGGAATTATTACCCGTCCTACAGCTCCCATATCACCACTCAAATCGATGGATTCACCTTCACACTCAACAACTGCCTGTTTAATCCATCAAATTTATGTAATCAGAATCGGATGTTTTACAATTAGAAACAGATAACAAAAAAGACAGAATCTTTCATTTTTATTTCAAGATTACAATTGAGAAACTACAGTTTGCTAATATAAGGAAAAACACATAAACCAACTTCCACAGTAGTTTTTTAATGACTCCGAATTATGTTGTTGCATTGGAAATGTAAGTTCTAAACTTGAGAATTCAGCCCATATTATAGCTTTTTGTGGAAGAACTTTTTGGTAGTGAATGCTGACTTTTGTAATTTATTATTAGTGTGGTACAAAGCTAACCTTCGTGTTATATTGACCTTATGATGGCGTGAATTGAAACGTAACTGGATTAGTTAATCTTATTATGAATATTATACATACGAAAACATATAGTAGTTGCAGTTGAATTCCGAAATTCATATCAACATTTAAGATTTAACAATATTTTAAGTTGGAGAATTTGTATTATCTTAATCCTACAATACAAAGGTATAAGATTATCAAATATTTCAATAATTTAGTGAAAAGATTGGCCAAATGTATTGCATAAGCTGTGAGCAATATAAACAGCTATTGAGATACAATCTTCATTTTAAGGAAATGATAGTTGAAGTCCATTTTGTCATCGCATGATAAATTACAATAGCAACAAAGTGTGATGTTGATTGATTATCATATATTAATCTCATAAGTTTCTATTGAACATGTTTAGGAGAATAACTTCCAAAATCCTCCAGTAGATAGCAAAACCATAGCAGCATAAATGCCGCAATAGACATAACTCCATCATACTAGAATGATTTACCACATTCTAGCTTTTACTTCGTCACCATACCAAGTTTTCTCCCACAAATACTAAGTGGAATGCCTATTAGACAAAAAATAAACATAATGAACATTTGAATATCACAGTATGTGACTGTGTTCATGGTTAAGGTAAAAGAAATCCTGTCCAGGAGCCTATTTAACATATCATAAGATACAAAATGTTGTTTCACAATGTTCAACACAAGAAGACATGAACTGATTCACCACACTAACAAAAAAAGGCAATATCAAATCTTGTGACAATAAAAATAAAAGAACTTTATAACCAATCTTCAACAACGAGTTGGATCAGAATATGGTTCTCCCTTATTAGGTACACCTCTAATGTTAGGGTTAAAGAAAGTATCCATATTTATCTCCTCAAGCATAACAGTACAACATCTAAAATGAACCCAATCTTCAATCAATATCTCAGAAATAGATATAGAGGATCAAGTGAAAACAAAGGCATTATAGCAAAGAGATAAGGAACAATAAGATATGTAATGAGAGGTAGGATGGTTACTAATGTAGGAGCAAGTACCTTTGCAAAGAGATATACGCATACTGACCTTAAATAGTGAGTTGTAACTAAAGGAGTATCAATAGGAGAAATCATATTTGTAGCAACATCAATCATAGCCTCACTTAAAGAAGACATATTCTCATCTTCAGAGCAGTCAGCCAAAAGTCTAGCTTAGGTAAAGGTGAGGGAGAAAAGTTGGAGGAGTATTAGGTTGGCATAAACTTCAAAAGAATTTGCAACTAATGGAAGATGGCCAATTAGAGGACAGACAAGTAGAGAAGTGAAGGCATGGAAATACAGGAGACAATAGGGAGTATCCTCAAAGAGTAACATCTACATAGGTGAACTTCACCATCATGGAGCTCATGACAACGAATATATCCAAACTAAGATATGAGATAGCATGAAAAATACACTTTTCTGATATTGGTAAAAATTAGGGGGCACAAAATCAATAAAGTGGAAAAACATATGTGACCAAATTAATAAAGAGAAGAAAATATGGTGGGGTGTTGAAAAATGGCATGAAATGTGCTATCTTGCAAAATGGCGGATGTGATAAATATGTGCTAAGAAAATCACAGAGGGTGCCTACCAAGAATCCAAGATATTTGGATTAAAGTATCTGATCTGTTGAGCAGAGATCATTTTGTTTAAATATTTGAATTGGTCATGTTTCTGCTATGAATAAATGTTGGCTATTTTTTTTGCCAACTATCCAATAATTTCCCTTTCCTTAGGAAGAGTCGTTAAGTCCTCTATCTATTTATATTTCAATTATTTGCAATAAAAGGGATCATTAGATCATTCAAGTAAACTTCCTAGTTTATTCTCACGACAAGCAGAATGCCGTGTTTAAACAGCTTTGACACCGTTGATTGGGACCAATCAGGATGACATATGATTAATCAAATATGCAATTTTAAGGACCACATATTTCCATTGTACAAAAGGGTTATGAAGTAATACGGTGTGAGTCCTCTTAGGTAGTTATAAATAACGATCTCTTATCCATTCCTTGGACGTTAGATATAAATAATAGTCACATAACAAAAAACCTGACTAAGATAAATATGATTAAAAGATAATAAATAATGGACCTACAAAACAAAGGATAAAGGCTTCAACAGGGCGGGAGAAAATTCTCTAGAGTTAGTAAGAAAGATTTTTAAAATTTTCTTCGATTCTGGTTTTTTTTTATAACGAGCTTAAAAACTTTGCTTATTTCTATAGTTATTTTATTTATTGATTTCGTTTTTTTCTTTTCTTTTTTTAATTGTTTGTTTATTTTATTTACTCATTTGTTTTCTTTCTTGTCTGTTTATTTATTTATTTACTTTTAGCTTTACTTTTTTTTTTATACACTTATTTGTTTATGTATTTGTCTATTATCTTCTTCCAACCATTTTCAAAAACTTTTTTTCCTGTGGATTTATTAAAAACAGTCTTTCTACTAATTAGACCTCCCAAAATCTCACATCTTAGCGAAATTCCTGTTGACACGTTGTTATTGTTGTTGCAGTAAATAATTTATTAAGAGGGGAAAAAAAAAAGAGAAGTTATCAGTTATATGGTCAAAAGCATCAAAATCAAATATCCAAATACCAAGGGAGATATTACCAATAGTGCAGTTCACTAACTATAAACATCGAAGAATTTGGAAGCGAAGATAATCTTTAGTACATATGATATTGAGTAATCAAGACAGATTTTGCAGATATTCATAAAGAACATAATAATCCTTCCAAACAAGGCTATAATGTTAATAGGAGAAACAATGTAGATTACAACATGTCAGTATCTTTTGCAACTAATACAACCCTCACGACCATCTGTTTTGGTGAGAGGTATGTATCCAAAATTGATTCCTGAATAGTGGATAATAAGCGTAATAAAGCAACTAAATGACCAAACTAAGGCAGACATTTTAGTTTTGATTTCATTTTCCAATTTTGTTCATTACAATGATGTTATCTTCATTTGGAAGTGTAGAAAACAAAGTGCCCAAGAAATAGACATGTGTTAGAGTAGAGCTGATAAAAACTAACAGAAGGGGTGTGTTTGTCCATTTAAAAAATATAAGGACTTTTTAAAAGAATATTAAACCTTAAGACGTTTCTTAAGAATGAGTCAAACCACAAGAGAGCTGCATATGCTTATCTCAAGCTAACAAACAATTAAAAAAAAGTATGAATAGTTCTATAATTTTATTTTTATTTGTTTGCAAAATTTATATGTGAGGTGGATGTAAATAGCATCAACATATCAGCATGAAGGGCAGTGTTTAATAAGAATATTTTATGTCAAATATAAGAATATTTTTTATAATTGAATAATTTTATTATTTAGGAATATTCTACTACCCTACTCCAAAAAGGTGTGTTATCCTATTACTATAAATAGATAGGTTAAACTTAGTAAATAACACACCTTAATACCCTTCTTGGTCTATGTACTTTACAACTGAACCATGTTAAACAATGTGTCTGCTCTTAATGCTCTCCTCTCTAATCTTTCTCATTATCTCTACTTTCATAAAATATCAAAACTAACTTAACTAGGAATCACCAACAGCAATTAAACTCATCAGAGAAAAAGTGGTGATCCAACTTAAGTTAGATGTTTAAATAAAGTGACTCAGCCATATCCAATTGAAAGTTAATTGCACTCACTGCAAAAAAGATCATATAATTTATATACCCAATATACATAAAAACCTATATGTATTATATACCTTATCCTATACTCAACAAACGTTAACATGGAAACTGAGTGATAATGCATGTAGCAACGCTAGCAATTAGTTTCTTCTAAAGCCTATCCAAGTAGGACATTCAATTGCGTGATGTATGAGTATAGTAAAAGGCCAAGGGTTAAGATATGGCAATAGGTTGGTATGCACGGCTACTTGGCATGCTAATGTGCCAACAAGGTGAACAATTAGCCAAATATTTGATTCAGTAGATTTAGTTTGACTTAAGATGAAAATCTTGGATTTTTACCTTGGTGCAAATAATCCATCTAAAAGGTTGAACGGTTAGAAGCTGCAATAAGTAACACTTTTCCCATATGTTAGTAGAGCAACAACTACTTTAGATGAATGCTGCTTATTTTTCATAGTTGCTCCAGTTCAGTAAGGTTTTTCTGGTTCATTGTATTATTCTGAATGTTTTAATTACAAAACTAGGCAACCAATTTTCCAATTTACTAGGGCCATCATGGTTGATTTGAAAATAACATGTACAAAGCATGTGCTTATGAAGGTATATATGTAGTGGCTCTGCCTAAAAAATCTTCATTAAACAGAGTAGTGAATATTCAAGTAACGAATATAAAATTGACTTGTCCAGAGATAAAACAATCAATTTGCTTCATCCATAGTAAGTTCTATTCTTGGACGATTAAAAGTTGTCCAAATTCATAAAGGTAAATTAACAAGACCTAACAGCATGGAAGCAGTTTAAGCATCCAATAGAAACCAGATATACAAAAAGCCCCACCGACATAAACTGAAACCTACCTTTGAACAATGGACTTTCTCAGAGAGCAGCAAAGGTAATCTCGACTTGCATAACTACATGTGAGTTGTATAGAAGTCAGTGAACCATGTGGTGGGTAAAAAAACATTATAGTTTGCATTTATAGCTTTTACAGGTGCACTAACATGCTTCTCAGATGTTTCTTGCTTAGCAGCTTCTACATCACCATGATTTCCTGTAACATTACCACAATAGAGAGAGAGAGATTTGCATTTATTCTAGGCCGTCACTTTAAAATATTAGCAAAATAGCAATAATTTCTCTTGACTTCCAGCAAAGTCTTTATTTTCTTATGTTCTAGGACTAGGGCGGAAAAACGAACAACAACAGAAATAGAAATGGAGAAAAGAAAAAAGAAAGAGAGAAAGTCCGAAAAGATAAATCCAGTTTTCCTCATTTAGATATTAGTTACACCATATTGTTGATTGAAACCCCTGTAGTTCCATTGTTCTTCAAAATCCCCTGTAGTTTGAATGCAACTTTAAAGGTCCCTGTGCTCTGATAATTAGTAAAACAGACCCTTCTAAAAATAAACTTCATATTTACATGTTTCTTGTTGGTTATAAACAAGTACAATGTGGAAGTAAAGCGAAAATAATTTGTTAAGTAATCATACTTCTATAGTTAAATTTAAACAAGGAAAATTTTAAAATCCAATAAAACCATAGGGGGTCTCAGTGCAATTTACCCCATTTTAACTTTTTTACCTTTTCTAGATCTCATCTTCGAAACATTCTTCAATGGGGATCGTTCACTGTCACCAACTGGAACAGCACTAACATTTTCCTCATCCTTTCCACGCTCTTTGTTCTCCCCAATAAGGTCAGTACCAAGACCAGACTCAGAATCTGATGACAATGTCCAAACTGAATCTTTTTCTACCTGTTCAATAAGGTTTGCATTTGTCACAGCATAAGCATGTGACATAAAGTTAAACATTTTCCTCAAATGCATTATAGAATCCAAACTGAAATCTCAACAGCAGCAATAAGCAACCCCCATGTGTGCATGCATGTGTGTGTGTGAATGCGCGCATGTGTACATGAACAAAAGAGAAAGAGAACAGATCAGATAGCTGTTAAACCGCAGGAAACTGCAATATATGCCATCACAACTTAAAGGCATATAAGGACAACGTTTTGTCCACATAGAGAAGTTAAAGGTCAGCTGTGTTTTCACGGAAATAAAACTTTTTGTGGGAAAGAATTTTCATATATTCTCATATATTGAATAGGAAGTATACAACCATAGATAGGACATTACAAGTAGAAATTTAAATCTGGAAAGTTATCTAAAGCTATCTAATGTAATCCCTTAATTTAAGGGATTTCAAACTTATTCTATCTTATTTATTTACAGCTTATCTATATCTTGGTATAATCTATTTGCAGCTGTTTAGTATCTCAACACTCCCTCTCAAGCCGAGAAATAGATGTCTTCCATTCCCAACTTGTATACAAGATCAGGAAAACTTGAATTATTCAGCCCCTTTATTAAAACATCAGCTACTTGACGTTCTGATGGAACATAGGACATACACACTAACCTTTCTTCCGATTTGTCTTTAATGAAATGTCTATCAATCTCAATATGCTTTGTCCTATCGTGTTGTGTAGGATTATGAGCAATATTGATGGCTGACTTATTGTCCCAATAAAGCTTCATAGGATCGTCCCATTTGACTCTCAAATCATCTAGAATAATATTCATCCAAAGTAGTTCACACAATCCTTAAGCAATAGCCCTAAATTCTGATTCTGCAAATGACCTTGCCACCACATTCTGCTTCTTGCTCCTCCACGATACCAAATTTCCTCCAAGAAACGTACAGTACCTCGTAATTGATCTTCTATCCACTATGGAACTTGCATTGTCAGCATCTTGAACAAAATTCCTTTTCCCAGATTGCCTTTCAAGTAATGTAGCACCCTATAAGCAGCTTGAAGATGAGGCTCTCTTGGATCATGCATGAATTGACTGATCATGCTTACCGAGTATGCTATGTCTGGCCGAGTGTGAGCAAGATATATGAGTCTACCAACCAATCTTTGATACATCCTTTTATCAACAATTGGCTCTTCTTTAGCTTCTCCCAACTTGTGGTTTGGATCCATTGGTGTAGAGACTGGCTTACACCCAATCTTCCCTATTTCTACTAACAAATTAGTCACATACTTCTGTTGAGATATAAAAGTCCATCTAGCTTTATATCTCTCAAGAGATCCATCAGCCTTATATTTGGATGTAAAAATCCACTTATAGTCAACAATGTTTTTCCCTTTTGGTTTATCAACAATCTCCCATCTTCTATTCTTTTCCAATGCATTCATCTCCTCACTCATAGCATCCCTCCATTCCCTTTTTGACAATGCCTCGTAAACGATGTTAGGGATAGTAATGGTATTTAAACTCACAATGAAGTTTTGGTAGGTTGATGACAGGGGCTTAAGAGAAACATAGTGAGATAGAGGATAAAGTGGTCATTTAGTGCATTCTCTAGTTCCTTTCTTAACAGCAATAGGTTCAAAAAATTGTGTGTAAAGGTAAGTCAGATCTTACCATGATTTCATTTCCAGAGTTTGAGTTGACTTCTTGGACCTATGTCAGTTCTGGAACGGCCTTCCTCCTTGAATACACCTGAGTAACACTGGTTGGGACATATGATGACACAGGTTCAGTAGTAGAATTGGGGAACTCAGATGTAATTAGTTCAGAGGGTTTGGTTGTTTTAATAATACAAGCTGGAGCAGGAGAAAGGTCAAGGGTTTTAAGTGGTTCGAAGGACTCATAAGTGCTATCTTCCATCACTGAAATCTTCCCTTGAAGAAAGGACTTGGAGAAAAAAGGTGTATTTTCTGTGAAGGTGACATCTATAGAGATATAAAATTTCCTAGATGACGGATTGTAACACTTGTATCTCTTTTGACTAGGTGAGTAACCGAGGAAGACACATTTGATGGCTCAGGGGTCTAGTTTGTCTCTATGTTGGTTATGAATATGAACAAAGGCGATGCATCTAAATACCTAGGTGTGAGGCCATTTAAGGTTCTAAGTTTGGGTCGAAGCTATTAAGAATTTCTATGGGACTTTTGTTGTCTAAGACACGTGATGAAAGTCTATTTATCATGTATGTAGCTGTAAATTTAGGGATATTGCCTTGAATGAGTAAGGCTCAGGTGGTGTTGAGTAAGTGCCTATTTTTCCTTTCTGCTACCCCGTTTTATTGACGTGTGTTAACACATGATGAATCATGGATATAAAATGCCCTATGATTGAAAGAAAGGTGACAAAGTCTGGTTGAAGAAGTCTCTGGCATTGTCTATCCTAAAGCTTTTTATTTTAACCCCAAATTGGTTTTGAATAATAGAGTGAAAATTAGTTATAACAAGGCTAACATCAGATTTTTGTTTAAGAAGAAAGAGCCATGTTAACCGAGTGCAATCATCAATTAAGGATACAAACCAACGAGCCCCAGAAACATTAGGTATAGTAGAGGGACCCCATATGTCACTATGAATCAAATGAAAAGAATGAGAGCTTCTTTTATTGCTAATAGGAAAAGATACTCGAGTATGTTTTGCAAATTCACAAACATCACAATGAAATTCAGAACTATCTAATCCTTCAAACAAATGAGGAAACGTGACCTTTAAAACTTTAAAAGATGGATGACCTAGGCATACATGATACAGCCAAATGGTATCTTTATTTGAGGAACTGAAAAATGACAAAGATAGGTTGCTCCTAACTCTTTGAGGAAATTCAAGTAGGTAGAAGCCACCCCTTTCCTTAGCAAGTCCAATCCTCCTCCCCAAGACCTCATCCTAAAAAACACAGTGTGAAGGAAAGAAAGTAGCATAACATTAAGAACATGGGTAAGCTTTTGAATAGAAAGTAGGCTAGCCAACAGTTTTGGAATATGGAGAACCCTTTTCAAAATAAGGGTAGGTGTGATGTGTATATCTCCGAAACCTACAATAGTAATTAGAGAGCCATTGGTCACTACAATCTTTTTGTTATTTGGGCATGGGGTATAAGTGTGAAAGAGTTGAGATGTGGGTGTCATATGGTCTGTGACACCCGAGTCTATTATCCAAGAATTAGTATGAAGATTTTCTAAGGCATTCATGCCAATAGGGAGTAAAGGTTTACTTGAAAGAGCCAAAGAACAAGTCTTAGAAGGTTTTTAAATAGTCCCCAACAAGCTTCTCAGCTTCTCAATTTCTTCACTGTTTAATTCTCTTGTTCCCGAATTTTCCTCAACTTTGGGTTGATCTACCATATGTGCTTGGGACCTCTGTTGTCCCCCACAGTTTCCCCATTCTCGACTTGGCGGTTTATCGTTATTTTCCAACATGTTTCCTTTGTGTGCCTTAGTTTCATATAGCGGGTGCACCAAAGGTTGTCCTTATTCTTCTGCCCCTGGTTTTCT
Source organism: Erythroxylum plowmanianum (assembly GCA_025531925.1). NCBI lineage: Eukaryota > Viridiplantae > Streptophyta > Magnoliopsida > Malpighiales > Erythroxylaceae > Erythroxylum > Erythroxylum plowmanianum. Next base: position 32,053,718 of record JANVCQ010000003.1, read on the forward strand.
CTACCAGAATGCTTAGATAGATCACTATTTCCTTTGTCTTGAGGATCAGTTTTCGCTAATAAGGTTGACCCGTACATGGTTTGGGAGGTAGACATGAATAAGAAGAAGATACTGCAGTGAAGAAGAAAATACTGCAGCAATTAAGGCTAGCCTAATGAGAATCACACAAGGGAGGTAAGGAGGAATGCAGCAATAAAGGTTGGAACACACAAGAGAAGAACCAAAAAAAAAAAGGGGATTGCAGTAGTGCAGCAATGAAGGCTGCTCAAAGGACAAATCCCATAAAAAGAAGCCCTATGGCTCTGATACCATGTGGGAAAGAATTTTCATATATTCTCATATATTGAATAGGAAGTATACAGCCATATATAGAACATTACAAGTAGGAATTTAAATCTGGAAAGTTATCTAATGCTACCTAATGTAATCCCTTAATTTAAGGGATTTCACACTTATTCTATCTTATCTATTTACAGCCTATCCATATCTTAGTATAATCTATTTATAGTTGTTTAATATCTCAACACTTCCCAATGATATTCAACCTCCAATATTAGAAGTTACAGGGCCTACATCACTAGCATTCATAGAAAAGATGTGTCTAACCATATCTAAAACACTGTTAGGTTCTGTGAATAGGTAAAAATATGCACAAACATTAGCGCCTTACGTGAAACCAAGCTAGTACATGATTCTTACATGAGATTCGATATGCTCATTGGATGTCAGTTGCTTAGCATTCTGCTCATCAAGCTCATCACCTATGCCATTATCAGAAGAAAATGAACATGTAACTCAAAAGCCAATATGTTACACATAAAACATTAACAGTAAATATTGGCTGATCAATAGAGAGGGTTCTAATGGAAATAATTCTATCTGCAACGGTCAGAATAAAAACATAGCACTGGCTGACCAAAATTAACTTTGTTAAAGAGAAAATCTGTTTTACCATCACGTTTCTTCTTCTTCTTTTTTGATGGGATGTGATCTACTTCCACCCTCTTCCTTGAAATCTTTGGTTTGGGAGAGTTATTGGGTAGAGTCGGATCGCTGCTTTTAGCATGGAACACGTTATGGCCTTTGTCTTCTAAGGAAACAGGAGAATCAACTTTATCACGCTTATGACTACCACCAGGAGAAGAATCAGAATCGGATGACAAAGTGAAAGTTGAATGGGATGGAGCCTGTTAAAAAACTTGAATACCATTAACAGCACCAAAGCAAAGACTAACGAGTGTGTAAAATAGTGTATGTTGAAAAGAAAAGGATAAAAAATATGAATGAAAGAGTAGTCTTTGATAATGAGAACGTCTGTAATTTCAAAAAAGAACAAAATTATTATTTCCTAATATTGGCAGTGGAAGTAAGAGACCTGGAAACAACGAAGCCAATCAGGGGAATCCTCCCTGGAACTGCTCATCCTGGAAAAACTAAGCTATGTGATACCTGTATTATTATTATTATTATTATTATAATCTCAAGGGCAAATCTAAGGCAAGACAAAAGAAGAGAGGATCAAATACAGAACATCTATAAATTAATGCTATCAAATACAGAACATCTATAATGCTAATCAAAACAAAACCCAAATACAGCTCTGCAGCCAGTAGTTGTTTGTTCAAAAGCTATTCTGAGAGCTCGATTGGTTAAAAAACACAAACAGTAAGCAGTCTAAAGCATTGATTTCTCGGAATAACAAAAATCATTTCTGAATGAACAAGAAGATCACCTGCTGGGCACCGCAGCTCTATATTAACTACTTATTTGTAATAATCTTCTTCTTCTTCTTCTTCTTTTTTTTTTTGTTTCTTCTTCTTCTTCTTTAAACACGGGACCAACCAGAACCAGGCCAGCAGCACTGCTCTCCCCAACAGTCAGTCACTGTTACTCTGTCATGTAGCAATTTGGTACTGCTACAATACAAACCTCGTTTCGTGAGACGGGTCGGGTTGAGTATCCATTGTGGGCTTATTTTATTATAGTCAAAAAGTTAAAGTGTACAATTTTCACGATAGAATATTTAACAAACCCTAATGTTTTAAAAAATTCAAATTAAACCGTAAGAAACAAACTTAAGTTGACAAAGAAAGATTTGATATGATTGGTTCAGTTAAATGTTACATTAATTTAATGTCACGTTTTCATTTTATCATAAATGAATGTCACTATTATGTGAAAAAATAAGATTCACTTCTTAAAATATACTCCCTCTTATTCAAAATAAAAGTCGTTTTAGAAGGAATTTAATTATTCAAAATAAGTGTCGTTCACGATTTTTCATGCATGTTTATAATTTTATTTCTAAAATTACCCTTTAATTTCTCTCACATCCTAATTATACAGATTACATTTTCAAGACAATTTAACGTACAATTAATAAGGGTATATAAAACATTTCACTAGCTTTCTTAATAAATGTGACTTTTATTTTGAATAAGAGGAAGTATAACGGTTTGCTTTATGGTTAAAAATAAAAATTAATATCAAGTCAACATTAACATAATATTTAACTTATAAGAAGTTAACCTTATCAAATTTTGTCAAATTAGATTTTGTTTTGAATATTTGAAAAAGTTAATAGTCAATTTGCCAAAAGATTAATGTTCAATTTATATTTTCTTATAAATGTTAACAATAAAAATACATTTTTATTCTAGATTAGAAGTTTTATGATATCGAAATTGCCACCCCAAATTTTAGGATGACAATAAGTAAAACATATAATGATTTAACTATTTTGTATGACAAAAAATTTAAAAAAATGATTCATAAACAAACTTCCATGCATTCTTATTCGTAGATATAAGATAAGACAAGATGGCATATTTTCTATTTTTTCGGTTTTTAAAAATTATGAAAATTATAAAAAATAGTTTTTACTTTTTTGTTTTTTCATAATAGGGTTTATTACCAATTCAACATATATTATTTAATTATTTGATATATTAATTACTAATAAAATTTATGGATAATTTAGTTTAATATTATATATTTAATTAATTTCAATTATCTATTAATAAAAATTATGAATAATTGATTTTTATAATTAAATAATTATTAATAAATATAATCAAAATTTAAAATATCTTCAAAATATATAAATTTAATATATATTTAAATTAAAATTAAAATTACAAATTAAATTAAAAATTTAAATTATTTGTTGAAAAATAAAATAATTTTATTAATAAATATTATATAAGATATTAAAATAAATTTTATTAATTAAAAATAATTTATTTTTAAGTGTTATTTAATATATAATTATCATCAATAATAAAAATATAACTATAATGATAATAACAACTAAATGGGTTTTTGTTTTTATTTGAAAGAAAAACATAAACTAAAAATTACTACAGAAAAATAGAAATGAAACCAAACGACCCCTAAGATGAAGGGTTTATTTGATTTTATTTTTATTTTTCTATTGTAACTTTCTATTTTTTGTTTCTATTTATGTTTTTTTAGTTTATATTTTCTTTATTAAAAAATTGTTTGGTTAATATTTCTAGTAAAAAACTGAAAACAAAAACTTGAGATTTTTAATAAAAATATAAAATTAAAACATCTTTAATTTCATCCTCCTATTTTTATTTTTAATTATAATATTAAATTTTAATTTAATTATTTTAATATATCAATTTGTATGGTTAAATTTAATAATTCTTACTATACTTAGGACTTGAAGCATAAAGATGAATGTGGCGACATGGTGATTGAAGACTAAATTTTAATGGGATTGTAACATCCCATCACCGATGGGAAGGGTAAAATAGTAATTTGGGATGGGTTATGAGCGTGAAAACTAGTCTCGGCATGTTCATGCATAATATGGCCTCCATATATGCATAAATTGTAATTTTTGTATATGCACATGAT
>JANVCQ010000003.1:32057702-32088561 GCA_025531925.1 Erythroxylum plowmanianum
CACTGAGTTCGCAAAACTCACCCAAAATTTGCAATTATTTTTCAGGACCCAGAAGAATACCCCGTTAGGCAACGGGCATATAGCAACCGCATGTGAGCGAGAAAAATGGTCGGGATCAGTTCTCGTCTGCATTAGTGTCTGATAGAATTGTATTTTTCTGAATTTTTGTATTAATGATTGGGTCAATTTGTAAAGTCAGCAGACTGGAATAAATTGTATTTATGAAAAGGCCCCCCGTGGCCATTGTATTTACCGATGAGCGTGAATGTTAATTGATTTCCGCATTGTGTATATTTATGTTTTCAAAAAAAATTTATATTTAGTTTTGACTGAGTGATGTAGCACGTCACCCTCGCAAGGCACGGACTCGAATGTCACCATCGATGTCGAGTTCGAGTCATGCGAGAGTCGGGTGTTACAGGGATACCCTTCGGGCAGTCATTACACGAAAGGGTCTATGATCCTTATTTACTAGGCTATTCTAGATCAATCCATAATCTAGTTTAGTTATTATCAATCGCATTTATATTGTCCAATAAGTACAATCAAACTTGAAAGAAAGATTGATTACGTCCATCTTCCTTATAATTTGATATTTTATGATTTTGTTTATTTTGATCCTCGTTAAGAGTGCGAGTGCGAGTGCGAGTGCGAGCATCTCTGTTAAGCATCCACTAACAAAAATCAACATCATGAGTGTGAGTGATGGCTAAAATATACAATAAGAGAGTAAATGATAAAAGAAGTTAAATTGCAAAAATAGACTGCTGTCTTAATTGTTTCTCCCCAAAGAGAATGTGAGCAACCCAATGAGAGGAGCATGCACCTAGTCTTTTCTAGGAGAGTTCTATTCAATCTTTCAGCTACTCCATTCTGTTGTGGAGTAGCTCTAACTGTCTTATGCCTAAGAATTCCACTTTTACTGCAGTATTCCTCAAATTCCTTGTTGTAATACTCCAGCCCATTATCAGTCCTTAGGCTTTTTAATTTTCTCCCAGTTTGGTTTTCCATAAGAGTATGCCATCTCATGAAAACCTCCAGTGCTTCATCCTTCCTCTTCATAGGATAAACTCGACATTTCCTTGATTTGTCATCAATTATGGACATAAAATAGAAGTTCCCTCCTACTGTGGGGACTTGAGCTGACCCCTAGAGATCACTGTGAGCATACTCCATGATCTCTGTGGCTCTCTTAGCTCCCCTTTGAAAAGCTGACTTGTGGTGCTTACCTAGCACATAAGATTCACAAAAATCTAGCTTCTGTAGGTTCTTTTCAGGTATAAGACCTTGCCTAGAGAGATGGGGGCAGGCTTTTGTTGCCTGCATGACCCAACTTAGCATGCCATTGCTTGGTTGGCTCAAGGTTTGTACTTTTTGAAATTTGATTAATTTCAGTTGAGCCTATAACATAGTATAGGCCACCCCTTTCCACTCCTCTAATGATGACTCTTCCATCCCTTAGGATTTCTCTAAGTCCATCTTTGGATCTGATTTGGAAGCCTTGCTTATCAAACAAGCTTTTCGCGATCAGATTTCTCCTTATTCCTGGCACAAATCTGACATTGCTTAGGATCCTTCTTTTTCCATCAAACATGTCGATGGAAACACTTCCTATACCCTCTATCCTTTGCTGTCCAGAATCTGCCATTTTAACCTTGGCAGTGACTGGTTCAAATGTAGTGAACTAGTCCCTATGAGGAGTGACATGTATAGTACACTCTGAGTCAAATATCCACTCTCTACTAAAGTCCTCACAATCCTTAGTTACAACCAATATTTCATCTTCACTGGAATCTTCAGGTTTTTCAACATTACCTAAAATTTCACTTTTAGCTGCCTTGTCCCTCCTCTTTTTCCTACAATCCCTTGCATAGTGTCCCACCTTATCACAGTAGAAGCATGTCTTAGCTTTTCCCTTTTTCTTCTTTTCATTTTCACCTTCTTTAGGGTGTTTGTCTTTCCCACTTCCCTTCTTCCACTTTCCTTTCTTGCTGTTTTTCTTATGAGACATCTTCTCATAATTATTCTCTACAAACATTACTTCAGCCTCCTTTTTAAATAGATTCACTTCAACTATTTCTTCCATAAGAGAATCTAAAACCCTTTTTACAATGAGTGATTCTCTACTAGCATGCTTAATTACCTTCTTGAATGCATTAAATTCAGGAGGTAATGCCTTTAGGATTACTACAGCTTGATGTTCCTCACTTATTTTCTCATATGTAGCTTCTAAATCTTGTACTAGCTTGAAGAAATAATCTAGGTTATCATCTAAGGATACTGAAGTGTTCATTTTGTAGTTTGCAAGGTTGTGGAGAAGTGTCATCTTGTTGGGAAGACACTTCTTGGCATACAACTCATCTAGTTTCACCTAAAGTTTCTATACAGTGTTGCAATTATGCAATTTCCTTATCATAGTAGGTGATAAATGAAGCATTAACTTGCAATGCACAAGTCTTTTGCATTTTCAGCTTCTTTATAGGGTCAGTTTCAAGGTCATATTCATCAACTATTGCACCATATCAGTCATAGGATTCAAGAAGAGCTTGCATCTGGAGTTTCCAGATGATAAAGTCTTCTTTACCAGAAAATATGTCCATTTCCTTGCCTACCATGCTTGCTGTAAAATAAAGAATCTAAAGACTTTGACTTACGTACTTTCTTAATGAAACTTAATGAATCTTTACTGCTTAAAGTGTCCAAGAATTGTCCCAAGAGGTCTTGATGCTCTGATACCACTTTCTGTTGGGTTTTCTACTGCTTTACTGGTGTTCTTTAAACACAAGAACTTGACAGATTTCGTTAACTTGCAGAAATGGAAATGTAGAAAATAAAAAGGCACAAATTTTACTTGGTTCGATAGTCAAGAACTATCTACATTCAAGGTTCCTACTTAATAGTGGTGGAAGAATTCACTATGAAGAATCAGGAGAAGAGAAACAAATACAGAGATGAGTGTATTTTTACACTTGCAAAGAGCCTCACCAAGAAACCCTCCTAGTACCCACAGGTGTACCCTAGCAATCTCTGAATATTTTCTCTACTCTCATTACTGAATACAAAGGAAATTGAAGCTTTGAATTTCTGTGTATGTCTCTCTTTTGTCTGATGCCTTTTTCTTGCTTTTATAGCTTCTAGAGAAGATGAAGTCTTCGGATGCTTCTTAGCTGAGTCTCACCATTGACATGTGCCTCTCACGTGATTTTTAATGAACATCTTCTGCTGTGCATATTATGAAGTAGTTGCTGCATTTTGTAACCTTGCTTCAGACATGTAAAACGACAATGTTTGTAAGTGTAGCTTTTGATGTAAATTAATAAGTCACGTGTGCTTGTCTTAATCCTTGGCTTTGTTTTCTGTCAGTGAGAAAAATTCGAGAGCTTCTCCTTGTCTCCTTCTTCGACAACTCTCATACACAAACACATATTACTTCTTGTCTTCGATTCTTCTTGTCTTTTTGGTTGGTTCTAGGTATAGATTTATGGAGAATAACTGATTACTATCACAAAAAGCTCATCTAGTTTTACTAGAAAAGGATTCGTAGGTTTTCACTGAAATGATTTTCTTTTATTTTTGCAAATTTTACTTTCATGGCAAGCACAACGTTAAGCACAATGCTTGATGGATTCGAAATACAAGTCTTCTGGATTTTACTTATGTTAATTATGTACTGGAATTCATTGACGACATTGCTACTGGATTTTGATTTGCTTAATCAAAAAAAATGTTTTCCTTGTCATCGAAAAGAGAAAGATGGATGGTCATACATATAGATGCGAATCATAAATTTACTTGGCTGATTGGTTAAATATAACTCTCTTTTTGGGTGCATAGTTATTTAGTATAATATGCTACAAGTATACCACTCTCTCTCTGGGTTTTGCTGATGGAGTTATTAGTTGTTAATTAATCATGTCCAAAGGTTGGTAACTTAAATAAAACATTTTAGATGGTGTCAATGTCTTTTTAGCTAGTAAAAATGAATGTTCCCAAATAACACTTTCACGATGATAAGGATTCATAAATTTTCTTTTGTTTCCCATTTTCTATGTGTGTTCAATTCATAAGGGAGAAGTACAGGGGATATTTAATGGTAAATATCACAATATTTTTATGTATCCTTTGCAAAAAATCTTTTTGTAAATTGTCAAATTTTGTAACTGATCCTCTTATTATCTTCCAAAATTAAATATTGTCATATGTAGTGTTATGTTTTCTAAACAATGGATTGAAAATCAAATGAGATACCCGATTTTCCAATGGATGCAAACACATTTATCCTCTTTTAATGAAATGTTTTAGTTTTTGATTTTCCAACTTGAAATTATGCTTCGATAGTACATATTTGACATCTCATATTTTAATTATCAATTACATCCTTCCTCTCAATGCTTTTGCAGCTACTTAAAAACATGTTTCTAGCTTTGAAGCCCTCCAATCAACTTCAAGGTATGCCCATTCTTGTAGTTTTAAGTTTGTCCAGCATTTTGTCAAAAAACTGGGACAACCTTAAACTGACAAATGTGATTTTAGCTTGTTTCTTTTCTTAAAATCAATGAATTGTAGCATTTGTTTATCCTGGACATAGTTTGTACATGAGAAATTTGAACTGTGAATCTTCCCGTTTAAAGTTGCAGACTAATTTTATTTTATCATACCGTTTTTATTGAATTTGATCTTTGATAATTTTGAGAACTATGTCAATGTGAAGAATTTATTTAATGCATTTTGCAAATATGTTATTAATAGGAAAGAAGCGTAAGCCTCTAAAATCAAATGTCCGTTAACTTCTTTTCCTTTTCTAACCTATATTTGGGATAGTATCCACTAACAATTATGCCCTACTTTTCTAAGGACCAACTTTAGAAATGAAATTTTGTAAGATTATAATTATTTCATAATTGTTTTCTTACATCATACATTGAAACTGTTGAATATAATTTGTATCACTATATTTCTGTACATAAGAACAAGGTTTATCAAGGTTTATATACAAACTTCCTAGGACTATTTAGGAAGTAATCTAGTTATTAAATATAAGAAATCTCTCAATTATAGGAGAGATTATAGGAGTAATTATAACAATATCAATACAAGATCAATGCTAATATCTCTAGTTAACACTCCCCCTCAAGTTGGTGCATAGATATCACACATGCCCAACTTGCAAACAAGGTTATGAAACTGTTTGTTGTAGAGTCCTTTGGTGAAGACATCTGCCAATTGTTCATTTGACCCTATATGGAATAATTGCAGAGAGCCATTCATAAGTTTCTCCTTCACGAAATGTCAATCAATTTCTATGTGTTTTGTTCGATCATGCTGAATAGGATTGTGAGCTATACTAATGGCAGCTTTGTTATCACAGTAGAGAGATGAACTTCCTTCATCTGTCAGTTGTAATTCATTCATCAGCTTCCTTACCCACAATAGTTCGCACACACCTTGAACCATAGCTCTATATTCGACTTCTGCACTGAATCTAGCAACTACATTCTATTTTTTGCTTCTCCAAGTGACTAGATTTCCTCCTATGAGCGTACAATAAGTAGTGGTTGACCTCCTATCATCTGGAGATCTAGCCCAATTAGCATTTGTAAATGCTTCTATCTTAAGATGACCATTGTTAGTAAACATAAGGCCTTTGCCTGGAGCAGACTTTAGATAGCGCAAAATGCGAAACACAGCTTATAAGTATGGATGTCACTTTTCTGGAGTATGAGTCCTATTTCACCACATCTGCAACACTTCTTCAAAAGGAGAATGAGATTGAAGAAGATGTGTTGCTTGACTCTAGAGATAATGTGATCCAAGGAGAAAGAGCAATTCAGGGGAAGGCAACTAGTTTTGTTCAAGAGGATCAAAGTCGGCGCTTAGATAGACCAGACTTAAAGACATACTCAAGGCGAGATAAGACAGAAAAAGCCATCATGCAATCTGTGCCAATGCCGTCCTCTTCCCTCGAAAACACTAATGAGCTAGAATATGATTTATCTGATGATTTAGATAAGCTAATTGCTCTTCGAAAAGGTGTTAGAAGTTGCACCAAACACCCAATTTCTAACTTTGTTATATATGACTCATTATCTCCTGCCTATAGAGCCTTTGTCTTGTCTGTTTCTTCTGTGTCTATTCCACAGGATTGGAGAGAAGGAATGAAAATTGTCCAGTGAAAAGAAGCTATGATTGAAGAAATGAAGGCCCTGGCAAAAAGTGAGACTTGGGAACTTGCCAAGGCTCCAGAAGGAACACGAACGGTTGGTTGCAAACGGATATTCACAGTGAAGCATAAGCCAGATGGGTCCATTGAGAGGCGAGATTTAGGGCAACCTTTTTTCTGGCTATTTGTTCCAAACAAGGACCGAAAACTTGGTTGAGTATACTCGCCCTAAAACAATTATGTTTTTTATCTTACCACCCACCTAGACTCCTTCAGCTGTGACTGGCGAACCTCACCGTAAAAGACCCAACACCGACTCCACGCCACACGCTACCGAAGTCTCTCTGTCGTCGCCGCGCGTGAGTGCCACTCGCCACCCTCTGACCAGTGTTTTGCCGCCATTCTTTCTCCACCGATGTCGTCGGCCTCTTGCCTCTCCTTTGGGGGTGTCAGACGCAACCTCCAACCTTCTGCCAGTACCCTTGCTCCCTTGCCTTCCTTCGGTTTTTTTGTTCTTGGTATTTTTCTGCCCATACAAAAGTTATTTTTCAACCATATTCTATTGATTCCATAGGCATATTTTTATTGGAGATTCTGATTAATACTGGAGAAGATGGAGGGAAAGAAGGTAATTATGTCGAGTTTCGATAATCCTTCACTTCAAATCAGTCCCATAAAACTTGATGGAACTAATTATCTTGCTTGGTCAAGATCCTGTTTGTTGTTCATCAAAGCTAGAAGATTACAGGGTTACATTACTGATGACAGTAGGAGACTCAACGTCAATACTTCTGATTATAATTAGTGGGAGTCCGAGAATTCTCTCGTCATGTCTTGGCTTTGATACCAATTGTTATAGGTCTTATGAGAGAACTAACCCTAAAAGCTAGCTTGAAGGATGGGAGAGCTCATAAGTTTATAAATTCCACATCAGTTTCTTTTATTATCGATGTGGGACAATTAGACTATAACATTCCACCATGCTTCACAGCTGTGCGCTAGACCTTTTCTAGCCCCAGGCGAATACTGCTATACTAGCGTCACCACCCACGTACCCACGAGCTAGTTGTGCGCTAGATCTTTTCTAGCCTCGAGCGAACACTACAATGCCAGCGTCACTACTCATGGGCGTGGCATGAGAACTTGAAGGAGTGGTGTTAGCTCCAATACCATGTTGAATATAATTTGTATTCACTATATTTTTGTACATAGGAACAAGGTTTATATACAAACTTCCTAGGACTATTTAGGAAGTAATCTAGCTATTAACTATAGGAAATCTCTCAATTATAGGAGAGATTATAAGACTAATTATAACAATATCAATACAAGATCAATGCTAATATCTCTAGTCAACAGAAACTATTTTGAATTATTTCGTGGTTATTCTCTTACATTGTACATTGTTTGAACAAATTTATGTAAATACATTAAAATTTTTATTTTTTGTAGTCATGGCCCGTTTCAGTTTGAGTTTACGTAGAAATGCCGAAAGAACAAAAAAGATTGCGGTTGTCTTGACTGTATGGTTGCAATTGTGTAACGTTGTTAGTTCACTATTTAGTTTGTTGGCATCGAAGGCTTCTTTATATAGTTACAGGCCAAAGGTTAGAAGTTATTTTCAAAATTTTTATGCAAATCGAGATTATGTGAGGCGAATTGTGTATGACAATGATGAGTCATGTATTTCAATATTAGAATAAATAGGCAAGCTTTTTTTAAACTATGTGAAATGTTAGAAAGTATAGGAGGATTAAAGTCAACAAAAAAACATGTTTATTGATGAACAAGTAGCAATTTTCTTACATATTATTGCTCATCATGTTAAAAGTCGAGTTATTAGGAAAAATTTTAGAAGGCCAGGAGAGACAATTAGTCGATGTTTTCATAATGTTTTGAATGCAGTAATGCATTTACAAGATCTTTTGTTTAGAAAACTTGGGCCCATACTAACAATCTCTTCGGAATCAATGGATGTGGTTTAAGGTAAATAATCACGCTATTACTCTTATAAAATATAGTGAATATGATTAAGGTTCCTCGTTATTTTTTATTTCATTTGAATTGTAGAATTGCTTAGGTGCTCTAGATGGGACATATATCGGAGTTAATGTGCCAATTAAAGATAAGCCTAGATTTCGACTCATAAAGGCGATATTGCAACAAATATATTAGGTATGTGCACACTTGACATGCAATTTGTTTATGTTTTTCCTGGTTGGGAAGGGTTAGTAGCTAATGATCAAGTTCTTCGTGATGCAGTTACTAAGGTACAGGGACTAAAAGTGCCTCATGGTAAGCTTTCTTATATAATATAGGAAGGTTGTTTGAAATTTTGTATATGAGATAATGTAAATTGAATAACTTATGGAGTGTTTTTTTTATATAGGTTGCTATTACTTAATCGATACAGGTTATACAAATTGTGAGAGCTTCCTTGCACCTTTTAGGAGGTCAAAGGTACCATTTGAATGAATGACATCAATGTTATCAATCAAGAAATCCAGAGGAATATTTTAATAAGAAGCATGTGACTGCACACAATGTAATTGAGAGATGTTTTGGATTACTAAAAATTAGGTTAGTTATTCTTAGGAGTGCATTATTTTATCCAATAAGGATACACAATCGAATTATTATAGCTTGTTGTTTGCTTCAAAATTTTATTAGGCAACATATGAGTTTTCATCCCATAGAGAGTGATTTAAGGGATTATTTTCACACCAATTTAGTTGTTGAGGAGGAGTGTATAACTGCTATTGACTCAACTAATACTTGGACAAATTGGAGAATTGAATTGGCACGCAAAATGTTCAATGAATGGTGAACATCTAAGCAAAATGAAAATTGACATTTTTAGATGTTCTATTATGTTTGAGTGTTAGGAGGTTTTATATTATTATTTATGTAAGTTTTTGTACTCTTTGTTGTTTATGTTGTATGCTGTTATTATAGACTATATTTTTCTCATAAGTTGTTGATGCTTAATGTTAATAAAATGAAGAAATTTATGAATGTTTTCATTTTTCCTTTATTATGATGATTATTTTTTATTTATTAATATTGTTTTAATTTGGTAGATAAGTATGTCAAGGAATTTCCCATCAACTATTAATTCTCAAAGTTCAAAAGGAACAAAGAGAAAGTGAAACTATAATAAGGATGTTGTGCTAGTTTATTGCATGGTTGATTTGCAAAATGTGGAAACGCACAATGCTAATACAAGATGTAAAACTGGCTATCTCAATAAATTAGAAAGAATGGTAGCAACAAAGTTCCCAATTCAAACTGAAAAGCCAAACTTCCATAAAGTCTAAGATTAAGACTTTAAAGAAAGAGTGGAGCATTGTTTATGATATGGTAAGGAAAGATACTAGCAGATTTGGATGAGATACCGAAAGGAAGATTGTCACTGCTAAAGATCATATATGGAATTCTTATTTAAGCGTAAATAATGAACTTTTAACTTGTTTTAAGTATTTTGTTTAACTACTTTCTAGTCATTTATATAAATTATTGTTTTTTTTTAATCTTATTCGAGTCATAAAGGTGCAGCTCAATATTGAAGAAAGAGCTTTCATTTCTACAATGAATTGACTGAGATCTATAGAGAAGATCGTGCAATTGAAAATGACGCATAAACTGATGTCGATATTCTTGAAGAAATAGAAGGCCAGAAGGTGCAGGTGAGATAAATAAAGGTGGTGAAGATCAATATGAGCATGGTTTGTATGATATAAATGAGTCCTTTACCCAATCTCAAACATCAAATTTTGAAAGATAAGCTAAAAATATTTCAGCAAAGAATAGAAAAAGGAGTAATGATATGGAAGAAGCAAGCCGTGCAAATTCAATTATTATTACTGCCAGGATGTTGGGTGATATTATGAATCAGATTGCAGAAATTTTGTTTAATAGTATTGGGACTAAAATATACATTCATCGAAGAGTTGAATAGTTAAATAGTGTATACAAATTATGAAAGGGATACTATTTTAGGCAAAGATCTTAATCATCCTACACAATTACTTTTGTTTTTTAATCTTGTGCCTTCTTGTAGACTCCGTGAGTGAGGAAGTTTTTTGCCACACATTGAAAATTATATTGAAGTTTAAATATTTTATCTAGTTATTTAAAATAAAGTTAAAACTGAATTTTTTTGTTCAACTAAATAACATTTTAGTAATTTAAAGCCCTATATTATATTTATTTTTAATATCGTTCTATTGTTATTTTATATTACAACTGCGACTATATAATAAATGCTAACATAAGTCCGACCAAATTCACGAAATATATGAAGGAAAAATTAACCACTAGAATATGTTGAAAAGTCAAATGATAATAAGAAAAATAATAAGAAGAAATTTTGAAGATGAAGAAGAAGAAGAAGAGGGAGGACAAGGAGGAAGAAAATTAATAATAATAATAATAACAAAATTAATAATAATAATAATAATAAGAAGAAGAAGAAGAAGAAAATTAATAATAATAAGAAATTTTATTATAATAATAAGAAGAAGAAGACGAAGAAGAAGAAGAAGAAGAAGAAAATTAATAATAAGAATAATAAAATCAATAATATGAAGAAGAAAATTAATAAAAATAATAATCCTAATTAATAATAATGAATAAATTAAATCACTAATAATAATAATAATGTAATTAATGATGATTAAAATGAATATTTTGATTTTTTTATTAGTTATTCTTTTGTCATTCCAATTTTATGTTTTCAATCCAAATATTGGCATAAAACTTCTTTGGCAATAAATCAAACAAATAATACTCATTTCATTCTATTCCTCGTCTATTATATTCCAAAGAATAATCATCCTATTCCAAAGAAGGTAAGAAAAACTATAAAAGTTAGATCTCGTAATAAAGTAAGTTGTATTAAAGAATACTTAGTTGGGACATATGCCCTATATAAAACAGAAAAAGAGCAGGAAAGGGTAAATATAAAAACGCCAAAAATCTAACCAAAACAGAATTATCGACGCACTGTATATGGCAAAATTCGCAAATCATTTCAATCTATAATTGGATTAATCTTGCGAACACCTAAAGTTCATCAAACACGATAAGTAAAGAATAAGCATTGTCTGTCCATCTCCATCCATCTTCTTACTCTGTAAGAGAAGCAAACATAAGGTGATCATGAACAGATTCTGAGAGAAGGAAGGGGGGCAGAGTGAGATGAGTGCCATATAGAGTATCATACACAGTTCCATTATTGTTAATGTTCCTAGATGTGCTTTTGCAGAGAACAGCACCAACGCCGTGAACATCCACTTGGAAACCAGAAAGCCAAATTTTGGAAACATAGGAGCAATAATATGGAGTTGATAAAATCTGGTAAGCAGTGCATTGCCAATTGGTCAAGTCGAGGAAAATGAAATGCATGAGCAGAAGTTCTGCTACTTAAACCAGTATCATTAGACATCTAAACAGAATCTTAAAGAGACATCAAAGTAATACAAGGGTTCTCTAACTTTCACGGCTTTCATCACCGGCTGATACATGGCAAATGTGAATCCCAAGTTAATTCTGGTATTGACAATGTTTGAGACCTCCACATAGCATAAATAGCACGTGATCAGAATTACTGGGTTCCATTCTACATAATACCAAATGTTGCAGAAGTTACAAGGATTATATATGCAATTGTAAGAAAACTGGAAAAAGGGACAAGAACATCAGTTAGCAAGTAGCATTCAGGTCTCATAAATAGCCTACGTTCACCTACTCACCATACTAATTGAACAAATTGCTAATTTAAATAAGTATACTAGTCGCAAGAATGAAAGTCAGGCTGATTGGCATGTAGAAGTGACCGTGTGGTTTAATCTTACTAACTGAAACCCATATTAAGTTGAACTACATAGATAAATAAATTCAAACTAAACAGTCAACCAAAGTGTCACAAGCAATAGACAGTAAAAAACCAGTCTACAAAATTCAGATCAAGCAATGCAGATGTTATAATGGACACGTGAGCATATATGAAAAGATGAACCAAAAATTATTATACTTAAAAATGTATCAGGAAAATTGACATTGGCTACTTCAGGCACTATGGCAATCTGTGCCACCTTGCACATACGCATCTAAGCTGCGTAAGAATCACAGGCATGCTGGAATGGATCCTGAAGGAAGTTTTAAGTACAGATGACAGACTTTGATGAGTGATGCCAAACAGGCTCTAGCAGCAGACAGGAAGCCACATTATCCTCACAGTAAAAGGTAGCACAAGAAGTAATAGGGATCTCAGTGGGTGAGGCGAATGTTAGCTTAGCATTACTAACCTCAGATTCTAAGCATGTCTTGAACTCTATATGCCAGTTTGACATAGGCTACATGTACAACATGTGCCACGCAGAGATGGTTTGCAGGAAACTTAAAACTCCTGAATTCATCTTATTTGCTAATTGCACCACAATATGCATGACTATAAATAGCTATGAACAAATATTAAATTGAAGATGAGCTCATTCTGATGCAAAATAAAAATTAACAGTTATTTTCTTAATTACAAATTTTCCTTAAATTGAAAAAGGAATTTTAGTTTATTTAAGTTTGTCCTTGTTGAATTAAATTTTAAGTCTATAAAGGAATAGTAAGAATTTGAAATGCAAGATGCATACTTAGGAAAGAAATATACAAGATCACCTTGACTAGGAAGTAATTGCAGTGGTCATCTTGGCAGTGATCTTATTTAGGAAGTCTATTATTGTCGTAAGTCTATTTTTAATAGGAGAATAACTTAGTATATCCATATTCTATTTTACTTCCCGTCTATTTTAAAGGCATGACAATGAATAAGTGAGAAATTTTCTGTAAAAATAGTTGACATAAGTTTGTCAAGGACGAGTTTTCTAAACAGCAATCATAGGGCTTAGGAGAAAAACACTAGCAAGAGAAGAAAGGATTTCCCTGTGAGCCATCCTATGACAGGATCCTACACAAGCACATTATAATTTGGTATTAGAGCCTGTCATCGTGGTTGACTCTATAGACTTGTCAAGTCGAATGGATGTACTCATGAGAAACATCGATCAAAGGTTATCTATGGGCAAGGACTACCAAAGGTCCAACAAAAAGTTCTTGAACTCACAGCTGGAGGGGATTCTGCACAACCGGAAGGGCGAGGTAATAATAATGAGGTGGGGAACAATAGTTGTACCTGTAGAGACCAAAGGGAGGAAAGAAGCGTTGGCAAGCCAGAGGGTCTACTATTCCTAAGTATAATTTTGCTTCATATAATGGTATTAAAGATTCATTGATTTGGATCCATAAGTGTGAACGGAGACTATTTTGTAATTTTATGAAATTCATAGACTATTTTATAATTTAAAAAAATTATTTGAAACGGTAGACAGTATTGACCAACACCGTATCATATTAGAACTAAATTTGGGAAGAACTCTAACAAAAGAGGATTTTCCTATGAGTCATCTCGTGACTAGATCCTACACAAGAAAACATATAAGAATCCTAATTAGAGTATGAATCAATTTTTATTTGGATAAGATTAGGATGATGAGTGCAAAATTGATATGTAAGATTATACGCTTCAATTACCAGAGAGCGAAGAGAGCTTTCAAGTTAGGAATTTCAAACTAAAAAGTGTGATACTTTCTCACCTAAAAGTGATTCTTAAATATTTTAAGTGATTTCTAAGTACTAGGTGCGATGCATAATTCTTTGGAAACCCTATATGGGATTTCTAGAAGTTGCTAGTGTGAAGCTAAAAATTTTTAATGTAACTTAAATTTTAATCTTCTTCATTGATGTTAATGAAGATCTGAAGTAGAAGTAAAGACAAAAGGAAA
Source organism: Erythroxylum plowmanianum (assembly GCA_025531925.1). NCBI lineage: Eukaryota > Viridiplantae > Streptophyta > Magnoliopsida > Malpighiales > Erythroxylaceae > Erythroxylum > Erythroxylum plowmanianum. Next base: position 32,071,698 of record JANVCQ010000003.1, read on the forward strand.
GAGAGAACGAATTTAAAAGGAAGTACATGCAAAGCCTACATCCACAAACACAAATCTATTAAGGCTACATATTTATTTGGGTGCTGTGTAAGTTTCGTAGTACAATTATTCCTTATTTATTAGGTCAAATATATTCTCATCATAAATATATTCTTAATTAGGAGAATACAAATAATACTCTTTAATTCCTAAGATATTCAAGATTCCTTCCTAAGCTGATAAATAGATACCTTCTATCATCAGTTAGGGTATAAATTCTAACTGAAAGAAGAAATACTAGAAGATATTTTGCAATTACCTGCATTATTCATTTTTGTTTTCCTTGGTTTTTCTGTGCTTCTTTTCTCTCTTTTTTTCTTTTTTTTTGGTTAAACCCTAATTAAGAAAGGAATAAAAAGCTGCCACCTTTTATCGCTGAAGGTAGTGTAGCAACCTATGGGAGTTGAAGGGATATTATCGGCAAGAAGCAGTGCATGAAACAGCAAGAAGTGCTCAAAAAACAGGAAAAGAAATAGGAAGAAGCGTCAAAACCACAGGGTAAAGAACACTTCAACAGCATGATAACCAGGCCAGAGGTAGGAAACAACAGTAGTTAGACTACTGAGACAGGCAGTTGAGAAAGACCACGGTAGAACTTGCTGGAATACATATGGTCTCACCAGAAATAAGAAGAAAAAGAGGGTGGCTGTGGAAGATGACATGCTGGCTAAGAAAAAAGCTGAAAAGATGTTTCTGAAAAAACTTGCTAAAGATAAGAAAAAGGTGACATGCCAGCAAAAAAATTAAACTAAGTAGGATCTAGTGGCGAGATTAATTATCATCTTGAAGAAAGCAAAAAGAGAAGAATTGACATGAATAGCCTACATACACTGCCATTAAATCTACATGTTTATTAGGTACCTGATCACAACTATAATGCTGATTAAGATGATATATGTAATATTCTTATATTTAATACTAAGTTTCATTGATATTCAACAATATATATTATATTTTCCTTAGTTATTTGATTTTAGCATACAATTAGTCCTCTATACGTCATACATCAGATCCACTTTTCAAACTATTGACAAATGGCAGTGTGCTTGAAGTAGAATTGCAAAGAGAAGCAAAATGAGTATCCATCAAAGTCGCCCTTAATCTACTTGTCTATAATTATAAATACCTTTGTCATTTGGATTAAAGCTCAATGCTGCCCATGGCTTCTGGTCATAGAATGCCGCCGAATGAGTTTCTGTCCAGGAGTTTGATGATCATCCTGTGAAAATCCATGACAATATTGAACTCCAGGCAACATAGAGAAAATATAAGCTACAAAGACTTGTCAACAAAGTTTTAAAAAGGATCACAAAACACGGCCAAAAAACTATAACCAAGAAACTGTTAAAAAACAAAAATTCATGCAATTTAATTAGCAAATGCTTTTACTCCTTTTAAAGTCTAAACTTGAATGGGAAAGATATGAAGATAAATATACTGAGAAACCACCAAAAACAAGCGGCAGATCCTCCATTAATATTCTCTCTAGACCAAATGAGACAGATTGATAACTTGTCAACAATTTACAATGAGATTTGATAAAGAAAGGTGCATACACGGTTACTACGTGGTAATTGGATAAGTTATTACTAAATTGACAGAATAAGTTCAAATTGCAGAGACATCATGAAGAGTTTTCCCGTTATCTACAGGGAGGAAGCCTGCACCATCCAAGTTTAATTAATTATTTTCTAATATTGAAGAAGATTCTGCAAGAAAGATCCCTCCAACTGCTTGACAATCTGACAAATTTATCAATTCCAGGGGGAACAAACAACTGACCTTGTACAAAGAAGCTGCTGACTCGGACTGAACTGTCTGAACTGGAATTTGTCCCACGGTTCGTAATGTATCCAGTGCATCCAATGTTAGCTGCCACCCACATAATGCATCAGCATCAGCATTGCTGCCAGATCCGTGACTATTACAACCAGCAGCAGCTACATTGCCATTGACCCATGGGCAGAACTGGTTGTGATAAATAATTGGGTCAAACTCCATAGTTTCTTCATAATTGCTTTCGCCCTTTGGAGGCCCTGAACATCAAAGAGCATACATTAACAAAATAGCCAGAAGAAAAGAAAATAATATGGGGGGCATGCCTCCAAACTGAAACACTCAAGAAATTTGTCTACCAAACATTTCTCCAGTACCTGATATTGCCTTTAGTACATGTATAAGATTATATATAACAACAAAAAAAGTCCAAGAACAATTTAACTCACCTCCAATAGCAAACTGCACCCAGTATATTGTCTCTTAACAACATTAAGGCTTGCCAAATATGGATTTTAGCAATTAAAAAAGGACGACCGATAAAAAAAATTATAAGCCTAATGTCTAGTTTTAGTCATACATTGCAAACTACATGTCAAAGAGTCTACTATATAAAAATGAACATTAAGAAAGCTGTACAAAAGAAGATTTCCAAAAAGAAGAAGGAAGCAAGAAGATATGTGTATGAATTCAGCACCGTATTTACAATGCTTAACATGTATCCATGTGTGAGTACAATCCAGGTAGAAATGGGATAATGAAAATGGAAGGCGTACCTATCCCATTAGCAAAATTTGATTCTATATGCAGACAATTGTTTGTAAATGATGATTTTCCAGCCTTAGTGACTTCTTTATCAGTTGCTTCATAGCCTGAACAAATGTTTACATTACAAGAATGAGATGGATGGGCATTTGTATCTAGGGCTATCTTGCAGCTCTGGCTAGCCTTTTCACCACTTTCAACCGACTCAGCCTTTGTCAGGCCATCTATCTTTGAGCCACTATCAGCCCTTTCCAACGATTGAGACAACATCTCATGGCTATCACCATGAGGATCTTCCCTATTTAGTTCATCGGGGACAATCTCGTCCATTAAATCAGGATCAGGAGCAGATTCACCAGTCTGACCTTGATTTTCAGCATAATCTACTCTAGGTTCTACATCACCAACTACACTGTCTGTTCTATGAACAGAAACATCAGCACCATGGATTTCAGCTTCATGACTAGCACACATACCAACACTTCCGCCACTAATACCAAAACTAAAACCATCCCTAGCATGAGCCACCACTGTTTCTGCATTAAAAATTTCTTCACCATCATTTGTACTGCTGACACCCATTTCTCCAGCAGTTACTTCTGTAGCAGGTCGGAAACAGATGCTTTGCTGTCCCTGATTGCTATAATTAAGTTCTGATGTCTCATGCACGTCCAGATTACCATATGTACTAGAAGACGGGAAATGAGCATCATCAACATCTGCTGGGTAGTTTTCAACACTTTCCATAGAGTCATCATCAGCATCATGATAAACAGTATCCATTGCAATAACAGATGATGCACGTGTTGAACCTATAGCTGATGGGATTCCTACAACTTGATCACTTCCTTGAAGATACGAAGAAATTCTGTTTCCATCTGCACAAGTCTCAAGACCCACTGAATGACTGGGCCCCGCACCAGATGAGTCTCTTTGATATGGAGAACAGTATGTGTCAAGAAAATCTGTTTCTCGAGCACGTTTTGAGGGCCCAGCAGAAAATTGTCTTCCATCTGTGACTTCATCACCATCACGATCAATTACAGTTCCTTCAACACTATCAGCTGGCTGCATCATCAAGTGTGCTCTATCATCTGAACTTCCACCTATTTCCAAGCTCCGTTTACGAGAACTAGGTCCCCTTGATTCATATGATGCTGCTCGATCACCAACTTCACTGTCAGAAGGTTGACCAATCATCAAATCCCTTCCCATGTCTGCATTATGACTGTTTTCAGGTATTGTTGTCCTGTCTGCCTGAGTAAAAGACAAACCCCCCGCCATTGTAAGATTCAGATCAACTTCTGAATGTTGCAGCAGTTTCCCCTCATCTGTTGTTGCCACTTCATCCCGGTCTTCAATCAGTTCTTTCTCTGCATCATCAGTAGCAACCCAACCACTGATACCACTGGCCGCACTTACTCCGCGTGTCAATGCCATCTTTTTGCTCACATCAGGAATATCGATGTTGTTGGGAGTAAAACGAACAGGCCTTGGTACAGTTGAGAAATCCAATAGTCTGACGGTAGCACCACACAAGCTACAATCCAGCAAAGGTGATCTGAAGTCACTTCTAGAATCTACAGCTAGCATCTTAGCCTTCCCCGTCTCTCTTTTGCCAGAAGAAGAGTGAGCTTTCATGCTTGGTACAGGTTCATGTGAAATACGAACCTGGGCATGAGCAGGGCCAAAGGAACACCCATTTCTTGCTGAGTGAGCAGAATGCTCTTCACAGTCTTGAACATTTGAAAGCCACCTTGGCTCCCATCCACAAAGGCTTATAAGCCTTTGTGCCTGTCAGATGAAATAGACAAATCAAACAGAAACACCTAAAGCCAGACAAATTCACATAATGTAAATGAATAATCAGCAGATTCCCGCAGGAAAGGGGCATAAATAAATCTTACACGAGAATATAAACAGAGTGCCCAATCTCGAGAAGCTTCATATTCTGGTATACTGTCTGACTTACAATTTCCTTCTCCAGCAGCAAAGTTCTGTAACTGGGATAGAAAGCGATCAATCTGCTGCCCTCGAGAAACCCTCATTTGTTCAATTGCTGATACAGAAATAACAGGAAGAAATTGAAATTGCAGAAGTCCATCACATCTATCTTTATATCCTGCAATTAAGGCAGACTGAGGGGTTGGAGGGAACTGCACCAAGCTTTCAGGGCAGCTATTTCCCTTCCAAGGACAGCTAGCTTGGTGGCCAACAACCAGTTGCTTGGAAAAGGCTTCACCGGCATTTTCAACTAAATACAAGAAATGCAAAAGAGAAGTGAGATGAATAGTGAACACTAAAAACGGCTAAGATAATTAAAAATGACAGGCATAATAAGCTTTGGACAATCAAACAAAAATCACCTGCAAGAGAAAAAAGAAGCACAAGCATACATTAAGCCATAATGCAATTAAGAAATCAACAATGTATTTAGAAAGCAAAACAAATCCATGGTCTGGGATAGTAGGAAAGGGAAAGACATAAAGAATGGCCACAAATCAATTTCTCTACATAAATCCGGGAAAACAATTCACAAATGTAGTAAAATCAGAGTGACAATTAAAAAGAAAAAGGATCTTATTCAATTATTTGTCAACCTTAATGATGTTGATCAGAGGCCTAGAGAGTAGGCCAACTTATTAGGTACTATTATATGGAAACAAATTCAGTATGATGATATTAACATAAATGTGAAAATCGCATGCTTTCTCACAATATAATTTTCTTGACTTCAAAGACCAGTTCTAGTAGGCAATTATCTACCTGCACTTTATCCTCATATCAGAAGATCATATCATCTAAGTATATCCTCTGTTTAAGAAAGGGGGGCCAAAAAACAGAGAGCGAGAAATAGGGTAATCGTCTTGATTAGTTGAGCATCTCTTCAAGTCACAAAGCCAACCCACTTACCACTCCAAATACACTTAAAAGATAAGACAACTTTTATGAAGGGTGAGAGTCAAATGTCTCAAAATGAACAATAATAATGCAATAAAAAGGACTCTAAGCAACACGGTTTTGATAGCAAACCTTCCGCAGGGCTCCATGAAGGTGACAAAGCAAAATTCAGGCATGCATCACATGATTCACACACAATTTTATCAACATCACTACTCATCCAACCTCTTTGAGCACAAGCCAATGAACTGGCTGCCTGCAATAACATATAGACAAATATTCTTAGCATGTCCCAACTCTATACCTAAATGTAAGAAACACAAGCAAGCACCTAATAAAATATTAAGCTTGGCATGAACTTCAGTTCTTCATTTTTCTTTTTAAAACCAAACATCATTAACTGTTTTGAATAGTCTTCATGATAGGTAATATTATAGAGATTGTATTATTTATGTATGTAAGAGTGAGAATTGGAGCAAGCTCCCTTCCTAGAAAAATATCCAAGCCTAGACAATCCTTCACAATTCAAAAAAACATACCCCCTACTCTTCTAGTACAGATATATTCCTCTTACATATTCTCTCTCCTTAACTAACTATAACAAACTTGTAACAACTTGCCTATATGGCAGATTCCCCCTTCCCCATCTTGCTCCTACGAACATAAGTTTTAATGGGGCTTAGGTAATATGGGTTGATCATTAGGAGAAGTGCTACAATTGCTAACAATGACCTCCTCCTCAATAGGCACCTTGTCCTCAAGGTGCGCAAAAGGAAATTGCCCTTTAATGAATTCTGCATCCTCCCAAGTTGCTTCCTCTGCTAGTTTAGCTTTCCAAAGGACGAGCCATTGTTGAATATTTCTGGCCTTGGACTTAGTGATACGTGAGGCTAGGATTGCTTCCAGTTCAACCAATTCCGAGGTATCCACCTTTAAACCTGGAGGAAGACTATGCTCAACAGGATGATCGCTCATCCCACTGCCCTCTTTAGTTCAAAGACGTGAAAAATCGGATGTATTTTGGATGCAGGTGGGAGTTGTAGATTATAAGCAACCTGCCCCACCTTTCCAATGATCTTAAAAGGACCTTAATAACGTGCAGAAAGCTTGGGACAAATTCGCCTTGCAATAGTAAGCTGTCTACATGGTCTTAACTTAGCAAACACCAAGTCTCCCTCCTGAAACTTCACCTCCCTCTTGTGAACATCTGCGAATTTCTTCATCATAGATTGTGCACGCAATAGGTTGTGTTTGAGTTGGCGTAAAGCTTCATCTCTATCAACCAAAGCTAGCACCACTGATTCCACTTTAGTTTCTCCTTGGGAAAAATGCAACAAGGTTGGTGGAAGGCGACCATAGACGACTTCGAAAGGAGTCCTCCCAATTGAGACATGATAGTTAGTATTATAGTTATATTCAGCACAAGACAACCAATACGACCAATTTTTAGGTTGTTTGGTAGTGAAGCAACGAAGGTAGGTTTCTAGACACCTATAACCACCTCTGTTTGTCCGTCCGTTTGGAGATGGTAGGAAGAACTCATCTTCAATACTATCCCTTGTAGCTTGAATAACTCTTTCCAAAAATTACTAGTGAAGAGTGGGTCTCTATCGCTCAATATGGAGCTAGAAACGCCATGCAATTTCACCACATCTCGGATAAATACTTCAGCCACTGTTTTAGCTGTAAAAGGGTGTTTGAGAAGTAAGTGTCTGCTTGTTTCAGCTTTTGGAGGGTGAATAAGCACTTTTTTTCACCGCAAAAGCTATTTTTAAGAAAAATAAGTGTTTGGTTGTAAAATCTAAAAGTACTTTTTTCATAGAAATGGCTTTTTCAGAAACTAAAATACAGCTTTTTGAGAAACTCAAATTTGGAGCTTTTCAAAAAAGCACTTTTTCAGGTAGATTTTTCAGATTAATTAATGAGCCTATTTCCAATCCTCTTTACCCTTATATTTTTACACATAATTTTCACAATACCCACAAACACATATTCACTTTTATTTTGAGATTTATATAATATTATGACTTTTTAAATAAGTTTTAATATTTATTTTTGATATTAGTTTTACTTATATTATAATCCATATAAAAGATTTGGTTAGATATATTTTCATTTATGTTTTATATGGCTTAAAATTATATAATAATTAATATGTTATATTTTGCATATTGTTTAATATATTTTACATAATATTTATATACATAAATAATTTTTATTATAAAATAAGTTATAGTTAAAATTAAAAGTGCTTTTTATTTTTATGTTGCCAAACAGTCTATTGTATGAAACTCTTTCAAAAAAGCTCATTTCTAAATGATAGCCAAACAGTCAACTGACTTCTTAGAAAAACTCTACTGATATAAGCTCATCCAAACAGACACTAAGAAATGAGCATACTTTGATAGTCGATCTACTACCACCATTATGACTTCATAACCATGGGACTTCGGGAGTTCTGTGATAAAATCCATTGAGACTTCATCCCAAATCAGCTTAGGAATAGATAGGGGTTGCAAGAGACCCGCTAGAGACATAGCCATCTATTTATTCTTTTGGCATATGGCACATTTACGAACAAACTTCTGTATTGACGACTTCATTCCTAGCCAAAACAATCCGTTAGCAAACCTCTTGTAGGTCTTTAGGAAACCAGAATGTCCCCCTAAAGGTGAGGAATGATATTCTTGCAGTAATTGGGGAATTAAAGTTAAAGTGGATGAAAGAACTAGCCTGTTCTTATAGAACAACAAGTCGTCCCTTAGATGATAATCAGGTTTAGAGTTGGGGTTTTGTAGGAGAGCTGTAATGAGTAAGTTTAGTTTGGTATCCCCCTTGACCTCCTATCAGACCACATCCATATCAAGCGAAAATGGGGTTGAAATTGTCGTGAACAATATCTTATCATCTTCCACTCTAGAGAGGGCATCTGTAGCTCCATTTTGCTTTCTAGGTTTATAGATAACTTCAAAGTCTAATCCCAACAACTTAGCTTGCCAACATTGTTGATCTACTGATGGAATCCACTGGTCTAATAAATGCTTCAAATTCTTATGGTCGGTATAAACCTTGAAATGTCTCCCAGTTGAAAAATGCTTCCAATGCTTAATTGCCATCACTACCACCATCACTTCTTTCTCACAAACAGATTTGGAATAAGTTGATTCAGCTAGTGTCTTGCTAAAATAAGCCAATGGGTGACCCTCTTGTATTAGGACAACACCCAAACCCCTTCCTGAAGCATCGCACTCGATGGAAAATTCCTTGGAGAAATTTGGTAAGGCTAGAGCTGGTGATGTAGTCATTCTCCTCTTTTAACTCCTCAAAAGCTTCCTGGGACGCCTCCCTCCAACTAAACCCGTCTTTCTTGGTAAGTTCAGTAAGTGGTTTTGCAATTTTACCATAATCCTAGACAAATTTTTTGTAGTACCCAATTAGACCAAGGAATCCTCTTACTCCCTTCACATTCTTGGGAATAGTCCACTCCAAAATTCTTTTGATCTTCGATCGATCCATAGCTACCCCTTCACATGAGATAACATGGCCTAGATACTCCACAAATTGCTGTCCGAAAATACATTTCCTCCTATTAGCATACAATTTATTGTCCAGTAGGAGTTGTAACACCCAAGTCAAATGCTACATATGTTGATTCCAATCTAAACTGTAAACCAAAATGTCGTCAAAGAAAACCAGAACAAACTTACGCAACAAAGGTTTGAAAATAGAATTCATAGTGGATTGAAACGTTGCGGGCGCATTCATGAGTCCGAAGGGCATCCCTAGGTATTCGTAATGCCCTTCATGAGTCTAAAACCCCGTGTTATAGATATCCCCTTCTCTAACCCTGATCTAGTGAAAACCTGACTTCAAATCTACCTTGGAAAAATACTTGGCCTCATATAACTCCTGCTTCAGCTCATCTACCACTGGAATTGGAAACTTGTCTGGCTCCGTGAGCTTATTCAAAGCTCTCTAATCAACAAACATCCACCATGACCCATCCTAAGAATCACAAGACTTGAGAAGGGACTGATACTGGGCCTGATAACCCCAGTTTCCAGTCGAATCTATCTCTCAATCTCATCCTTGTGATGATGTGCGTGCCTATAGGGACGAATATTCACAGGTTCTACCCCTTCCTTCAGGTTGATTGCAAGGTCATTAACCCTCTTAGGTGGCAGCTCTTTTGTCTTTTGAAAAACTGACTCAAATCTGAACAAAACAGCCTGCAATTCCTTTTGTTGCACTGCATTCAAGGTTCCCATTTCATCAGATACAGATCCAAGATTCCTATGGACCACAACAGCCCTTCTACTTCCACTTCCTGGCGCTTGAGTATCTGTTGTAGAGCATGAGGAGAAGAGCCTTGCATATTAATTCCTTGCAAAGTGACTTCTACTCCCATTTGGTTGAAGGACAACACGTCTTCTTCTAATCAACCTTCACCACTCCTAATGTCTCCAATCATGCAACGCCTAGTATTAACTCAGGTCCCCCAATATCGAAAACATATGCATCTACACTAAACTCAACTCCATTCCTTTCCAGTTTTACCTCCTTACAAACTCCTTGTGAGAAAGACCGATGCCCATCCCCCAATCTTTCTCTGAAGGTTCTAGTAGGAGTAATGGAGATTCCCATGGTTTGCACCAACCTACTAGACATGAAATTATGACTAGCTCCATTATCTACCAAATTAAGATAGGCATTTCATAAAACTTACCCATCAAAACCATGGATTTCGAAGGTGAGGTCTGACCTTTTCCCATTTCTCTGAACTCAACCAAGTTGCATACCATCTCCCAATCCTCTTGTTGCTCCTCTACCTCCATTGTTTCCTGACTTTTTACCATATTATCGTCTGCGTCTACTTCCCAAACAGTCAACATGTACTCCTTGTCTGGACATTGGTGTAGTGGATTGAAGGTTTCGCCACACTTAAAACACAACCCCTTGGCCCTTCTCTCCATAAGTTGTTCATACGACAAATTCTTTGATCCCCTCCACTTGGTTCCACTATTTCTATTACTGTCTGCCATGACACCTCGGAATTTACTAGGCGATTCCCTTCCTTCACTCCTTGCATTAACAAATCCTCTGTTCGAAAGACCCAAATGAGGGATAACTGGCATTCCCATCTGTAAGCCATGTTCAGAAGGTTGGGTTCCCGACCTTTGTCTTGGTTCGCTAGCGTGGATTACCCCTTCATTGATCAACTCCCTTTCTACCCTTCACGCCACAGTCAACAACCAATTCCTAGTCGGTAGGTCATGAATCCTAACCCGATTCTTAGCTTCTTCCCGTAGACCACCTAGAAAACAACTCATAAACCATTCTTCTAGGAAGTGGGTGATTTGTGAGGACAACCGTCCAAACTAGTCAATATATTCATCCACCGAACCACGTTGGACAACCGATTTGAGCTACTCGATCGGGTTTCCTTCATCCTTCCCACCGTACCAATCGAACAGGGAATGCTTGAAGCATTCCCACGTTATGCATGGCTCAAGCTCGCGTCTGGACGTGAACCAGTATAGCACAGTATCCTCCATGCAGATCTAAACCATCTATTAACGAAGTTCAGAAGGGATCCCATGGATCAAAAAATAAGACTCTGCACGTTTAACTCATGCGAAAGGATCCTCCCCGTGGAGCGAGGGAGATCTACACGTCGTGCTGCGTTCCTATACTCTTCCCACGCACACTCTGTTGTCGCAGACATCGTGTGATTCTCTTGTTGACGAGTCTCTATCCCATGAGCACCATTAATCGTTTTTCCACTACCAAACGAGGAAGACGCAAGGTGAGTCAACACTGGTGAACCTTCAACTCCTTCCCTATTACTCTGCTTTTCTGGGTTTCCACCAGCCATGGCTTGGAATCCTTCCCTCATCTCCAACTAAAGGAGATTTTGGGACTTAGCCAATGTCTCGACACTGGCCATCAAAGAACTCGCCGAGACTCTTGATTCCATTTGAGTTTGCATACAATCTCTACCCTTCTACACCCTATCAATGAAAGCACCAATTGATAGGTAATATTATAGAGATTGCATTATTTATGTATGTTAGATTGACAATTGGAGCAAGCTGCCCTCCTGGAAAAATATCTAGGCCTAGACAATCCTTCACAATTCAGAAAAGCATACCCCCTGCTCGTCCAGTACAACGATATTCCTCTTTCTCTCTCCTTAACTACCTATAACAAACTCGTAACAACTTGCCTACATGGCAGATTCCCCCTTCCCCATCTTGCTCCTAGGAACGTAAGTTTTAATGGGCTTAGGTAATATGGGCTGATCACTAGGAGAAGTGCTAACATTGCTAACACTTCAAATGAGATTTTTTCAATTAAGATTAAATTACGAGTTAAAATTTACTCAGAGTGTTGAAAATATTCAACCCCTACTTGAAAGCACTCTTAAGCAAGAGAAAATTCTTCTTATAGCTATAATGGATAGGTTTACGTCCATCAAACAATATGTGCAACGAGCAACTTTCTCAATACTAAAAACTCATCTCATTTCCTTCCCACTTTTGCAAGGAATTCTTGAACACAAAGTTTCATTTATAGGATAGCCTCAGTGATCCAACTTCAAATTATTGGGTCAAAATAAAAGAACCGGACAACATAGAGAATGTTTTTCCTACAGAGCCATACATTTATTAAGCCTTTAGAAAAGAAACAAATAAAGATCTTTTAAAGGAATTTAACAAGAGAAAAGACAAAGGCACTGCTCCCTCATGAAAGATAGCAATATTTGTGTCGAGCAAAAATAATGAACAAAAAAAAAAACTAGTTCTGCACAATTCAGATGGCATTGATCAGCTAAGACAAAGGAAGGGCAATCACGACACTGAATATTGATGTATAACTGCCAAGATCAGTTAATAGAGTACCTTGGGCTTTCCAACCCAATTTGATGGCTTAAACGTAGACAATCGCCTCAACAAGTCACCCCTTTCCCATGGTCTGCATGAAGGTCTTGATGATCCAAGAACAGAGCCGCCAGCACTGGTGCTCAAAGAGGTCCATGGCAGCTGTGAACCAATACAAGAGAGAGAAGCTGCTTTGGAATTACGAGCATGACTTGCTCCCTCCATACCACCAACATGTGAAGCAATTGCAGGCGAGGACGCTTCAGCAGAACTAAAGAACGGGAACACAGATCGAGCACTATTACAATTCACCATCCAATAAATACAAAAAAAGTCGACAATTTTCAAGAAAAAGAAATCAATAGATTTACATGTTAGAGAACTAAAACGGAGCAACAGACACTCCAGATGGTCACTAAATTCAGCTCAGATTGTTACTACAAATTGACGGACTGAATCTACAATTACACAAATTCTGTTATCATAAACCTATCAATACACGTTAAGTTGGTACCCGCATCACCTAAACACCAAATTCAAAAACCCTAATCCCCAAAGCTCGACAGAATTCAGAGACTGAAGCAACAACTAAAATCCCTAATTCGTGTTAGCCAGAAAGCGAGTGAGATTGATAGAGGTGGAAAGGAGCGATCAGGTACCTGGCAGCAGGAGTAGGATCCATGGTCCCTCCAGAGCTGATGTCTTCTTCTCGCATTTTCGCTCTCTCCAGACTCTGCTGTTTCTTTTTTCGTTAACTTTCGTTTCCCAAAGAAAGAACAGAGGAAGCGCGTGAAGCGTGTTGGCTTAAATAGTGACGGTATCGATCCTCTCGTGCCTTTGTGGTCAATAGTCAAACCATTGTTCTGACACACAAAGGTTAATGACTTTATTCATGTCATAAGATACGATATAATTTCAAGTTTACGATAAAATTATATTCTGCTCATCATAATTAAATTTATATTCTTAAAATTTACGATTATATAATCATAAAGATATAGTATTATAATAAAATTTAATCATTATCTTGAATAATAATGTGAATTTATATCATATAGGCCAAAAAATGATATAAAATGTGGGTATTTTGTACTGATTGGTATTTAAAATATGATTAAATACCAGTCGTTTTCGTGAAATTTAAAAGCTTTAAGGACTGAATTGCAAAAAAAATTAAATCTAGCAAAATAAACACCACGCAGGCCACTCTCACATCTGCTCCCTCTCTCTCTCACCTCTCCACCCATCTCCATGGTTCATTCTAAACTTATAGAGCGTTGTTGCCTGTCAATCATTGCCGTCGTGCCACCACCCACTGCTCACTGCCATCGCACCACGCTCCACTGCCCAAACGCTGCACGCTGCACGCTGCATGCCTCCACCTATGGTCGGACCGCCTACCTAAGTCTGCTCTCTCCACCTGTCCACCATCGCAGTTGTCTCCACCTCCACTCCACCCTTGTTGCTTTCTCAAGTCCACCATCGCCTCCACTCGCCTGAGAAATCCAGGAATTTCGTATCTAGATTCAAATTCATCTAATTAACCCGACCCGCCCTAACTTAATTGCAATTTCTGATTTTTCTAATATATTTTAAATTGCTTGTTTTTGTTCTAAATTGCAATTACATTTAATTTTGATTGTGTCGCTTGTGTTTTATGAATGATTTATAAAATATGAATCAGACAAATTGGATTTGAAAATTGAAATTGTTTGTATGAATTAGTTTAATTTCAATAACATTTAGATGTTGTCAATTTACGAAAAAAATGAGATCAAAATAATGTTGTATATAAATTATGAAAAAATATCTAATTATTTTGATTCAAGAATATGTCATGTTATTTATTATTTTAACAATCATAAAAGTGAGATTAAATTTAATTCATTAAATTGGTAATTTATTAATTAATTTATATGAAAGATAAAATTTACTAATTATTCCTTATACATAAAAAAATATTTAACATATGGCAAGTCATTTAAATGTAATAGTTAATATATAATAACATCATTTAATATATGTCATTAAGTTAGAAATTAAACGTTTACATTTTATATTGTTTATTATTATCATTAGGAAATAAAATTACAAATATTATTCTTATTTTATATGCTGGAAGTACATATTTATCATCTTATCTTGTGAGTAATTAAATATATAGTAGAAAATAGTATGTGAATTTATTAATTTAACTTTAACACATGTCTTCATTTATTTTAACAAAAAAATTGAAGGAATTTCAAGTACTAATAATTTGATCATTTCAAGAAAATTTAATGATCCAGCTTGGACTCATTTTATATTAGTTTGCAGAATGAAAAATCATACTATTTGTTTATTTTGTAATAATTATTTAAAAGATGGAGGAATTACCAGATTAAAAAATATTTAGTTAAGGTTAAAGGTGATGTGGAGAATTTTAAAAAAGTAAGTTACGATGAGAATGACAAATGAAGACTTTGCTTGAAAATATCAGCACGAGAAAGATAGAAAGCAAATATTGAATTACAAAATTAATGGTAGAAGTTTTTTTGTTGGTGTTCAGGATGATAGTGGAAATATTGAATGTGTTAGTGTTCCTACCCAACGAAAAGGTAATGTTGCATTTGATATTAGGAAAAGAATAAAGTATGTGTCCAGTTCTTTTGTACCATGAATAACTATTGGAGCTCAACTTTCAATTTGTAGTGCTTTACAATTTAGAAAAGTAACTCATATTGTAGATATGACAATGACTAAATGGTGGTATTATTCATATATAAAATTCAATGCTTCTCATTCTTATTATTATCAGTTTATGGTAGATGTTATTGCATCTTACTTCAATTAATGACTATAGAGGTAAACTTCTGAATAGCCTTATTTATGAAATAAAAAGCTCTTTAGATGAAAGAAGAATAACTTAGACTACTTTTGAATGTTCAATCATGTGTAATAGTTAGACAAAAAGAAGAAACAAGCCTATTCTTATTTTTTGGTTTATTCTGCAAAGAGAACAATGTTTTTAAAGTCTATTAATGCTTCTAGTTTTGTTAAGAATGCTGATTATCTATTTGAAATATTTGATAAAGTTGTAAATGAAGTTGAGCTAAAAAATATTATTCAGTTCATTACTGACAATAAATCTACTTATAAAGCAGTTGGAAAAATGTTGCAAGGTAGGTATAATTTTGCTATTATTGGTCAGACTGCGTAGAAAGCAAAAAATTTAACTAAGTTCATCTACAACCATATTATGCAAAAAGAAAAAAAGATAACTAAGTTTATCTATAATTGTGCATGAGTCTTGAATTTAATAAGAAAGGATGTTACTAATGGTAGGAATTTGTATCGTCTCGTTATTACAAGATTTGCAACTAATTTTTATCACTTCGGTGTTTTATTATGACAAAAAAGAGTTGAGACAAATGTTTACAGGAGATAAGTGTGTTGCATCTCAACATGTTAAATCTAATGTTGAATTAAAGATTTATAGAATTATACTTGAAGATAATGAATTTTAGTTTCAATGTTAATTTGTCATTCAAGTTTGTGAGCCTTTGATGAGTGTGTTTCGTTTGATTGGTAGTGATGAAAAGGCAACAATAAGTTAATTTATTATACCATGGAAAGTAGGGATGATAATAGGTCAAGGCCACTAGCCTGACCTGTTATTTAGGACCCAACCAAGTCCAAGGCAGCCCCGACCAAATTATTATTTATAAAAGACAAAATAACTTCATTTTGTCGTTATCCGTTGAGCTGGTCGAGAAAACTAGACCCAAGGCCAGGTCAAGCCCAGGCCCTTTGGCTATCCCTAGGAGAGGGCAAATAAAGCAATCAAGACTATAATGAAAAATAGGTCTTATTTGTGCATATCTTATCTTGCAGTTATCAATAATAAAAGAATAGAGAGACAAATTTAATCTTTGTTATTCATAGTTTGGATATTTTTGAATCCTAGTGCTTATTCTATATCAAGTTTTTATAGAGAAAATTGAAGTTAATAGAGGAATACTATTAACTATTACAATACTATCCCTGCGTTTGGTTAGTGTCCATGGGGGTGTGGACAGTGGACAAGGACACTAAAGTCCTGTCCGTCATGCGTGTTTGGTTACTGTCCATGCTTGGTTTTTGTCCTGTCCTACAAAGACATGAACAGAAATTATTGTCCAATCCGTTTCTGTGGTACAGAAACAATCTGTCCAACAGACACATTTTGGAAATGACCCAACTACCCTCATTTTTAAACGTCTGAAACCAACGCTGGGTGGGTGCCTTCGTCTTCGTCTACCCTTCCTTCGGCTTCGTCTTCTTTGACGCTCTCCACCTTCCTTCGGTACGTAACTTCCGCTTGACCAGACGCGTATATAAATGGCGGGAGCCGAATTTCACAAACACAGACCCAATCATCTTCTGTCTTCTCTCTCTGCGTCAACGTTGTCACTATTAACACTCCCACCCCTCCAAAACCCTCCAATCACACAAAACCCCCCGATTCCACTCTCTAGTTCTTC
>JANVCQ010000003.1:32093602-32119495 GCA_025531925.1 Erythroxylum plowmanianum
AGGGCTCTCCCACCCCTCAAGACCAAAGAGGACAATACCTGTGGAGTGCTGGGCGGTAGGGGCCCGGGGCCCTACAATTTCATACTAACCAAAATTTACTATAATGTTATATTCAAATATTAGCTTGGATTGGAAGGTTTCAAGTTGCATTTATCATACTTATTTAATATTTGGATTAAAATTTGTAATTAAGAAGAATTAAATCAATAAATAAAAAATGTATTTTATATTTAAATGTTTTAAACATAAAAATGTTTTTACGAATAGTTATTATGTATAAAAATTATTTTAATGTTAATTTTAATAGATAAAATTATTAAAAATATTTTTTTAGTTTTAGTTATAACATAAGACTAATTTTATTAAGGGATTATATTTTGATATAATTAAAGATAATTGTTATGCTTATTAACTACATTTTTCATTTTAGTTTCAGACATTAATTTAAATAACTATTTTTAATTTTGAATATAGGGAGTAAGTTTAATTTACTTAATTGTGAATCAAATTGAGATGTAATCGTAATTCTTATGAGAATATTCAAAGAAATAATAATACTCATGCTCTTATAAATGTTTTTTTAAAGTTATGCGCTCATAAGTCATTTTACACGTAAACAATTATTATTAAACATTTTTTACTAAACATCTTTAAATAAATAATTGATATTATCCATTGATCAAAGCAACTATATTAATCTCTTGTCCATTAACCGTTAATAGAATCCACTAATCACTCTTGCAATCTGCTAATTATCAAAAATGACCATTATCTAATTGATTATTATGTATATAAAACATATTTAATAATTTAAAATAATTATAAAAAAGCAAGCCTTGAGCTATATCTGGCCTAGGGATAGGCTATTGGCTGGGCCTAGAAAAGAAAAAGCCCATCTTCTTTCTCTACTTCCTCTCTCCCAACTCACCAGTCCTCTAGGAAAATAGTAAACTTAAAACCCTCCGACAAGGGGTTTAAGGAAGTCGGAAAATGGAGGAATCAAGGAAGAGAAGAAGAGCACCTGTGTTGCCATGGATGAGAAGCCCTGTTGATGTCAGTCAATTCGAAGAATGCCCTCTTCATCTCCTTCCTTGCCTTGATACTAGGTGTAACTTTTTTTTAGTTGAACTTTCAAAAAGTTATCTTTGTTGATGTAGCATCTAGTTGTCGTTGGTTTTTTTTTTTTTTGCTGTCTTGGTCTTGGAGTGCATTGTTAATTCTTTGTTAATTCAGGTTGAAGGCGGCGTTGGAAAAAATGGGTTTCTCATCACTTTTTCCAGTCCAAGTTGCAGTTTGGCAAGAGACAATCGGACCTGGTGCTTTTGAGCGAGACCTTTGCATCAATTCTCCAACAGGTAGCGGGAAAACTCTTGCTTATGCTTTACCAATAGTCCAAATGCTGTCCAAGCGTGCTGTTAAACGTCTTCGTGCTTTGGTGGTTTTGCCTACTCGAGATTTAGCCCTGCAGGTTTTACTTGCTTCTGCTTTTTGCCTCAAGTTATCACTTCCTCAGGTCTTCTAGTTATTATGCTATGTCTACTAGTACTACTTGTTGATCTCTCAGTTATTATTATTATTATTATTATTAGATAAACACATCTGAATTGCTTTATGAGCTAGATATTGTATAGCGGAACCTGATGATCTTACTCCGGAACCTCAGTGGATCAATTTATTTCATGGAATTACTGTTTCATATTAGATGGAATTAAAAGATTCAAATCCTTTTGTGCGTTTTTGATACTTGTCAGCATTGATTCCTCTTTGATCCTCTGTGCTTTTTGACATGCTTTCTCTTTCTTTTAAACTGCACATGTTCATTCACCTGACAAGATGCCTTTTTCCTTTCTGGAATTCAGGTTAAGGAAGTTTTTGGTGCAATTGCACCTGATGTGGGTTTATCTGTAGGATTGGCAGTAGGCCAATCTTCAATTGCACAGGAAATTTCAGAGCTTATTAAGAGACCTAATACTGAGGCAGGAATTTGTTATGATCCTGAATATCATTTTAATGAGTTACAAAGTGCAGTAGATATATTGGTGGCAACCCCAGGAAGGCTTATGGACCATATCACTTCCACTAAGGGATTCACACTGGACCACTTGCGTTATCTTGTAAGTGACACATTGTGCTACCTCCAACTTAAATTTGTACTTTTGAATGAAGAATTTTATGTATTTCTTGTGAAAGATTTGGATGGAAGAAGTCTTCAACAAGTTTTGCTTTTATCTAATATGGCCTTGTTAGTTATACTTTTTGTTTTTAAGTTATTGTTACGAGTAAGGATGTAATATTGAAGTTTCTTTCGAGTTGCATTTTTCAACATGATAGATGGATCTAGGATTGGATTAATAGTCAATAATGTGTTAGTGGATATGCAAAATCACAATTTCATTGATTTTTTATATGTTTAATTTCACTGTGTAGGCCATACCCAGAAGCATATCACAGAATACTTTTTTTGTTAATCTCTATTGTAGTAAAAAGTGCCAATAAAACATATTGTTTTTAGGTTGTTGATGAAACAGATCGCTTGCTCAGAGAGGCATACCAGTCGTGGCTTCCTACTGTGCTCAAATTAACTCATTCTTATGATGAAGACCTTATGAATCATGTTGATAGTATACCTACATTTGGGTTTCCAAAAACTATGAGGAGATGGTGGGTCATGTATATGTCCCTTGTATATTTGGTTTGAGCTTTGTCCTGTTTCCATTGACAGCTATGGTTTCCTACCTTAAAATGGAGGAACGATGTTTATCTTTCTATCTTCAAGAATTTTTTCATGATTTTGAACAATGAGATTAATGTCTGCAATTGATACTTGCAATGATGTTAAGGAAATGTTTTCTTTTGGGTGAAGTAAAGTTTTACTTGGATTTTCGGAAGAATTCACATGCCCTTTAATGTTTCACTACTGTTTTCTATATTGTTATAATTTTTGATTCGTTTGGCCACTTATGCTTTACATTCAGCGGTGTTGAAAGGGGATTTAAGGGGAAGCCTTACCCTAGGCTTGTGAAGATGGTTTTATCTGCCACATTGACCCAAGATCCAAGCAAGATTGCTCAACTTGATCTACATCACCCTTTATTGTTGACAACAGGGAAAATGCGATATCAGCTTCCTGAAAAATTGGAATCATACAAAGTGGTATGCTAAGATAATATGCTCAGTTAGATAATACTAGTTAAATTCATTTTGTGGTAGCTCTCATGTAGAAACCTTTTGTTGAAGCCTAAGAATTGTTGTGAAGGGGATTTTATCCACAAGAATGTTATTGATAAAAGTATTAACTTGGGATAGCTATTACATCACAAATCATTGGTTCTATGTTTATGTAGATTTGTGACTCCAAGTTGAAGCCTGTATACTTGATTGCGCTTCTACAAAACTTGGGAGGAGAAAAGTGCATTGTGTTCACCTCATCCGTGGAGTCAACGCATCGATTGTGCACCTTATTGAGCTTTTTTGATGATTTGAAAGTCAAGGTCAAGGAATATTCAGGTCTTCACCGTCAGTCTGTAAGAAGGTAAACCTGGATCAAGTTTTCCTAGTTGTTAAAATGCATATCAAAAGCTTTTTTATTTCTGGTCTCTAATTATATTATGGGATAACGAATTATAAGGTATCAGACTTTTTTTAGATTTTTACGCTCTAGTGTTTAACTTTTCAAAATTTTTAATTAAGTACTTAAACTTTTAAAAATCAGACAACTTATATCAAAACTTCGTTTCTATTAATATTTTACTAGTGTGGTTGATGGGGCACATGAAGACTAACGTTTGGAAGGAATTCGTGGCTCTTCATCTTCGTCTTCGTCACCTAGTTTTTAAGTCTCCTATAGCGAACACATTGGTAATTATATATTTGAAATATGGTCACATATTTGATGCTAAAAATCACGTGAGGAAGAAGATTATAAGTAGTCTCTCCAAATGTTAGTCTTCGCGTGTTCTACCACATTAGCAGTAGGTTAACAGAGACAACTCTTTGAACATGGTTGTCCGTCTTTTAAAAGTTTAAACACTTAATTCAAAACTTTAAAAGGTTGGACAGTAAAATGGAAAATTTAAAAGAGTTTCACACTTTATAATTCATTATCCATTATATTATTATTGTAGCTTTTGTTTTGTGCTATATTTCTTCAAAATATGTAGTTCTTATTGAGAAAAATGTTGGTCACATGGTTGCATTGGAGTTCTAATTACAATCAACCATTACTGCAGAAATGTTTCTTGGTATTGTAGTTAGCTGTTTATATTTTGGGCTATTGTGGGAAAATATAATCTGTTTAATTATGTCTCTGTCCACAAAATTTGGTACTAATTATGTCCATAACATTAGGAAAGAGTATCTCATAAATTATGGGATCTAACAAATCTGTACAAATTTATTTCCTATATTGTACTAGGGTTAGTAATGCTAATGTATGTCTATTAGTTACAAATGATAAAATTTCGCCTTCAAATTCTGTCATTTCTGTCATGGTATCAGACTTGTAGGTTTTCTTAGAATTGAAACCTTTGGTTGTTTAGCCATTACTTTCCTTGTACACTGTTTTTTTATATCAAAAGAAAGTATTTTTGCCAACCTTCATTGCTGGTTATTTCTACTTTGTTAGGATCATTACCAACAAACCTAGGATATGGAGAGTATACTCGAGAAGAAAGAGAGGGGGGGTTGTGGGCAATGTGGGCAATGGTGCACAAGTTAGTTAGGAGTGTGGGTACACGGTGAGAGAATAACAGAATGTACGGGTTAGTAGCTAAGTAAGGGGGCAGAGAGAGAGGAAGGCATTTTGGAAAGAAGTAAGGAGTGAGAATATTGTGATAGAGAGATTCTATTCTCCCTGAGGAGCTTATTCAGCTTTGGTTAGAAGGCATTCATAGTGAATCACCTTGTAATTGCCTTATACGGCTGTTATTATCAATATCAGTATAGTAAAACTCTAGTATATTAAGCTAGAGTTCTAACATTGGTCTGACCTGCCAGATACCGAGAGGGGAGGATCAGTCTTTTTTCTAAAAAGGGACTTTCACAAATCAGAGTAACGTACCTTGATGCCACCTAAGATGTCTGATAGAGTAGAGGTGTTGGAATCCCGCATGGCAAATCTGGAGGCTGGAGTGGAAGAAATTCATTCATCCATGCGGATGGCTATGGGGGAAATGCAGCGGGCTCTATTGTTGGAGATGAGCAAAATGATGGGAAAAAGAACGAAGGAAGGTCAGGGGAGTGGCGAGGCCTCGGGAAGGGGGCAGAATATGGCGGTGAAAGGCGGCAACCAATTCCGATGGATCATTCCTTTGATACCATGGAGGAATATCGCATGTCGGTCCGCAAGGTGGAATTGCCCATGTTCGATGGGTCAGATCCTGTAGGGTGGATTACTCGGGCGGAGGTGTATTTCGAGGTTCATAATACTTCAGAACCAATTAAAATGAAGTTGGCTCTGCTAAGCATGGAAGGTTCAACCATACACTGGTTCAACCTATTGCGGGAGACTGAAGAAGCTCTGGATTGGGAGAAGTTTAAGAGAGCTCTAATTGAGCGCTATGGCGGGAGGAAATTTGACAACCCATTTGAGGAGCTATCTGATTTGCGACAAACAGATTCGGTGGAGGAGTACATAGAAGCGTTTGAATTCATTTCTTCGCAGGTAGGTCGACTACCAGAGGAGCAATACATGGGGTATTTCATGAGTGGGTTGAGGGCTGATATTCGTCGAAGGGTCAGAACATTTGGGCCAGTGAACAGATACCAGTTGATGAAGATTGCTAGGGTAGTGGAGGAAGAAGTCAGCGGCGACAGTGGAGGGATCGAAACCTTCAACTCTCGATCGCGCTCCTGGATGCCACATCGAGGGAGCCCTTTTAGAGGGAGCTTGCGGGTCAGCCCGAACCGCAGGGACGTCCACACTCGATGGGTCGTGGGAAGGTGGTAGGCGGGTTTGGGTCAAGGAGAACCCGTGAGCCATATGGGTCTCAACCCGATGCCCATGCGCAGACCCGAGGAGGAGCTTCCAACATCGCGACTCCCACTAGACGACCAGACGGTGACCGAAGGGGGCTGACGGAAAAAAACAGACAGCTGCGACATCTCTCCTATCATAAGCTTATGGATAGAAAAGCTAAGGGCCTCTGCTTCAGGTGCGGAGAGAGATTTCACCCCCTTCACCAGTGCACCGAAAAACAACTAAGACTCTTGATTCTGGACGACAATGAGACCCTGACTGAGGATGGAGAAATCGTTGCGTTGGAGGCTAAAACTGAAGAAGACAGAGAGATAGCCTTAGAGTGTCGAGCTATGGGAGTCTTCGGGGTTAAGGAGGCAGCGCTACCTGAAACGAAAACTATGAGATTAGAAGGAAAATTGCAGGGAGTTCCCATTGTGGTCTTGGTTGATAGCGGGGCCAACCATAACTTCATTTCACCCGAGTTAGCCAGTGGTCTTGGGCTGAATGTGGGAATGAGTAGAGCCTTGGGAATCAGACTTGGAGATGGCCATAAGGTGGCTACTAAAGGGAGGTGTATGGGAGTGCCTATTCGGATAGGTGAAATGGAGTGGAAAATTGATGCGTATGTATTAGACTTGGGAGGAATGGACTTGATCTTAGGGGTGGCTTGGTGGCAAACCTTAGGAAAGGTCATGGTTGACTGGAAAGAGATGACCATGCAATTCCAACATGAGGGGCGAAGAGTGCAACTTAGTGGGAAGGTTGGGCTTCAACTTACACAGAGAAGAGGCAATGAATACCATGAAGACTCAGTGTGCCTGCATGGTCTGCTTGCTATCTTGAGTGGGAATTTACTATTGGTGGAAGGAGTAGAGATGAGAGGGGGCTAGCAAAGGCAGCTTACCAGTACAGAGGAAAGAGAGCTGAATGGGGTGTTGAATAAATTTTCGAAGGTTTTTCAAGATGTGCAGGGGCTACCTCCTGAAAGGAATCATTCACATGCTATTGTCTTGCAACAAGGCCAAGGGCCTATTAGCGTTAGACCCTATAAATACCCTCATCATCACAAAGATGAGATTGAGCGACAGGTGCAACACATGCTGAAAATGGGGATCATCCGTTCCAGTTCTAGTGCTTACTCTAGTCCGGTTATCCTAGTCAAGAAAAAGGATAATTCGTGGAGAATGTGTGTTGATTATAGGGCACTAAACAAGGTCACCGTCCCTGACAAGTACCCTATTCCGGTGGTAGAGGAGTTATTAGATGAGTTGAGTGGTGCAGGAGTTTTTTCTAAATTGGACCTAAAGTCTAGGTATCATCAGATTAGGGTCAAGAGAGAGGACATTCCTAAAACGGCCTTCTGAACACACGATGGTCACTATGAATTCCTCGTGATGCCGTTCGGATTGACCAATGCACCTGCAACCTTCTAGTCCGTCATGAATGATATTTTCAAACCCTTCCTCAGGAGGTTTGTGTTGGTTTTTTTTGACGATATTCTTATATATAGTGCAGATTGGCACACCCATCTATTACACTTAACAAGTGTCTTGGAGGTCTTAAAAACCAATCACTTTGTGGTTAACCAACAGAAGTGCAGTTTTGGGAAAAGGATTGTAGCCTATCTGGGTCATATTATTTCGGAAAGGGGAGTAGCGGTGGATCCAGCTAAGGTTTCAAGCGTAGTGAATTGGCCAATTCCTCGGAATGTGAAAGGGGTGAGGGGATTCCTCGGTTTAACAGGATATTATCGAAAGTTCATTATGAACTACGGTAAAATGGCCAAACCTCTTACTGAGTTAACAAAGAAGAATGGCTTTCATTGGACTATGGCAGCTTTGGAGTCTTTTGAAAATCTGAAGAAGGCTTTGACTACTTCTCCGGTCTTGGCTCTTCCTCAATTTGACCAACCCTTCGAAGTGGAGTGTGATGCTTCGGGCACGGGAGTAGGGGCTGTTTTAATGCAGAATAGGAGACCCATTGCTTATTTCAGCAAGGCTCTTTCCGAGGGCAATTTATCTAAATCAGCTTATGAGAAAGAGTTAATGGCATTGGTGTTAGCAGTTCATCATTGGTGGCATTATTTGTTAGGCAGGCCATTTGTGGTGTATTCCGATCAAAAAAGCCTCTGCCATTTGTTGCAACAAAGGGTCTCCACCACTGATCAACAATGCTGGATGGCTAAGCTGCTTGGGTATCATTTTGAAATCATTTATAAGCCGGGACCCGAAAACAAGGCTGCTGATGCTTTGTCTCGGATTCATGAAGAGGGTGAGTTGAAGACTATGATCTCATATCCACTATGGGCTGATGGTAAAATTCTACAGCAAGAGGTCGATAATGATCCCATATTGAGTGACATTATCAAATCATTACAACAAAATCCAAATGCAAGGAGAGGGTTTCAATGGCACCAAGGAGTTCTGCTACACAAGAAAAGGCTAGTGATATCCGCTCATTCTACTTTCATTCCCTTATTCCTTAAGGAATTCCATTCTTCACCTATGGGAGGCCATTCAGGTTTTCTACGCACATATCGCAGGATCGCTAGCAATCTCTATTGGATCGGTATGAAACGGTCCATTCAAGACTTTGTTAAGTCTTGTGATATTTGCCAACGGCAAAAGTATCCTGCTACTTCTCCAGGGGGTTTGTTGCAGCCCCTTCCTATTCCCCATCATATTTGGGACGATATATC
Source organism: Erythroxylum plowmanianum (assembly GCA_025531925.1). Taxonomy (NCBI): domain Eukaryota; kingdom Viridiplantae; phylum Streptophyta; class Magnoliopsida; order Malpighiales; family Erythroxylaceae; genus Erythroxylum; species Erythroxylum plowmanianum. The sequence goes on from JANVCQ010000003.1 coordinate 32,102,260, forward strand.
AATGGATTTTATCACGAGCCTTCCGAAGTGTAAGGGCTATGAGGCTATATTGGTAGTGGTTGATCGGTTGACTAAATATGGTCACTTTATTTTACTGAAGCACCTATATACTGCCAAAAGTGTGGCTGAAATATTCGTGAGGGAAGTGGTGTGTTTACATGGAATTCCTTTATCGATCATAAGTGATCGGGATCCCCTGTTCGTGAGCTACTTTTGGCGGGAACTATTTCGACTACAAGACACTATGTTGAAAATGAGCTCCTCATATCACCCGGAGACGGATGGGCAAACTGAGGTGCTGAACAGATGTCTAGAGACCTACTTGAGGTGTTTTGCTTCTGAGCAACCCAAGCATTGGTCTTCTTGGGTATCATGGGCTGAATTATGGTACAACACCACCTACCATGTATCTACGGGTTCAACCCCTTTTGAATTAGTGTATGGCCGAAAACCTCCCTCATTGGTTCGGTTTGTGCAAGGCGAAACTAAGGTGGAGGCAGTAGCTAGGGAGTTGGCGGATAGAGATGAAGCTTTGACCCAGCTCAAATACAACCTCCATAGAGCTCAAGAGCAGATGAGGAAGTATGCTGATAGAAAGAGACAATCAATCTCTTTCCAAGTGGGTGAATGGGTTTTTCTTAAGCTCCTCCCTCACAAGCAACTCACGGTGGCCCGAAGAGTCAACCAGAAATTAGCAGCCCGATATTTTGACCCTTTCCAGATTTTGGAGAAGTTGGGGGCTGTTGCTTATAAACTTAAGCTTCCATTGCATTCTCGGGTTCACCCTATTTTTCATGTGTCTCAACTTAAAAAGGCTGTGGGACACTATACGGTTGAGGAGGCTTTACCGGAAGGAATGGAAGTGGAGCTTGAGGAGGAGGTAGAACCAGAGTCTGCACTGGCCAGTAGGGTGATTTCTAAGGATGGACAGTCAACTACTCAATGGTTGATTCATTGGAAGGGAAAACCGATGGAGAATGCTACATGGGAAGATGACTTTGTTATTCGGAATCAATTTCCTCATTTCAGCCTTGGGGACAAGGCTGCTCTTCAAGAAGGGGGCAATGTTAGGATCATTACCAACAAACCTAGGATATGGAGAGTATACTCGAGAAGAAAGAGAGAGGGGGCTGTGGGCAATGTGGGCAATGTGGGCAATGATGCACAAGTTAGTTAGGAGTGTGGGTACACGGTGAGAGAATAACATAATGTACGGGTTAGTAGCTAAGTAAGGGGGCAGAGAGAGAGGAAGGCATTCGGGAAAGAAGTAAGGAGTGAGAATATTGTGACAGAGAGATTCTATACTCCCTGAGGAGCTTATTCAGCTCTGGTTAGAAGGCATTCATAGTGAATCACCTTGTAATTGCCTTATACGGCTGTTATTATCAATATCAGTATAGCAAAACTCTAGTATATTCAGCTAGAGTTCTAACATACTTCTTGTGAAAGGCCTTAATTTCTTAAACAAATGGTTTTTAGTCCTTGGAGATGTCAAAAGTTGTAGGGACAATAACTACATTCTAAATAGTAGAGGTTGTTCGGTCTCAACATCCTGGAGAACTCCAAAGAACACTCATGTTGGAACCACAGGTTACGAAAAACTTAGCTATGGTGTCTAGTGATAGCAATAAATCAACCATAAACATGGAAAGAGAATCCTTCTTTAAGACTAGAAAGACTAATCAATGAAAGGCTCAAAACCGTGACAATTTGTGGTGCGCTTATTGGAAGGAGGCATGCCATATGCATAAAAAATGTTGGAAACTTCATGGAAAGCCTCCAAGCAAAGAATGGGGACAAAAAGGAGAGCAATCAAGGAGCAACAAACAAGTCCATGTTGCTGCATCACAAAACAGTGAATTAGCATCGCAAGATCCAAGCAGTCTCAGCTAAGAAGGAATTAAGAGGGTGAGATCATTTATTAGCAACCCTAAACACCCATATGACTCATTCACCAAATGTTTTTTTGATCTATTCCCTATGTCTTACTAGTATAAAAATAGCTATAGTTGATGATTCTTTGACAACTATAGTAGGTGTGGGAGATGTTAAAATAAGTCCACTAATTCTAAGAAATGTCCTTCATGTCTCTAAATTATTTACAAATCTTATCTTTATACAAAAACTCACTTAAGATTTATGTTGTAATTTGGTTTTTTTGTCAAAGTTATTGTGTATTTCAGGACAAGGATTTGAGGAAGATGATTGGACATGCTCAAGAATGGGACGACCTTCCTTAACTTGAAGCACCGAATTAATTAAAAAATTTTAAGGGAAGATTACTTCTTTTATTTCAGAATTTATTTCCTCCAATAAAGAAAAAATTGACCTCATCACCGATTTGGACGTCCATCCTTTAGGATTATTAAAATTCTATTTCCTTTTCTGTTTAAAGGTTTAGATGTGAACATTTTTATTGTGAAGTATGTGAACTTGCTAAACACAAGCGTATATCATTTCTAATTAGTAATAAAAGAATCTCCACTCCTATTTCTCCCTTGGATCGAGTTTCCTTTGGTTTTGACTTTGGACATGGACAAATGATATACACCCAAATAATCTAGGAACAAGATTGTTAGTAGTTTGTAGTGCAGGGTAGAACATTGAGAGCTTTTCCATGGAATTGTTGAATCCTAAGATCTTGGAAGGAAAATGATTTATGAGATGAGTTTTTGTAAGAACAACTTTCCCCTAAAAAGATTTAGGCATATTGTTTTGAAACATAAAGGCTCGAGTTATTTCAAGGAGATGATAGTTTTTCTTTTTGCTACCCCATTTTGTTATGGGATATTGACACAAGAGGACTTGTGGATTATCCCTTCCTTTTGAAAGTATGGGTTTAGAATTTGATTAAAATAATCCATGAAATTATCCGACCGAAACCTTTTGATGTGGACTCCAAAATGATTTTTAACCATGGAACAAAATTTTGAAAGAACAGTATTAACCTCAGATTTGTGTTTGAGAAGAAACAACCAAGTGACATAAGTACAATCATCAATGAATGGGACAAACCATCTATCCCCAAAGATATCAGGAATACGAGAAGGGTTGTAGATATCACTGTGAATGAGATAAAAAGGAGTAGAGCTTCTCTTATTACTAATTGGAAATGGTATACGCTTGTGTTTAGCAAGTTTACATACTTCATAATAAAAATGTTCAACATCTAAACCTTTAAAAGAGAAGGAAATATAATTTTAATCTTAAAAGATGGATGTCCAAGTCGATGATGATGAAGCCAAAATTTTCTTTTATAGGAAGAAATAAATTTTGAAATAAAAGAGTGAGGTAATCTGCTCTTAAAAATGTTTGATTGACTTGGTATTAAAGTTAGTAGAGGCCGTCCTGTTCTTTAACATATCCAATCATCTTTCCTGAATCCTTGTCCTGAAATATTCAATAACTTTAATAAAAAACTATATTACAACATAAATGTTGAGTGAGTTTTGTATAAAGATAAGGTTTATGGATAATTTAGGGACATGAAGGACATTTCTTAATATTAGTGAAGGACTTAGTTTAACATCTCACACCTGCTACAGTTGTCAAAGAACCATCAGCTATAGCTATTTTTCTACTATTAGGGCATGGAGATTAGGTAAAAAAAAATATTTGGTGAATGAGTCATATGGTCAGTAGCTTCAGAGTCCATGAACTAAGAGTTGAAAAAGGTTGTACCTGAGATATTTAATCTAATAAAGAATGAAAACTCACTTGAATATGCTAAAGAACAAGTACCTAGTGGGTGTTTAGGGTTTCTAATAAGTGATCTCGCCCTCTCAATCTCTTCTTGGCTGAGATTGCTTGGCTCTTGTGGTGCTAATTCACCATTTTGTGCTGCAGCAACATGGACGTGAGCGTTGCTCCTTGAGGACTCTCCTTTTTATCCCCATTCTTTGCTTGGAAGTTTTCCATGAAGTTTTCAACATTTTCCATGCATACGGTATGCCTTCTTGCAATAAGTGCACCACAAATTGTCACGATTTTAAGCCTCTGATTGACTAGTCTTGAAAGAGGATGCTCTTTCTATGTTTTTGATTGATTTATTGCTATCACTAGCCACCATAGTTGAGCTGTCAATAGCCTTTGGTTTAAGTATGAGTGTTCTACTTTCCTCACTTTAGATTAGTGCCACAACCTCATTACAACATGGTACTTCTGGTTTGCCAAGAATTTGGATCTTGGCTTGATCAAATTCGAGATTGAGTCCTACTAGAAAATCATAGACCATATCTTGCTCAGTGAAGTCTTTTACAAGAGTTGCATCTTCAAGACATTTTGTTTTTGCCACTATGTGGTTATCAAGTTCTTTCCACAAGGATTTCAACTGGTTGGCCTATTCAGTGACTATTCTGTTTCTTTGTTTTGTAGCCATTGTCTTCACTTTAACTTCATATACTTGGGCTGCCTCCCTAGCTTTATAGTAGGTTTGTTGAATTGCACCTCAAATTTCCTTGACAATGTTCGAAAACATGCATGTGTCGTTAATTTCAAGAATTATAGAGTTCCACAACCATGCCATAATCATGGAGTCTTCTTGATATCATGCTTCAAATTGAGGATCTTCTGGCTTAGGTCTAGTACTTGTAATACGACTAATCTTTCCTTTTCCTTCCAGCACTGTACGAACAAGTTGGGAAAACTTTAGGTAATTTTTTTCATATAATTTGTATTCAACATGTATACTTTGGAGTTCTCCAGGTTGTTGAGACTGAAAAACCTCCTCTAATTGGTATGTAATTGTTGTCTCTACAACTTCTAACATCTCCAAGGACTAAAAAACCTTACTAAGGCCTTTCCCAACAATTAGAAATAACCAACAATGAAGGATAAGGAAAATACTTTGTTTTGATATGAACCAAAAAAACAAAGTTCAAGGAAAGGAAAGGAATGGCTAAACAACTGAAGGCTTCAGTTCTAAGAAAACCTGCAGCTTTGATATTAATAAAGGATTTGAGGTTTCTTGAGGAGAAATTGGACCAGATCCAAGTGAGTCTATATACAACCAGGTTATCATATTTCAACTCAAAACCTTAAGGTAATAGGTTATTAGTCCTATCTTTACATATAACTCACTTCATCCTTTTGCCTCTTTCCAATGTGGGATTACTCCACTTGTGGATCCATCTATATCGAACTAGCTTCCCCTTAATTCATAGCTCGTGCGAAGCTGTTCGAGTCACTTTGTGAATCACCCATTCATCTGACCCAAGTCCATGAATCCCTATTTATCGGACTTTGCCATTCTTTTGACCCTTGACTTTGTTTGTATCCCATAGTCATCATAACTCTTGTAAATCTTCAAAACCATGCCCGTGGTGATTGTTTGAGCCCATACAAGACCTTCTTCAGTTTACAAACAATATGACCAGCCAATTTCTTTCCGTAACCTAGTGGAACCTCGATTCTTCTAGTTGTCCATATAAAAATGCATTTTTCATATCAAATTGTTGTAACATCTAACTATAATTAGCTGCAAGCGACAATAAAAGTATTCAGTTTGCAACTGGAGCAAAAGTCTGAATAATCAATTCCATAGGTTTGAGTATATTTCTTGGAACCTTGCCTTGTATCTTTCTATCGATCCATCTACTATAATTAACTGTGTACACCTACGTCTCACTAGTTTCTTCTCAGCCGGCAAATTCACCAACTCCCAAGTTTTATTTTTCTCCGATGCCTCCATCTCCATATTCATAGCTTGTTTTCATTTCTCATTGTACAAAGCCTCAGAAAAAGGTGGTTAGGGTGGTAATGGTGTTCAAACTAATAAGAAAGGCTTTATGGGGTGGTGAGCAATTTTTAACAGACAAATAATTTGCAAGAGGATACAAAAGTCCTTTTCTGCACTATCTCATTCCTTTTCTAATAACAACAGGAAAATCATAATTATCATTACTCTCTTGAAATGCATTTTATTTCTGTAATAAAGGATTAGTGATTGTTTGAATACTTAATTGAAAACTTTAGAAGGTTGGACACTAAACTGGAAAATTAAGAGAGTTTCACACTTTATAATTCATTATCCCTTATATTATTATTGTAGCTGTTGTTATGTGCTATATTTCTTCAAAATATGTAGTTCTTATCGAGAAAAATGTTGGTCACATGGTTGCGTTGCAGTTCTACTTACAATCAACCATTACTGCAGAATTGTTTCTTGGCATTGTAGTTAGCTGTTTATATTTTGGGCTATTATGTTATACATGTGACATGAGTAGTGTTTAGCTGCTCCGTAGTAAGAAATAATTGCTTGTCATTTTCTGTCTATGCTTTGGCAATGGTGAAGATCACGATATAAAATGGTAGGAAGTAACGTGGAGTTATAATCAATGTGTATCAATGTTCAAAATGTTGGTTTAGTGAATTTGAAAATTTTCAATGCAGCAAGACGCTAAAAGCTTTCAGGGAAGGGGAAGTACAAGTAGTTGTTTCCTCTGACGCTATGACTCGTGGGATGGATGTTGAAGGAGTTAGAAATGTTATTAATTATGATATGCCTGCGTATGTGAAGACATATATTCATCGAGCTGGTCGAACAGCAAGGGCAGGCCAGACTGGGCGTTGCTTCACATTGTTGCGCAAACATGAGGTTGGCCTTTAATTTGGATGGTGTTATATACTTCAGTAACTAGATTATTCAAGATAGTTGTTCTTATATATATATATATAGATTCTTATTCTTGTCATATTATTTCTGCAAACCTACCTTGTCCCATGGTCATGCATTACATTCATAAACAATTTTATAAAGATCCATTGAGATATATTGAATGCCTAGATTGTGGTATCCAGTTGGTGGGTGGTGTTGGTCACAGCCTGATGGGCTTTGACTGCCCAAGCAAAGTTGCTGCCTTCAAATTTGTCAAATGAAATCGTATATTGCTGTTTCAATCTTCCCATCTCTTGCTTGTGTGAGGTGTTGATTTTCTTTCATTTTCAGGTCAAGCGTTTTGAGAAACTGTTACAGAAGGTTGACAACGATTCCTGTCCTGTTTACTCTGTTCCTTCGAGTTGCGTTGAATCATTTCAAACGACATACATAACTGGTAATTCTCTTCTTCTCTACCTTGGATTTGCTTGTCAGTTCATTTGCAGTATATGAATAAGCGTTTTATTCCTTCTAAATGTGTCAGCACTGGAGAAGCTGAAGGAGGCGGTTGAATCAGAAACATCCAGGAAGCTAGACAGTCGTATCAAATCTTCAAGGGGCAAGTGAGGGTGGAAAAAATGGACTGGAAAGTTCTGTCAGCGAAGCAAGCTGCTTGTAGCATAACATTGTGTTTCTTCCTTGTGTTGAGATTTTCACTACTGAAAAGAAACATGATTTTCTTTCCAACTCTACCAGTTGACTGCAAATTACTTATTTCGCTTAATGTTTCTGCATCATCCATTTCTCTCAGAGAACTGAAACAAGAATGAAATTGCTCTGAATCTCAAACCATCAACTAAAATTTGCATCGATTATCGAAGAGCTTTTGGCTTTTCACAACATTTGAAACTACAACGGACTCTGACACAAGCATTCTGTTAATACAACTCATTTAAGTATGACCAAATCCATTTCCGTCGATTCCATCCATCGACTGAAAAGAACAAAAACAAGAGGTTTTTAACGACACAAAAATATGCGTTTTGTGATCGGCTGGAAAAAGAGCCCGTCCGTAGCTGTCAGTGTTCAGGGATGAAAATGGGATTTTTGAACCCCCCTGAGAAAGTACTTGGAATTAGTAGCAGTGGTGTTAGCAGCAGTAGCACAAAAACTGCTGCAACTAGCTGATGAAGTTGGTGACTTGAAGGAAGCAACAGGAGAATCATTTGCAGCGGCATCTCTATCCTCCTCACTGATTGTATCCAGCATCTTTGAAGCTCTGTTCCTCATGACGTTAATGTACTGTGGCGGTGCAACTTCTGAGATAAACCTTGCTATCCGGGAAGTCGCCATATTTGTTATTTAGAGCTTGTTCGGTAGTTTCAAGTTCTCTGGAAGAGAAGCTAAGATACATAAGAGGACTCGATGGATGAGCATGGGCTAGAGTTGTGGGAGGGATTTATAAGGGCATGCTTTGGCCTAAACTGAGTCATGAGTCCTAATCTACTCAGAGAAACAAATCTGTCAGCTAGTGCCGCCACTTTATGATATTTAATGCAAAGGCTTTGAGATAAGCAACCTCATCCTGGGACCATCTTCTAGTATGTGTCAAACCTTGTGTGGAACATTAGATTATCTTCAAAGATACGGTTTTTGTTGTTAACGTTGGCTTCCAAGTTTGCACTTTTCCGTGGTTGTACGGGGAGATGTCAGTTGTAAGCCATCTGTCAGTTGTTTGCTTCATAGAAAAAAAGGAATCTCTTGTACCCTTCTGATGACCTGCTTTGGAATAAACTGGAAAAGTTGCTATTCGTGTTGTTTAAGTTTGAATTGGATGGCATGCTAATGGGGAATTTTCCTGGCAAACGTTGGTCTCTCAGTGTTTGAAATAAACAAAGTTTTTAAATGGGAAGATCAAATTTTGAGCAATTCCTATTTTCGTACTTATGTGTTTGCCAAGCTAGTTTATGTTTATCATTAAAAAGTTTCTTCTTGTTGTCTTCACCGTAACAGAAAGTACCAATGGAGTTAGGACAATAAGAGTAAAAAGAATCAGATTCTCCTTTGAGAATAATCAAAAAATCAAAGTGTTCAATTGGAACATGAAGACGTGGCTGAATTTGTCCCAGTTACTTTTCGGGATGGAGTGGAGGAAGGGAGGAGTTTCTCGAACGAGGAAAAGGATCAAATTGCCGGCTATAACTATGGCTTCAGTCTTTTCCATTAATCTGAGGCCACATCCGATCCAGCTAATTGACTATCTAATATCATCTGATTCAGAGAGCAAATTAAAACTAAGACAAATTAATACGAACCCTATAGTCTGGAATTAGACCAATAATGTAGTAGGTCACGAGTCGCATAATCCCATATCGAAGGGGCCAAATCCTGAAATTGATGCCTTACTAGATACGGATGGGCCATTGTCTTTGGTCCGTCGATAATTTGATCTTACATTTGAGTGATTGGTGACCTTCATTAATTATTTCTCCATCTCAATTCCCTACGGCTACTCGGTTGCTTCTTATCCAGGGCACCAAACGGTGGTCGCAGTGAGGGCACATCGTGCTTAAGGACCACAGTTCCAAAAAGGTCTTCTCTGGTGGCTCTGATTCAAAGTCTTCAAAATGGTCCCTTTCGTTTGTTCTTTCCACTTTATTTCCTCACATGGAGCATCTAACCAGAAGATGGTAGGACGGCAAGTACAGCGCAATATGTGCATATGCAAGGTTTAAACAAAAGGATAAGAACCCTATATATGAAGGAGAAACATGCTTATATATATATATAAATAATTTGTAATCTAATTATGCTTTCTAAGATACAGATAATTATTTTAAAGACTTTGTTGATCCTTCTACCTTGTTTTCATTTACAAAATAGACAAGCATGTGATCCTTTTAAATCCTAAGCTGTACATGACGCGTCACATGCTGAAAGTGAAGATACAATCAGAACACCGCAAACGGTCGTCATGGTGGTTTGGATGGTGGTGATACGCTTAGATGGCGATGTATCTTGTTTTTTGTTAAGCCTATGTTTAGTTCAAGCCTTGTGAGGATAGGATAGGATAGGATTGGGAGACATACCAGAAATCAGGAAAACAAGGAAATGAGGATCTTGAACTGTTACTAGCCACTCCTGTACGTATCCGGCTGCTAAGACATTGAGGTGGTCGGTTTTTGGATAAGGAGGGTAGATTTATACTTAACATGCATGGTTTTACTGTTTGAGGAGTGCATCTCATCATTGAAGTTGGAAGGGAAGGACAGGAAAACGGGATATAATTCTCATTCCAATATTACAGTTTCTTATTCTTTATTATGAATCTCAACCATTTATAAATACGAATTTCATGTTTATTTATGTGAGACCTATATGAAACCTACATAAATGAAAAGCTGAGATTCATAAAACATAATAAGACATCATAAATCTGAACTCCAAAAAAATTGTCATTTCTTTTTGGTACTTTGCCCCCAAAGTGAGCTCGAGCATTATTATTATGTCATGGCCATGGCGAGTAATGCGATAGAAATCATTAGTTTTGTATATTTATGAAGTCCTCCATTCCATCCGTACTCATAAGCCTGTTACAAATAGAACATAAATATATAGATATATTATCTATATTATCAAAATAAATTTATTATCTAAGTTCTGTTTTTTTCATTTTATTTTTATTTTTAAATTCAATAATTTTTTTTTATTTATTTACTGTTTTGATTTTAATTTCTTTCAATTTTCAAAAATTATGAAAATTATAAAAAAGATTATTATCTGTTTTTTTACTGCTAACTAAATATATTATTTAATTTTTAATATAATAATTATTAATAAGAATTATGAATAATTTAATTTAATTTAATATTATATATTTATTTAATTAAAAATAACTATTAATAAGAATTATGAATAATTTAATTTAATTAAAAATTTATTTAAGTTTTAAATTAAATTAAATTAATAGTTATTGATAAGTATAATTAAATTTAAAATATCTTCAAAATATATAATTTCAAACAAAGTTTGATTTAGTAATTAAAATATATTTAAAATGAATAAAAATTTAATTTCTAAATTATTTATTTTAATAAATTTTATAATAATTTGTTAATAAATATTATATAAATGATTAAAATAAATTTATTTAATTAAAAATTATATATCTTTAAGGTTTATCTAATATGTAATTATTATCAATGATAAAAATATAACTAATTGACTAAAACAATTAAACATGTTTTTATTTTTATTTAAAAGACAAATAAAAACAAAAAAATGAAATTAAAAATTATATCACAAAAATAAAATTAGAATCAAACCTCATGTCCCAATTTGATTGCTGCCAATTGTTGAATCAAAGTTATGGAGCTGCATACGGAAAAGTTATAGGTACGTAGCTAATGAGTTGCAGTTTTCTGATTTATTTAACGGAACCTGCATGCTTACGGATTACATGTACTTGACCTTGGCCTAGTGGCTTCCCACTTAACTTTAAGATCATTAAGTTGAACTTGAGATTAAAAACTATTCTACAACTTAATGGAGTCATTGATTGCTAAAAAAGGTAAGACAAGTACGTCCTATGGAAGCATCAACTTGCATCTCTGAAAAGTGTTCGGTGGATGGATAGTCATGGTGCCAGCCATTATTGCCTGTACGTGTCTCCCTGAACACGACACCAGAAGAAATAGAAAGTACGTAGGCTGCAGCGCTTTTTCAACGCAAGTGCCATGTCGTCTATGGCAAAGAAAAGCCTTGGCACCTGGAAGTTTCAAATCCTATAATGGTGTAACTGGTCTTGTTCATAGTAACTCCAGCCGACCACCGTCGGTTTTCATTAGAGGAAAATGACCCATGCAGAAAGAGAAAGGGAGAACTTCGTAGCATAGTAGCCCGAAATATCTAGCCAGCCATAAGTTTTTTGTAGGTTAGAAAGAAAAGTAAACACTCAAGTTTGTTTTCCCCTAAGATAGATGAGATATGATTTCATTTCACCAATGATTAATTTATACCCATAAATTAGAACTACTAAGAAAAATAACTATTAAGGGTCCGTCTGGTTTTATTTATATTTTTCTGTTGTAGCTTTAAGTTTTTATTTTTTAATTTTTAATTAAAAGCAAAAATTTGTTTGATTGAAATTTCTAATATAAAAACTAAAAACAAAAGCTTATTCAGTTAAGATTTATAATAAAAAATTAAAAATAAAACCATGTGAATTGTCTCAAATTATATTTTGAGTCATAATGATTTACTGTTCTTAATTTAATTTGTATAGATTATTGCTGCAAATTTGTATAGAATTTAGGTGTAACCAAATCACAAATTCATATATGAAATGCATATAATTTTTGTGATATAATGAGTTCGAAAATTATAAAATCATCATTTCATTCTAATTAAACAAAACAAAGTTTTGAGAAACACTTCCGACTAGTTTCTAACTATAAAATAAAGATTTATTCATTGCATATTTTATAGTTGAGAATGACAATTCAGTTGAGAATGACAATTCACTTTGTTTTCTTAGCACCACCACGGGCTTTACAAGAGACATCATCGGAGGAGAAAGTGAGAAATTTGTACAAATAAGCTAGGTAGGAGATGCTTAAAAATTGGAATTCAAATGCTTGATTAATTCTGTGATCATGTGAAGAATCCTAACTTATCATACAAGGGATTTAAAATGTATTTTGTCTGTTCATCATACCAACTAAGAATCTAAACATTACAATTAGTAGATCAAAATATAGGATATTGAAATCTCAATCAACTTAGTCCTTTGCGATTAGATGGGCATGGAGGCAATCGCTTCTTGGTGACAATGTTGTTTAGTCCCATAAAAAGACCCGTATTAGGCTATTTCGGAGACATTGCATAACACCAACAATACTTATTTAGAATATAAACCAAAAATATTCAATCAAGAAAGCCCTTAAAAGTAAAGATAAGTTTTTTTTAATAAAATTCTTAACACTATATAAATAAAATGCTTTAACAACCTTAATCAAAACTGCAAATGGATTAATGGGATATCAAAGATTATACCACATACTAGATCAACTAATAGATTCCAGTAGGACATCAAACAATTCATATAACAGCTCTTTTAAACTTTTCAAATCAAATGGTAAAACAAAATCTATCGTAAATGATCGCAACCAAAGAATACCCTTTTCGCGTCTTTTTCAACATATTCAACTAGATTCATCGAAATTTAATATATTGACATTGTTAAACAAAAATACAGAAGAAAAGAAATGTTTGTCTTAATTAATTGTTACAAAACTCTCCCGTATGTAACTCGAGGAGGTGACCAATTTACACGGGGTAATCTTCTTTATAATCAATTTCCTGACAATAGTAAAAAAACTTTATAATTTCCTTTCTCATAAAGCACCAGTCTTTGTTTCTAGTGGTGAACTAAGAATTAAAGGACTGAGACTTGTGTTTATTGAAGAAGTTAATTATCTAATGAAAAAGGTAGGTTTTATCAAATAATCTCTTTTCAAAAGAGAAAAATCACGTGACTGTTCCTACAAAACTGCAGATGCTAGTAGTATAACCCCAAAATAACAAAGGAAAGTAGAGACAGATAGAAGAACAAACACAAAACTTGGGTGCTTTGACCTAATTTTAGACTTATTCTTTGAATAGTTCATGATCTTAATAGCATATATCTCGCATACTCACATTTGTTGGGTTTCAAAGAAATAGTCAAGCACCTTCTTCCAATCAGGTTGAAAGCCCCACTTCTTTCTCTCACTTACCATACAAAAATGCAAAAACCAAAAATCCAAAATTGTAGAAATGCAAAAAAAAAACACAGGGAAACAATAAACTAAAAATGCAAAAAAAAAAAAACTAGGAAAACAAAAAATGCATAAAAAATGGACGGTGATGGAAAATGAGAACCAAGAAAACTAGAAAAATAACACAATAAGATGAAAACAACTTTCAATGTAATCAAAAAATTGTCAAATCAGTTTCGAAAACTCACCTATTTAAAAACTCAAGCTTAATTTCACTTTCTGAATGGATAGGAAAGGGAAAGTTAGCAAAATTTTCAATTTTGGATAAGAATAACAAACCCACAAAAAATTTTACATTGTGCAACAAAAATTCACAAGAACAAAGAAACAGAAGAGAGTGAATATAGAAGAATTAGGGCACACAAGAGAAGAGAAGAATAAATAAGCAGGAGAGAGAGATGAGATGAGTTAGGTATGTAAGAGAGAATAGATGAGAGTTACTAGAGGAAGCTTATAAGAGGAGGAAGTAGAAATGAAAACCTGTTGTGAAATATTATGTAAACGTTTTTTTTTTCTTTTCGTAAAATTGTTGTGGGTTTTTTATTTTTGAAAATAGCATATTGCAACAATAATTAACCAATCGTGCTTTAAGAGGTTGTTTCCTGTTTTATAAAAATCAAAACAAGTAATAGAAAAATAAAAGAGAAACAAACGAGCCCTAAGTCATTTTCAAGAATTTCAAAAATTTGCAAACAAAATAAAAATTGAAAACTAAATAAAAAGTAATTGACTTAATCAAAACTAAATAACATTTAACCAACCAAAATCTTGCATATTATAAAATGTTGCAAGATTTTTGACTAACAGACTTTGCAGTATTCTTTATAGCAACTATAGCACTTATTGTTACTTCGTCTTCCTATTGTTGTTGCAAACTCTAATTTTTTTCTCTTAATACTTCAAATCTTGACTTTGGCAATGGAATATTGGCTATTTAAATATTTGTATTATAGTGACTCAACTTAACTTCGCTATTCTTTTGAACCTCTTTAACAAAATAATACTTGACTTTGAAATGTTTAATCATGCCATGAAAAACATGCTATGGTAGCTTGATTATTAACAAATATTGTTGTTCAATCCTCTTGAGTCATTTGCTAATCTGTCATCAATTTTCTTAACCACAAGGTTTGGTTGATGACAGTTGCCAGTTAACATACTCATTTTTAGTAGTTAATTGTGCCATAACTTCTTACTTTTGTAAGCTCTAGCTAAAGCATCATGTTTAATAACTAAACAAGTAACCAATTGTACTTCTCATATCATCACATGAATCTATCCAATCATTATCAGCAAACCCATACAAAAACAATTTCTCTTTCTTTTCAAACTTCAAATCATTCATTAAAGTTCTTTTGATGTATATGACAACCCTTTTTGCAACTTGATAATGCAACTCACTAGCACAATGCATATATCTGGATAATATACTTACAAGAAACATTATTTACGACCTTGTTGTTGTTAAGTACATTAGATATCTTATAATGCTTCTGTATGATCCCTCATTAAACTTCTCAGCACTATTTTCTTTTGTAAGTTTTTTATTTTGAGAAAGAGGAGAACAAACTAATTTGCAGTCCTCCATATTGGATTTCTTAAACACCTCCCTAACATATTTTTGTTTGTCTAATAAAATTTTCATGTTCATTTTGTTAAATCTATGCCTAATAAAAATTTCATTTCTCTTAGATCATTCATTTCAAATGTTTGCATTTAAGCTTTAATTGCTTTCAATTAGGCCTGCATTGCTCCCTATCACAAATAAGTCATCAACATATGGTGAAATAACAATTATATTATCATCGACAAGTTTGATATATAAAGTTGATTTGCTCATGCTTTTATTGAGCCGCTTCTTTTCAAGTCTTCATTAATCATGATGTACAAAGCTCTTGGAGCCTGTTATAAGCCATATATTGCCTTTTATAGCAAGTATACCTTGCTTCAATCTACTACAGATCCTTCAAGCTATTCAACAAATATTTCTTCCTCTAGGTAGCCATTTAAAAAGTCAAATCCACATTACGTTGATAAAATTTTCACTACATTTTTGCTACAATTAGTAGGAGAAATCTAATAATATCTAACCTTGTTAAAGGCACAAAAGTTTCTAAAAAATCTACACCAAATAATTGAGCATATCCCTTCACATTCACAACTAGTCTTGCCTTGTACTTGTTCACAGAACTATTAGCATTAAGTTTGGTTCCGTAAACCAACTTCACACCGATGGTCTTCTTATGTTGTGGCCTGTCTATAAGTCACCAAGTTTGTTTGGTTTTTTTATTATCCTAATCTCCTCATCCAAGACAACAATCCACTTTGAATCATTAGCAGAATCGACATATCTTGTAGGTTTAAGTATTGCCATATTACAACTTTGATAAATTTTAGCAAGTGACCTTATACCTTTTACAGGGACATCATCGGTTATGTCATGACATAACTCTAGATTATCTTCTATTCCATTTACATTTTTAGGTTCCTCTTTATTCCAATTAATTTAGTAACATTATTGTAGCCAATAAAGATTCCTTATTCAGCTTTTGGATCCAGCTTCTCTTGTTTCACATCTGGAACATAGGTGTAACATATGAAATTTAGAATAGAAGACTTAAAAAACCATATCGAGATTTAAAAGGTGTTTTTCATTTTAAAACTTTAGTTGGTAACTTGTTTAGAAAAATGCAACAGTATTAGTTGTCTCTACCTATAATTTGTTTGACATGTCCTTTTCAAACAATAAACATTGAGCCATATCTATCATTGTTATATTCTTCATTTCACTAACCCCAATTTGTTGAGGAGTGTAAGTTAAAGTGAGTTGATGTTCAATTTTTGCATCCTCACAAAACTTAGCAAATTTATCAGCAACGTACTTAATATCATTATTAGATTGAATTACTTTATTTCTATAATCACTTTGGTTTTCAATCCATGCTTTAAATTTCTAAAAGACATCAACAACCTCATTTTTTTATTTTAGAAAATATATCTATCTCATTCAAGTAAACTCATCAATGAAAAGTATAAAATACCTGTTACCATTTAAAGAACCAATCCTCATGCATCCACAAATATTAGTATGGATACATTGAAGCTTCGAAGTTCCTCTCTATACTTTTCTTGTTGGAAATGGTAGTCTAGTTTGCTTCTTTAACTAACACATCTCACACACAACTATAGCCTCTCCTTTAAATGACATTGCATGAATAATCTCCTTATATAAATGTAGGAGAGGCTATAGTTATGTGTGAGATATGTTAGTTAAGGAAGCAAAACTAGACTACCATTTCCATATATATATATATATATATATATAAGATATGCTAGTTAAGGAAGCAAACTAGACTACCATTTCCATATATATATATATATATATGGACAGGGGCGAAGGGACAGTGTGGGCACTATGGGCAGCTGCCCACACTGCCCAAAAATAAAAAATCAGATGCTATATAGTATATAACTAAATTTAATTTTGCATAGGTTGATATTTGCCTACACTGGGCCAATATTTCCTATTATGGCAAAAAAATATTATGGCATGCCATATGATATTCATACGGGCCTACTTGACTACTTTTGAGCCTAATGTTTTAACTCTTGAATTATTAACCACGTCTCTTTCTCTTGTTTATTTTTAGTCTTTTAGGTTTTCTGTTTTTTTTCTTTCTTTCTCCTGTCTCTTTCTCCTGTCTCGTTTTACGGCTCTACCACTTCACCAAATCCAAGCTCTACGGCTCTACCACTTCACCAAATCCATTATTCAGGTTACATCTTTTATTAATGTTCGAGCTTTTTCACTTTTTTGTAGTTT
>JANVCQ010000003.1:32132902-32156356 GCA_025531925.1 Erythroxylum plowmanianum
TGCTATTTGAAAACGGATCGGGTATGGGTATCCATCGGTTCGGGTTTTTACTAGACCCATATCCAAATCCATATCCATATCCATTTTTTAACATCCATTTAAAATCCATTTAAAATCCATTTTTTATCATCCATATCCATTTTTTAGGGTCGGGTAGTACAGATATGGATCGGGTTGAAAACCCATTGCCATCCCTAACTGCTATCCGTATTTTCATAATAAAGACTTTAATTTTCATAAATAGAAGAAAGATTCTTGTAAATCGTACCTTTGTTAAATTTATTACAAAAGGATGTTGCCATTAAGGGTGACAATGTATCGGACGGGCCTGGGTTCAAGATGGCCCGATTGCGATAAGGCAGTCTGGACACTTACAAAATAACATCATTTTGTATTAATTTTTTAGGCCTCAAGCGTAATACCATCCCAAGCCCCCTCCACCGTATGTAGGGAGGAGCTTGCCACTCCTAAGCCCTCCAGTACTCTCCATTTAGCAGTTTCGTTACCTTCGCACAATGATCTAGTGATCCACGATCCTTCATTGGTGCCAGCTTTCACTGACCCTTCAAATTCCGGTGACCTAGCAGATGATATGCATACTGATGATCCCACCTTTCTACAATTGCGCAACCTGCAACACCTACCTCCTACTAAACCCCCCGATCCCATGGATGGTATTACTTCGACTACGGAAGACACGCTGCTTCTAGATCCCACGATGGAAGATTTGTCGCAACTTCTCGGGTCTCCCCCGGAAGCCGCGCCTATGAATGGCTCCGTTCAACCCCCCGACCCTTAGTGGTCTCCTTACCATCCCAATATTTATTATGTCCATATTCATATGGAATTGTCAAGGGGCCGGTAGTAAGAAGTTCCGGCCCATTCTTCGAAATTATGTCAATACCCATAAGCCCATGCTTGTGGTTTTGCTTGAGACCAGAACCAGTGAGTCTCGAGCCCGAAAAATCATTAGGTCCCTGCCTTTCCCGAATTCGTATCGGGTGGAAGCTAATGGCTTCTCTGGTGGCATCTGGCTGCTCTGGACCTCTGATACCACGGTTAACATTCTTTTGGCTCATCGCCAATTCTTACATGTCAACATCGCATGGGCGTACCAGTCTTTTCACTTTACGACCATCTATGGGAGCCCCACTTATTCCCTTCAACAATACGTATGGAAGTACCTCCACAAAATTGCCAGTATCACTTCACAATCGTGGCTGCTCGGAGGTGACTTCAATGCTAAACTTGAACACCACGATCAACGTGGTGGAGCCCGAATTAACAACCACTTTCGGGATTGTGTGCAGTGTTGCCATCTTCTGGATCTAGGTTTTACCGGCCCCCGTTTCACTTGGCAACGCAGACCGACTCTCGCTAGATTAGATCGATGTTTCTGTTCTCACGCCTGGCTCACTCAATTCCCCCACACCACGGTCAACCAGCTCCCTTTCCTGAAGTTTGATCATCGACCTCTACTCATGTAGATCCTCCAACCCTCGCACGGGCCTCGACATCCTCGACCTTTTCGATTCCAATCTGCCTGGTTGACTCACGAAGGCTTCCCCCAAACCGTCAAATACCACTGGCACACTCAAACTCTTAACGTTAGTGGAGCCCTTAGGAATCTGGGGACGAATCTTCAACATTGGAATCACTCTGCCTTTGGCAATATTTTTCAGCGGAAAAAATGCCTCCTGGCACGTCTTGCAGGCATCCAACAATCACTCGAGACCACGGATTTTGACTTTCTTCGAGATCTGGAACACCACCTTCGGTATGAGCTCGAACAAGTCTTTTGCCAAGAGGAACTGTACTGGCATCAACAATCCCGCTGTCAGTGGCTGATTCAGGGTGACCGAAATACTTCTTACTATCATGCAATTACCACAGCCAGACGACGACAGTTGTATATTACCTCGCTCACTGACGAAACGGGCGGCATTAACACCGACCCAGCAAGCATTCGCGTTACCGCCAAGACCTTCCTTGCTACTCTCTATACCACTGAGGCTCCCACTCCCACAAGTCTTCTTTTTAAAGGTCAATTCCCTCCCCTCCCTCCTGGCGCGACTCAAGCCCTTTCTGATACCCTCATTCCTATGGAAGTCCGGACGACTTTCTTTGCCATGGCCCCGATAAAGCGCCTGGTTATGATGGGTTTAACACTCTTTTCTTCCAATCCCAATGGGACACTCTTGGACCCTCCCTGATCAACTACTTCCAACAAATCTTTCGGCACGAGGTTTGGGAATCGGAACTAAATCGTATGATTATGGTTCTCATCCCCAAACTTTCCTCCCCGACGTCGATCACTCAGTTCAGACCCATTGCTTTATGCTCTATCGTCTATAAGGCCATTACGAAAATTATCGTCACCAGGCTGAAACTGTACCTCAATACCCTGGTTGGCCCGCACCAGACCAGTTTTGTTCCTGGGAGACTTATTACTGATAATATCATTATAGCCCAGGAAATCATTCACACCATGACTAGGAAAACTGAAAAGACTGGGTTTCTAGCTATTAAAGTTGACCTTGAGAAAGCCTACGATCGCCTCTTGTGGGATTTTATCTACGATACGCTGATTGATGTGGGACTCCCTGGCTCGCTGATATCCCTCATTATGAAGTGCATCTCCTCTGTTACTATGCAAGTTAATTGGGTTGGGGAACTCAGTGACACCTTCACTCCTACCCGAGGAATCCGACAGGGCGACCCCTTATCGCCTTACCTCTTCGTCCTGTGCATGGAACGTTTGGGACACCTCATCGCTGACTCTATTGCTCAAGGCCGGTGGAAGCCAATTAAACTCAGCAGAAGGGGTCCCCCTTTGTCCCACTTGTTCTTTCGCTGATGACCTCATATTGTTCACAGAAGCCTTAATCGACTAGGTTCAAGTTATTCGGGACATTTTGTATTTGTTTTGCACCACCTCGAGCCAACGGATTAACCAAACCAAATCCCGCTGCTTTTATTCTAAGAATGTTCATCACTCCCTTGTGTGACGATTAAGCCACGAGCTGGGCTTTAAACAAACTACCAACTTAGGTCACTATCTCGGAGTTTCCTTGCTTCATGAGCGAGTCCACAAAAACCCGTATCAACACATTCTTGGCAAGGTCCAACAACGCCTGTCAGGCTGGACTGCTAACCTCCTTTCTCTGGCAGGCTGTGCCACCCTCACTCAGGCGGTTATATTGGCCCTCCCTACCTATCCCATGCAGACGGTTCGACTTCCACGGAGCCTTTATGATGATGTGGAAAAATTGATGCACACTTTTCTGTGGGGCTCTTCTCAAGACCATCATAAGCTGCACCTTCTTAATTGGGACACTGTGTGTAACCCTAAAGCGATGGGCAGTCTCAGCCTTCGACGTATTCATGAAGTCAACGATGCCCTCCTCACTAAGCTCGGATGGGCGTTAATTTCGCAACCCAACGAGTTATGGGTGAGGGTCCTCTCCTCGAAATACAACTTTGACGCCGATAACCCCCCAACCTCCCTCCAGGCACGAGGTGGATCCATGACTTGGCGCAGCATTAAAGCCATTTGGTCGCACGTGCTCCGTGGCTTGAAGTGGATTATCTGTGACGGCTCTAAGGCCCGCTTTTGGTTGGATCCATAGGTTGAGGATGTGGGCCCTCTCATCGCCCATATTACGGCTTCCATAGCCCCGCCAAACCATGACCTTAGGATGCAGTCCTTTGTGGATGATTCAGGTAACTGGAAGTGGGAGAAATTCCAATTTACTCTTCCTCACTCTATTTGTTTACTCATTGCAGGTATCTCACCACCCAGGCCTCACATTGGACCGGACAGAAGGATTTGGGGGCAGACCGACTCAGGCCAGTTCACTACAGCTTCTGTGTATGCTATGCTTATGGACCAAGCCCCCTCAAACTCCAGTAGTTTTTGGCAGATCATTTGGCGCTGGCATGGCCCACAACATATCCGATCGTTTCTTTGGCTTCTAGCCCACGATCGCTTACTTTCCAATCAACAACGCCTTCGCCGGGGCCTCACTACGAGCACGGAGTGTTACCATTGTCACTTAGACGAGTCATCCCTACACATGGTGTGAGATTGTCCCAGAGCGAGAAGTTTATGGCTCCAGTTTCCCCTGCCAGCTAACTCTCTAGACTTCTTCCATCTGAATGCTCACAACTAGCTGCTCAGCAATCTTCAACAGTGCACGATGGCTTCGGATTTGGATTGGCTCCTACTTTTTGGTACTACTTGTTGGTTCCTTTGGTCATGGAGGAACTTGGCTTTATTTGATGCCCAGTTCTTGTGGCCGACTTCTCCCACACACATTATCTAGGAGTATGCACATCGCATCCACATGGCTATTATGTGGCAACACCGAGCAGGTCTTGGCCAGCGACCCCGTCAGTAGCTTTTGGTTGACTGGACGAAGCCTCCTTAGGATTGGGTAAAACTGAACACTGACAAGGCATCTAAAAGATCACCCTTCTTGGCTTCAGCGGGGGGTCTTATTAGAGATAGCTCCGACACCTGGATGGGCAGATTTGTACAGAATTTGGGCTGATGTTCCTCGACTTCTGCAGAACTTTGAGGCGTCCTATCAGGCTTAACTCTGGCATAGGACCTTGGCTTTCAAAAGGTGGAACTTGAGCTCGATTCTCAAGGGCTGATGAGCATGATTTTTGACCCTATTCAACGGGCAACATCGTTAAATCCTTTGGTGATGGGCATCAATGAGCTGCTATCTCGCAACTGGG
Source organism: Erythroxylum plowmanianum (assembly GCA_025531925.1). NCBI lineage: Eukaryota > Viridiplantae > Streptophyta > Magnoliopsida > Malpighiales > Erythroxylaceae > Erythroxylum > Erythroxylum plowmanianum. Next base: position 32,137,649 of record JANVCQ010000003.1, read on the forward strand.
TAGTCCTTCCTCGTCATATCTACCGCGAAAGCAACTGGTGTGTCGACTGGCTCGTCAATTTTGCTGTCAACTTTAGGGCAGGGGTTACCACTTTTGTACAAGCACCATCAGGGTGCATACCAATCCTCCTAGAGGATATAGCAGGGATCAGTCTCCCTCGGCTAGTTGTGTAATTGTTGCTGTTTTTTCCTTTCTATGTAAAAAAAAATTAGACTTGAGATCTAATCAATCAAAACTTGACTCATTAACTTTAAGCTAGGTCGAGTTGGATCAAGATGAGTCGAGACCTATACATTTTATAGAAGTCTTTATGGTTACCCTTAATTCTCTTTAACCTTTTTTTTTAATTTTTACGAGTTAATTACATTGGATTATTTTTGTGGTTTGTACTTTTTTTTACAATTTAATCCTTAAATTTATAAACTATCATTTAAAAAAATTATCATTCAAAACCTCGTGACATTAGTCTTCGTTAAGAAAACTAAATAAACATTGTTAAATAACAACATTTTTGAAGTGTTCGTATTACTTGGCACACCATGTATGAAATGTGAACCACGTAAGAAACGACATTATGTGGGTTGAATCATAAAGATGGAATAAAAAGAGAGACTATAGCCTTGGTATAGTGCTCATCTATACACTTACACGATCCTTTCTCCATAAAATCTCACACAATGTACATATGAGAGACCACTATCAAAACTATAGCCATGACCACCATATTTCTTTCTTCTTCCATATATATATATATATATATATATATATATATTCACTTTCCAATTTATATATGTCTTAACATTCCCACTTACCTTTTGTGCTCCAAATCCACCTGAAATATCCAGAACTTGTTGCTCTTCCTTAGTTCCTCTTTCTTCTTGCTTTTTATGATCTGGTTACTTCTTGTTTGAGTTTAACTTTACGAAAGATTGTATTTTTAGTAAAATGAGGGTACAACCTAAAAGTTAAACAAGTTGTAGACATTATGATTACACATAGGTTAAATCGGTATCAAATTCATGTCTAAGTTACACAATGTAGTAGTTGCGTGATTGCAACCAAAACTTTGATACATGGTGGCCATGTCCACTTTTGCTGGGATTGTTCCAAAACATTGATAACATTATTATGCAACATCCATCCTTTTTATTACACTTTATTACCATAACGTTAATAACGTTCCTTAAATTTATGTTTTTTAATTGCCATTGTTATTATACTCCCAATGTTCTTATTTTTTAGTATATATACCCACAATGTGTTGGTTTTTTCAATACACAAATGCAACACTACCCTCACACCCCTCCCTCCTTCTCTCTCTATATAAAAAGGTGCTGAAGAAGCTTATAACATCTTAAAACATCATTCTTCTTGTCTCAATGCTAGCATAAGGGAGATGGATTCACCATTGAAGAACCAAATGACATAGCACATAACATCTTCTTCAAAGATACTCTCTTCTTGGTTCTTTTGCTTAATTCTTGGAGATAGTTCTTACTTCACTCTTTAGAGTGCACGGAAGCTAGTGGAGAAGGCGTTAACCTAGGGTTAGATCTTGTTGTCCTGCTGTAATGTAGAGGGGAAATTTCTGACTTAGGGTAGTGATTTTTCAAGACGTCTTGCATTCAAATAAGTCGTTCCAATTTTATTTTTATGCTATTTTGGCTAACAATCTAAGTCAAAAAATTGTTGCGATGCTACCGTTATTTGAAAAAATTATTTGGTGCATTACTACTGTTGTCAGAAATTGTGTTGTTCTGCTTCCTCTTTGTCGAGATATTTAACGTAGTAGTGGTAAGTGGATATCGTTCCCACGAGAAATTTTTAACAGTAAAGATTAGCGAGTTTAAAACTAAAACAAAGTAACGAAGGGGGGGGGGGGGGTTGGTTCACGACAATATAAGGAAAATTATAAGAAAAGTCACAAATCAAAAGCAATAACTGGATATGAAAATTGATGGAAAATATCTTGATTTTTGGGTCACCGATGTTATCATGCTAATATGGATCCTCGATATAAAATTGCAATCATTGACAAACATTCATTAGAAATATTTTCTCTTAAGTGTAATGACTAGAAACATGTATCCTAGCATTCTTATTAAACAACAATCTAGATACGATCGTATGTTTAATTGAATAATAGCTTTACGAATCAAGAACCAATGAGCAAGAAAAATACATGTACGACATGCAATCAATCAAGCGAATATCTCCTTATAATTTTCTGACTCTAACGTAGAGAAGACAATCCTAATTACTACTTATGATTAGTGAAATTGAACGTCATATTTCGTTAATTTAGTGATTGAACAAATTAATCCCTAGTTGTGTACCTAGAAACTAACGAATTCAATTAGAAAGAGTAGATCGAAAGATATTCAATGTTCATTAACAATATAAACCTTATTCAAACATCTCGCACATAATAATGGATATCACAAATCCCCTCAACGAAGAAAAGAAGTTTAGCTACTCATAACAAACGTGAAAAACAAAGAAATAATCAAACACATAGTCTCCATCCCTAGTCTTTCCCTAAAGAATACGAAAATATGGAAGAAAAGATGCAGAAAACGCAAAAAGACTGAAGGAAAAAAGTGCAGAAAACGAAAATCTATCTAAAACCTAGTCTAAGCTTGCGTGAATAGTGATCCTCTCTCCTTTTATGCTTATTTTTCTGATTTCCCTCTTATCTTTCCTTGATTCTCATCAGATAATGTATCCCCCAATTTCAGGTGGTCATTCCCCTTGAAAGATGGCAATAAAATCTTTAAAAATTGTGAGAATCTCGATTTTTACTTTTAAAAATTGATCTGCATATTTATTCCATCCTTAGGTGTGCCCACGTTTAGTAACTGAATTGCTGCCAAACTTAGAATTTCGAATTTTTTTCCTTCTTTTGCATCTTTTCGATTCAATTTCATCTCTAAGGTGTTAAAAATCATCTATAAATAATTATAAGATAATTTCATTAATTTCAAATAATAATTTCAACACATTAAAGATAATTAAGTATAAAATAAGTGCAAATTGATGACTTAACAGATTTAATATGTCATCTGTGAATGAAACTAATGAAGGTTCTGCATTTACTGGTCCCCACATCAGTTCTGCCCCTTATCACTGTAGTCTAGAGGATTATACCTGACCAAACTATATTAAAGCCTCTAGATGGGAGAAATTTTGAACAATGGTTTGAGAAAATTCTATTTTACTTTCAATAATACGAAATTGATTATATACTGTTTCAAGAAATTCCTGGTAACGATGCCAACCCTAAGACAACTAAGGATAACTGTTTTGTTAGGGGAGTGTTGCTCAACCATATGATAAACTCATTATTTGATATCTATTGTAAGTATAAAACTGCCAAGAAAATTTGGGATGCTTTAGAAGTGAAATATGAGATGGATGATGTCGGTACTAAGCAATATGCAGTTGCTAGGTAGTTAAAATTTACTATTGTTGATGATAAGCCCATAATTACATGAGTATGAAAACCTAGTTGTTGAAATCCTTGCTGAGGTATGAACATGTGAGCTGATTCAAGCTAATTCCTTTATTAAGAAACTACCTATCTCATGGAATGAGTATAAAAACCAGTTGAGACATAAGAAGAAAGACATGAAGCTTCAGGAGTTGATAGGGCATATAAATATTGAGGATGTCAATCGTACACAAGATAAGACCAAATCACTCACCCTTGTCCCTACTGTTAGGGTTAATATGATAGAACATAGAAATGTAAATAACTTCAAGGAGAATGGTGGACAAAACAAGTCTTTCAATAACAACAAGCATGATCAGTTTAAGCGCAAAAAGATTGATAGTGACTGTTGGTGGTGCCATAAGCCAGGCCATCCTGTTGCTCTTCACCAAGCTAAAATCAATCATCAAAAGAAGGGCCAAGGACAAAAATCAAGACAGATTGAGAAAGGAAACCAAAAGGGATACCAACAAGGTAACCAAAATTTTTTTGATAAGCCTCAAGCTAATATGGTCGAAGCTAGTGATGATGAGGAGATCATTACTGCTGTAGTGTCCGAAGTCAACCTTGCTAGAAATTTGGTTGAGTGGATCATTAACACAGGAGCCATACGCCACATCTGCACCAACAAGGACTTGTTCAAGGAGTTGAATGATGATTTTGATGGTGAATTCGTATACATGAGCAACTCCATTAGAGTTCCTGTCTAAAGAGTTGGGAAAGTCATTCTCATACTCACTTATGGAAAAGCGTTGGTGTTAGCAAATGTTTTATTTGTTCCTAATGTTCGTAAAAATTTGATTTCTGGAGCATTACTTAATAATACTGGTGTCAAACTTACTTTTACTCTGATAAGCATATTCTTACTAAGAATGAGTACTTTGATAGTAAAGGATTTTGTAATGGGGGTTTATTTGTACTTGACATTAAAATGAATGCATCTCCTTCTTCTGCTTATATTGGTGAGTCTCTAGCCTATGACACTCTATACTTGGGCATGTGAATATGAGGTCATTTAAGAGGATGCAAAGCTTAAACTTATTGCCTATCTAAATCACTAATGAAATGGAAAAATGTCAAATTTGTGTTAAGACAAAGCATTTTAAGAAACCTTTTAAGTTAGTAATCGAGAAAGAGTCATAATTGTTGGATTTGGCATATACATATTTGAGTGGTTTTAAGAATATTGTGAGTAAAGAAGGAAAGAGATATTATATTACTTTTGTGAATGATTGTTCTCTATTTACTAAGGTTTACTTATTGAAAAATAAAAGTGATGTAGAGGAAGTGTTTATAACATACAAAGCTAAGGTTGAGAACCAATTAGAAAGGAAAATTAAAAGATTAAAGTCTGCTCGAGGTGGTGAGTATAGTACTAATTTCCTTGCTGATTATTGTGGAAAGGTTGGGATTATTGCTTTTAGCCCCTTATACACCTGAATAAAATGGAATAGCCGAGAGGAAAAATTGAACACTCAAGGACATGATAAATGCAATGTTGTTTTCCTTAGGATTACTGGATTTTATATGGGGGAAGATATTCTTTCAGCTTGTTATGTTCTAAATAGAGTCCCTTATAAGAAACTAGATCAAACCCCTTATGAAATTTGGAAAGATTATCCACCTAACTTGCATTTTTTGAAAGTGTAGGGGTGTCTTGCTAAGGTTGTTCTACCTAAACATAAAAGGAAGAAAATTAGGCCTAAGACTATTGGTTCAATTTTTATGGGATATGCCTTTAATAGTGCTACCTATAGATTTATAGTTAAGGAAGAGGGATCAAACACTTATGGACCAATTATGGAGTCAAGAGATGTAGTGTTCTTTGAGGATATATTTCCTATGAAAGTGAGTGCACAAGTTCCTAGAGAGTCTGTCTCTAGTTCCTCTACTAATGATGACATAGAGGAAGAGGAAAATATTGAACTAAGGAGAAGCGAAAGAGCTAGAGTACCTACCAATTTTAGTTCTGACTTTATTACTTCCTTTGTGGCGAAAAAAATTGGGGAGATGGATGACAGTTTTGTGGTGACTTATATTATTAAGAAAGATCCCAAAACTTATGAGGAAGTAATGAGATCTGTGGATCCTACATTTTGGAAGGAAGTCATAGATAGTGAGTTAGAGTCAATCATGTCTAATAAAACTTGGATTTTAGTTTATCTACCTTAAAGGTGTAAGCCTTTGGAGTGTAAGTGGATTTTCAAAAAGAAATTGAGACCTGAAGGAACCATTGAGAGGTTTAAGCCAAGACTTGTGATTAAAGGTTTTAAACAAAAGGAAGGATTGGATTTTTTTTTTATACTTACTCTCCTGTTACTAAAATTGCATTTATAAGGATGTTGTTTGCCATTGCCTTGGTATTTAAGCTTTATGTGCACCAAATGAATGTTAAGACAACTTTCTTGAATGGTGCTCTAGATGAGGAAATTTATATTGTCCAGCCTGAAGGGTTTAAAGTGCCTGGTCAAGAATAAAAGGTGTGTAAGTTGGTTAAGTCTTTGTATGGACTTATACAAGCTCCCAAACAATGGTATGATAAATTTGAAAGTGAGATTTTTAAACATGGTTTCACCTCTTGTTATATTGATTCTTGCATTTACGTGAAATCTGACATCAATGGTTATGTGATCATAACTCTTTATTTGGATGATATGCTTATTTTGGTACTAGTTTATCTGTCATTGATACCACCAAGAGTTTGCTAAAGTCTTCCTTTGATATGAAAGATCTTGGACCTGTGGACTTTATTTTGGAAGTTAAAGTTGATAGGATAGAAAATTTTGAAGACATTTGGTAACTATGATGTTGATCCAATGAAAACTCTCAATGATGCTAATATTGCTTTAAAGAAAAATTTTGGTGATAGTGTGAACTAAGCTGAGTATGCTAAAATTCTTGGTAGTGTGATGTACTTGATGAACTATTCTCGTCCTAATATTGTATACTATGTAAGTAGACCTAGTAGGTATACTTATAATCCTAGTCAAGAGCATTGGAATGAATTGATTCATTTATTGAGATATTTGAAAGGTACTATGCATTATAGATTATTTTTTGGTGGTCATCCTCCTATATTGGAGGGTATTTTAATGCTAATTGGGTTACGGAGAGTGATGATATACATTTTATCGGTGGTTGTGTTTTTACCTTGGCAGGAGCTGCAGTGTCTTAAAAATCATCCAAGCAAATATGTATTACGAGATCAATAATTTGGAGCTGGCAGGACAAGAAGCTGAGTGGATAAAGAATCTCTTAGTAGATATCCTGCTTTGGGAAAAACCAAATCCTTATATGTTCCTTCATTATGATTAGCAGGCTGTCATTAATGTTGCCAAGAAGAAGGCATATAATGGCAAAATTAGATATAGTAGATTAAGACATAAAATTGTTTGTATTTTAATTAGAAATGGTGTAATTTCTCTATATTGTCAAGTCAGAGAGAAACCTAATGGATTCGTTTACAAACACTTTGAGTAGGAAACTAGTTTTAGAGCAAGCTAAAGGGATAAGGTTAAGCCCAATTATATAGTAACCTTGTAATGGATACTCGTCTTTAGAAACCAAGTTCAATGGGTCAAATGAAGTTATGTGGTGACTACTCTGTGGAAAATATTGAGATACATTCAGTTGTTGAATTGTGTCCCTAGCATGGTTTTACTGTGTTTGATGAGGTTAGACTGTTTAGTCCTTAATGAGTTCCATAGCCCAAGTTTGGATGGTGTGAGTAGTACACACTTGATGGACTCACTTATGTGATTGTGGGGAGTAGCCACCCTCCTATGAGAGTATTTGGGCTATCCCTCTAAAGTGATCACGAGGTCAGGGCATTTTGAGGCTATTTATTTCTCTAGTAGGTTCTGTCTCTGATTTTCTTAGACACTAGGTTCAAGACTCAGTTCACGTGGTTGTTCTTCAATCTTTTTCCTAAATTTTTACAGTTTGTTTATCAAGTTTTGGACCAAGTGGGGGATTGTTGGTGTATTGTTCCAAAACATTGATAACATTATTATGTTATGTCCATCTTCTTTTACACTTTATTACCATAACGTTAATAATGTTCCTTAAATTCATGTTTTTTAATTGCCATTGTTATTATACCCCCAATGTTCTTATTTTTCATTATATATATATACCCACTGTGTGTTGGTTTTTCAATACACAGAAGCATAATGCTACACTCTACTCTTTACCTTTGTTAACCACACACCCCTCCCTCCTTCTCTGTATATATAAAGAGGTGCATAATAAGCTTATAACATCTTAAACATCATTCTTCTTGTCTCAAGGCTAGCATAAGGGAGATAAATTCACCATTGGAGAACGAAATGATATAACACACACCCATCTTCTTAAAATATGCTCTCTTCTTGGTTCTTCTGCTTAGTTCTTAGAGATAGTTCCTACTCTGCCCTTTGGAGTGCACTGAAGTTGGTGGAGAAGGTGCTAACCTTGGGGTCAGATCCCGTTGTCCTACTATACCGTAGAAGGGGAATTTCTGACTTAGGGCGATAATTGTTCACGATGCCTTGCATTCAGATAAGATTTTCGATTTTATTTTTTTGCTATTTTTGATTACATGCTTTACCTTTTGAAGATAAAAACCCTTTCGATCTCCTCTTATTGTTTATGTAAAAGAATTTGTTTGTATTAAAAAAAGTACTATAATGAACAATTGTAGTAACTATATAGAAATAAATTGAGGATTAAGAAGGTTCTGACTATTGCACCCAATTACTAGAAGTTAATGGTGGAGCCCTATAGGTCGACATCTGGTCAGAATTGCCTTAAGAGTTGTTACATTCAAGATGCTTTGTTAACTGTTTGTGTTAGTTGAAGTATAGTAATTATAAGGTTAATTTTTATTTAGATAATTGGGTTATTCTTATTCTCTTATATTCATTGTTTGTTTATATAAGTGTTGATCACCCCTTTTATACATTTAAAAAGGTTAATAAGATTACCAAAGAGGTGGTCAAACAAGGTGTTAAGGAGGCTTTGATTCAATTCCTTGATTATATTCTTGAAGAGGTCATTAATTATATAGCCCAAGTTCCACCCATGGTGTGCCATGTAACACTAACACTTTTAAAGACAATATGGTTTTGTAATGCCCCATTAGTTTTTTTTAATAGAAAATGACCCTAGGGGTTACAGGTGATAACTAATGAAAAAATATAAAGCTAAATGATAGTTTACCAAAATGAAAAATGGTATAAATTATTGGGGATTCAATACAAGTAGCCTTACTTTTATCAAACCAAATAAGGTCATAACCTACATTTTGATAACAATAAAACATATTGCAACTACTACATTTACTTTTGGTAATATTACTAGCTATATTACAATGAAAATAATCAATATATGAAAAATGAAGTTCAATAGAATGGTAACGTGAGCAAAGGAGCTAATTGAACAAATTAAAAATTAAAAGATAGAGAAAATGAATAAGCGGCATACAAATGCAACTTTCAAAGGAATTTAAGTGAAGAACTAAAAATAACAAGGAATCAAGAACATTAAGATTGAAATAAATTATTATAATCTTATCTCGAACATTTTAATGAATTAGGGGTTCAATCATTGTATGATTATTTTTTTATAAGACATAATGTATAAATCCTTTTATAATCAAGAGAATGTTTGTTTTGATCTTTAAAAATTTTTTAGGAAACATTTGTAATGATTTTGAATCATGTTTTTATCAAAGGAGTATATTTTTATCTTTGAAAAGACTTGGTAATTGAAGTTTTCAACTTGGTTTCTAATTATGTTTGGCTAGCCAAATAAAGGAGAAAAAAGTTACATAATAGGTGTTGTTTATTAGGCTAAGGAATAGGCTAGCTGAAGGTAGGTGTCTCATTAGTTAAATGTGGATGGAAACTAGTTGTAGTAATAGCTAGTTTATTTGTCTAACTACCATTTACATTAGTTTTGGTTATACATAGATCACAAATGAGTTGCAAGAAGAATTTTTAACATATTAAAGAGTTGCTAAGAGCATTGAGAGGTTAGAGAGTGCATGTTGAGACACTAAACATCAGTGTGAGCAAGTAGGGGAGGTTTTAAGCTATATATGATTGTGCAATTATGAAAATTAGGGACATTATTTGTGTACATTTTGTAAGGATTCCTTTTAAACTTAAACAAGATTTGTAAAGGATTTTCTTCACTTATGACAAAGCAACACATTTGTAAGGGTTCTTCTTTATCGTTCTTCTTTATCCATGACAAAGAAGATATTATATGAAAGGTTCATTTTCATCCGTTCAAGGAAAAAGATAGTGAATTCCCATGTGGAGTTTAGAGAGTGGACATAGGCCAAAGGTTATTTAGTCCAACCAATATAAACGTCTCTCTTTCCTTATTATCTTTATTATCTTTATTATGTTTTTTATGATTGACTTTTATGAATTTTTCATATAATCCTTTATTAGAATATACATTTCATTCATTAGTTTAAAATAGATTAAAAAATCAAATACAATTAACCCCGTGTCTTGTATGGTAGCTAAGAGCCAACAATTAAGATTAGAGTGAGTTTCATTCATTATGTATAATTTTTTAGCAAAAATTAGTAAAGCTCACTATGAAAAAATTTGATTCATTTTTTAGCTATGAGGACCAAGATATCAATATTACACCATTTCTCAATGGAAATGATTACTTATTTATGAGAACTAGGATGAAAGTCTTATTTATAATTAAAGATTTTGATTTATAAGATATGGTAGAGAAAAGTGAGTGGAATAGAAATGATAGCATACTCATTATATTAAATAGTAAGTTAATATACATTGAGTTTTTTGCATCATAAATGTATATACTTTCCAAAGTTTTAATGTGTCAAAATGCCTATAATATTTGACACATATTTGATGTTACATGTGGTAATGATTATTATAATGATATCTTCGTTAATAATATTACTCATAAATTTGAAGAGAATTTAAATGACAATTAAGAATGAAGTGAAAAGAAAGAGAAGGAGGAGGATCGAAAGAAAAAGGGAGCACTAGAAGCCATATGGAATGATACAAGCAATTCAAAAAGAAAAGAATAGGTGGCTAAATGAGCTTTCTAACTAATAATATTAAGGTATCATCTTTCTCAAATTCTTATGGTGATAGTGACGATTGCAATGGTCAGCTTTCATATGATAAGTTAGTTAAATCCCTAAAAACTATGAGTATGGATAGGAAAACATTATCTTCCAAGTATAAAAGGTTTTAAAAACCTTAGATGCATGCATGATTGAGAGTGGTAAATTAAAATGTGATATATATATATATATATATATATATAACATCGTAGATTCTAAGAGTGTGGTTGTTACCAATGATGATGATCATGATTTGTTGCATGAAAATGAGGCATTAAAGAAGAATAACAATAACCTCAAAGAGTCATTGTCCAAATTCTTTATAGGTATCAAAAAATTAAGTAACATACTTGAACCCTAAAAGAGCTCTAAGATAGGCACAAAATTGGGCTTCACTTATGGAAGTGCACCATCCAATGTCAAGATAATTTTTGTGAAGAGCAAGCATTTACATTATAATTTGTGCCCAAATCATAATATGAGCATCTAAAATCCAATTCTTGATATGAAAACTTTAATTCTCTTGCATAATCTTCTAAGTCCTAAGGAAAATAAAAATTCCAAGCATTTATGTATGAGTCACATTTTAAACCTGGAAGCCCTACAAGACAAAATAGCTAATTTTTATACAAAACCACATTAATAAACATGCAATATTCTTTTAATTCAAATAGGTAACTTAAATACCATAAGACTATTTAAAAATATCATAATCATCATAAGTTACTATACAATCATTTGTAATATGTCTGCAATTCTTATAGGTCTTATTTACACTAAATAAGCATGTCATTGCGACTTATTATCAAACAAAAAGTGCTTTTTAGCCCCTTCACACAAAGAAAGTAGAGCTTTAAATTACTATTATATCCAAAGAAGTCACGTGTATGTCACATTATTATTAGTTACATTTATATGAATCATATACTTGAAAATCATCTTATATGAGATGTCACTTTTATGGTGATTATAAACATATGATATGTGTTAAATATACTTTACTTTTAGCATGATTTTGAGAGCATTATACTTGTATTTTGAGTATTTTTATAAGCTTTGCTACTCAAAATGAGTTAGGTCATGTTTAGCCTCTTAGAGGAAAAAAAATAAAGTTTTTAGAGAATAATTGAATTAATTGGAAGCAATTTTAAAAGATTTAAAGAAAGGATTAGAAAAAAAAAACACGATAACCTGTTACTAACCATGTTCCAATATGCCCCATTTTTTTAAAGGAGATTTTCACCCAGGACACACGATGGCAACACCCCATTGTGTCTAAGTTATATTGAAGGTAGAGGCATTTTATTTCTGCAAGTGTAACCAATATATCCTTATTTTCCACTCATGTTCACTAATATAGTAGTCACATACACACTCCATATATGTGGTAATTAATTACGTAAAATTAACAAAAATATATAATAAGCAACACAGGGCCTAACACAGTCCCATATTAAGGTCATATTCGGTAGAAAAATTAGGGTTCATTTAATTAAAAGATGAGGCGAAATAAAGCAAAGTGAGACTTTTTGTTATATTAGTTTTGAGGCAAAAAGAGTTCATTATTAAGTAGATAGAGATTAAAAGGAAATATAATGTTGGTAGAGGAATAAGAAAGCCATCAAGATTCATTAAGAATTTGAATATTCAAGAAAAAATAAAGATATTTCCTTTATCTTTTGTTCTTCCTTTTTTATGTGATTTTCCTTTATTTTCTTATGAACTAATTTGGATATAAATTTAAGTAAGATGGATACCATGATTTGACATCTTAAATTGATATTTTAATTTAATAAAATTTTTAGTTTTCTTGAGATTTGTTCATGTTCTAATATTGATTTGAATCGAAGGAACGAGAGTCGAAGATTTAATACTTAGATTAATCCATTGAGACTAAAAGATGATTTGTATGTTTAAATTACAAAATGAATGATGAGGACTGAATATATTACTTGAAAGAGAACCATATAATCCTTTAGGGTTAGATTAAACCAATCACGAGAGTTTAGGAATCAAATTAATGCATTCTTACGTTGTTTTGATTAGAAGAAGATTTCGATCAATTTGACTTAGGAATATGGATTGTATTACTTGAGAGATAATATAACTACAACTTAGGAATTCTTAACAGCTTAAGGAACTAGCTAATCGTTAAATCAAAGTGAAATTAAAGCATAGTAAAATCTTAAGGCATATCTTACAAAGTTCTTATTCATTTATCTATTATTTTAATCTTAAACACTATTTTAGCTTGGTGTTTTATAAATTTATTTTATTTCAAATAAATTATCTTTAATAGTCTAAATAATTAATTTTATGAGAAAATAGTAATTGATAAGTAGTTCTTATGGGATTGATTCGTACTTGACAATGCTAGTTACAATTGCATTGTGTACATGATAGTTGAAGTAATAAGTTTTTAACCTTGTTACCAAGGAGTAGTTGAATAAGGCAACTAGCAAGATCATTTTTCCCTTCCCTTTATCAATTAAATGCTTGAGAGGTTGGTAAAGTGTTCTTATTTTTATTAATAGATGGTTATTTTGGTTTCTTTAAAATTACCATTCATCTTAATGACTAAAAGAAGACCATATTTATATGTCGTTATAATACTTTTGCCTATAGAAGAATGCCTTTTGGTATTTGTAATGCTCTTACTACGTTTCAACATTATATCATGGCTATTTTTTCCGGTATTTTTAGAATATTATAAAAGTGCTTATTGATGATTTCTCTGTATATGGCATTACTTTTAGTGAATGTTTAACTAATTTGTCTAAAGTGTTGAAGTGATGTGAAGAAGTTAATCTTGTTATGAATTGAGAGAAATGTCACTTCATGGTAAAGGCATTGTTCTAAGATACTTGCTGTTTGAGTAAAAGATTGAGGTTGATAAAGTAAAAGTTGAGGTGATTGAGAAGATGCTACTGCACACCTCTATTAAGGGCATAAGGAGTTTCTTAAGCTATGCCAGTTTCTACTAGCATTTTATAAAATATTTTTCTAGAAGTGCTAAACCTTTGACTAACTTATTTCTTAAAAAATTTACTTTTAATTTTGACTAAGAGTGTCTTGATGATTTTTATAGTTTGAAGGAGGTACTTATCTCTATCCAATTATGCAACCTCTAAATTGGAACCTCCTTTTTAAGGCCAAGTGTAGTGCAAATGATAATGCAATGAGTAATTTTATGGCAAAAGAAAGACAAAAATGTTTTTCCAATTTACTATACAAGTTAAATTTTAGATGTGGCCTAAGTGAAATATGTTACCATTGATAAAAAGGTAGTCTTTACCATTAATAAATTTCAATTATACTTGGAGGGTTAAAAATTATTGTTTATACCAATCATTCTACCATTAAGTTTCTCTTAAATAAGAAGAATGTCAAACCAATACTAATTCAATGGATACTTCCTTAAAATTTTGACCTTGAAATTTGGGATAAGAAGGGAATTGAAAATTTTATAGTGGATTTATCTTTCTAGACTGAGATAAGAGTTAGATGAGAATCAAGAAGATAAGCTACCTATTGATGATTCAGTCCCTAATGATTCACTATTCATCATCTCACAGTTGGAAGCTATATGGTATGTTGATTTCATAAACTACATTGCATATGGAATTTTACCTCCTAATTTGAGCTACTAATAAAGAATATGTTCTTTTTTCATGTGAAGCATTCTTATTAGGATGAACCTTTTCTTTTTAAGTGGTGAGTTTATGGGACTTTTGTAAGATACATCTATAAAGATAAGGTAGATTCATAATATTTCACTGCTAATCTTCATCTTATATTGACCAAGCCATCTTTCAAAAATTGTCATTAAGATTCTCTACATAGGCTTTTATTGTCCCACTCTCTTAAAAAAAAGCATATGACGACTTATGACTAGTGTCAAAGAACTGATAATATTTTAAGAAAAAATGAGATGCCTCTCAATAATATCTTAGAGGTCGAGAACTTTGATGTTAAGGAAATAGACTTTATGTACCATTTTCCATCATCATATGGTGATAAATATATCCTTATAGTAGTGGATTATATGCCTAGATAAGTGAAATCAATAATATCCCCAACTAATGATGCTAAAGTGGTAGCAAGATTCTTAAAAAAAAAGTAATCTTGCTAAGGATCAAAATTCCTAAAGTTGTAATTAAAGACAATGGTTCATATTTCATAGAGGGAGACCAAATCAAGGAAGGAATTGTATATATCCTTTCCATCCTTTCTGATCCTACCTTAATTTTTAAGTTATTCAAGGGTTTGACCTCATGGCCTTACACTAGCACCTGTTGGGAGGCAACCTAATATTTATTTGTTTATTATGCTTTGATTTCATTTGTTTTCAAAATCTAAGTTATTCTCATTAGTTTTTTAAGTGTTCCTAATGTTAAATTCATGCTTTGAAATTTATGTTGTTGAATCTTGACTAACCTCTATTGATGAGTCTTGGATTAGGGCAATGTTATTTTATAGGTTTCCAACTTAACATGGTAAGAACACATTCTTATGTCAAATCTTGTGTTAACCTACATCAATTTACAATATAGAAGTTGTATTTGTTGTTAAACTACTAGATAGGCATCTGACTAACCTAGGAATAGACCACTGGAATGCAGTTAAACAAGTCTTGAGATATCTAAAAGGAACTAAGGATTATATGTTGACATTAAAAAAATCAAAAGTCTAGACCTCATAGGCTATACAAATTTAGATTTTGCTATGTGTCCAAATGATAGAAAATTTACATCAGGTTACATCTTTATCTTAGCAGATGGTGTAGTATCGTGAAAGAGTGTCAAGCATAAACTGGTGAGTTCCTCAACTATGCATGCAGAGTTTGTGGGATGTTATGGGGTTGCTACACATGTGGTCAGAACTTGATTTTTGAGTTATTTGTGATTGATTTAGTAGCTAGATCCATTTGATTGTATTATGATAATCTTTCTACTGTATTGCTCAGCAAAACAATAAGAACATCACAATATCTAAGCATTTGAAGGTCAAATATTTGACCAAAAAGGAACTAATCTAGAAAGGTAATATTGAGGTGGAACATCTGAGGACTAAGGCTATGCTTGCTGACTAAGGATATGCTTCCTGATACTTTGATTAAAGGACTTTGCCCACTAATTTTAAGAGACTTATGTACAGTATGGTGTATTGGAGTCCTTAGACACTGTTAACTAGGGATCACTGTTTTTGCTCTTGATACATTTATACAAATCTCATATATTATACACACTGATGATCATCATTTTGTTCTTAGTCATATGACTCATTGTACATTGTCATAATATAGGTGAAAGTCTTAAGATCTATATTGATCTTAAGCATTTTAAAGGTTATTAGGGCATTTATATACATACTGACCTTGAGCCTATGTCGTCATAACACATACATATATATATGTAAATATATAGATTTGATATGACATAGGGGGATATAAGTGTTTAATCTGTAAATGTGGTCAAACATTTAGTAAGACAAAACAACTTTCTTTATTGCATATAGCGAAAAGTTAAGAGAAATTGAGACTTATAAATGGACAGATGATACGTTTCAGATCAAATAAGTGTCATCCTAATTTACCACATTCCATTTTGTCATTCATATTAGTAAGGTATTAGATATGCGTAACTATATTGGATCTTTGTCATACATGACACATGCATTTGATATTTTTTATTAACAAAAGCCTTACGAGATAGAATAATGGACTTTCATTATCTTTGGATCAAATGGTTCTTGAACTTGGTTGGCTTAACCACTTTTACTGGTTTTATTATTATTACAATTGCTGTAATTAATTTTTGTCCAAGGAGGATATTGCTAGTAATTTTTTGAATTTGTACAATAATTAATTATGATTTAACAAGCTTATGGTTAAGTGAATAATTTGATCCAGTTAAAGATAATAAAAAAGCCTAATAAAGGATCTGGTTTAATAGACTGAAGTCCTGTGAAGAAAATGAGCCCTAATCAATTTGGACCCGACATACATTGGACCTATGATGTGGAAGTCAAATACGATTACTATAAATAGTTAATAAGGTCTTCTGTTGTGTACTTACATAAGTTTGTGAACATTTGGATTCTCTGACCTGTTAAGAGATTCATGCATTAAAAAAGACATTAACAACATTTGGTTAAAGGACTTTCACAAACATCATCGAGAAAGTTTGAAGGTTTCAGCGTTGAAAAGCTTATTCAAAGATATGGAAAGCAAATAAGGTAATTTTCACATTTTCTCTATTTATATTCACACAATCATATAACCACTCTGATACCACGTGTAATGCATAACACAAGTCCTAGTTACGCACCCAAGATGAAATTTAAAAGTGGATAAATGAAAACAATGTAGAAAATACCTTATTTACTTTCCATATCTTAGACCGAGCTTTTCTACACCTAAACGTTCAAATTTTCTTTATGAACTTTATAAAAGTCGCTTAATCGAATGTTGTTAACGTCTTTCTGCATCTTTCATAATGAGTGAACGTCTTAACTGGTCAGAGAATCCAGATATTCACGAACTTACCTAAGTAGACAAGGAGACATTAGCAACTATATATAATAACGGTATTAGACCTCCCTACCAAAAAGGATTATATGCTCTAGAGGAATAGTAAAAAAGATTATGATATTGGGAAATTATAAAAAAGAGGGGTTGTTTTGGAGGGGGGATCAAGCCTAATGCATGCTTGGTCCATGCTCAGTCGATATTAATTAAGGTCTATTTTCTTTGCTGGACTTTAGCCCATTAAACTAGATCTTTTATCGAGCTTCTTTATTATCTTTAACTGAATCAATTTCAATTTGCTTAATTGTAAACTCGTTAAAATTGTAATTAATTATTATCCAAATTCAGAAAATTATTAACAATATCTATTTATTAATTAAGGAATGTAATAATTAGGGATTTAATATTTTAATTAATAATATAAGTTAATGAAGATAAAATTTTCAATTAACCAAAAAGTATGTCTCATTGTCACGTGATAGTAGAGCATACTCTTAAATTAAAAATAAAAATAATATCACGTCGGTATTTACATAAAATTTAATTAATAAGGAGTTAACCTCCATCAAATCTTTTGTCTACTTAAGGTTTGTTTTAGATGTTTTGAAAATTTTACAGTTCAGTTTGAATGCTTCAAAAAGTTAAGATTAAAATTGTATTATATTGTAAATGTTAATGTTCAAAATGTACTTTTAAACTTTCTAAATATAATAAATTCATAAATTAATGTGTTTGTATATAAACTAATCCTTTTGAATTATAACGTTTGCGTTAAAATGCATGTCAAATTCTAACAATTTAAAGTGTATAAAAAATCTTTAACATTTAAAAAACCTTCAACTTATAGAACCCTTTACTTCGTTAATAATTCATTAGCTAAGTATAATATCACTATTGACCTGATTATTTTTTAAACCTTTTCTTTCTGTGGGATCCCAATAACTAAAGTTAATCTTAATTTCAAACCCTTATTGAGATTTCTCTCATTATGAAACTTCTCTCTTCAAATAATAAACAACGTTGGTTTGAGCAAAATCTAAATCCTACTTAATTTCTCACTTCAATCACATCCTGAATATCTCTCTCTCTATCTCCAGGTGAAGTTATGGTTAGACCTATGGGCTTGTTCCTCTTTTTCCATAAAGTATGATCTATATTTTTTAATTTGCGAGATTTTGGTTGCAATCTTATTTATTTTTACTTTAGACTTAGGTTTTTGGGATTTTCTTTAGATTTTTTTTGTAATCTTTGAATTTTTATTTCAAATTACTATATTCTAAAAATAAACCTCAATTTCTCTCCTTTCTGTCTCTAAATCTTTGTGTTTGTGATTGCTTTATTTTCCTGAATTCTTGTCAATAAGAATGGCCAACCTGAAAGTGACAACACTAGGTAAGAACTCAAGATTTCAGCATGTCCCTTATTAGTTCTACTTTGCACGATATCTTCAAATCTTAATGGTCTATGAAAGAATAGAAGGAGAGAAAGACAATTTGCATGTAATTGTTTTGTATTTCTGTTGTATTTTGCTGAATGTATTTACATGTATTTATACACATTTTGGTATCTCATAAGATATTGAAG
>JANVCQ010000003.1:32175707-32191806 GCA_025531925.1 Erythroxylum plowmanianum
AAAATTTAAAATAATTAATAATAATAATTAATAATAATAATAATAATAATAAGATAATTAATTCTATATAATAAATTTAATAATAAAAATAATAATATTAATAATGTTAATAATAATAAGTATAAAATTTATAACAATAATTAATAATAATAATAATAATAATAATAACAATAACAATAATAATAATAATAAACAGAAAATTTATAATAATAATATAATTAAGAATAAAAAATTGATAATTTAATAATGTGTAGAAAATTTATAACAATTTTTAATAATAATAAGAATAATAAAGTGAATAATAAAGTTAATAATAATAATAATAATAATAATAATAATAATACAGTGATAAAAACATTTTGATCTTTTTGTTGCTTATTCCTTTCTTATTTCAAGTTTATATTTTCAAACCAAATATTGAAATATAAATAACTATTTCTATTTTTTATCTTTTTTATTCCTAGAAATAACTATTCTATTCCTTATCTATTCCATTCGTTGTATTAAAAGGCCATAAATGTCATTAGTTATGACCCTCGTATCGTATGCCTAATAATTGCATTTACCATTATTTAGTTTTCTTTTTTTTTTCTAAGATTTACTTGTTGGCCTCCGACTATGACATTATTTCCTTAAACCCTTACAAACGCCTCCTCAGACACCCACTTCGCCGTCGTCGCCGCTGCCACCATCGTAATGAGTCTAATAGCAGGGTCGTACGAGAAATTCATATGGGGTTTCAAACTCAAACCCTCAAAACACGATCTCTCCCAAAACACCCTCACTCTCACCCAAACCTTCTCATACCCATCCCACCTCGGGCCCATCACCACCGCCGCCGCCGCCGGACCTGTGGCAGCCTCGGGCTCGTCCGACGATACCATCCACCTCTACGACCTATCTTCCGCCGCCTCCCTTGGTTCCCTTCACCACCACACCGCTTCCATCACCTCACTCTCCTTCTTCACTCCTCCCTCCCTCTCCTTTCCCCGCAACCTCCTTTCCGCCGCCGCTGACGGCTCCATCTGCATCTTCGACGCTGATCCTTTTGTCCATCTCAAGACCGTCAAAGCCCACAAGAAGGCCGTCAACGACCTGTCGGTCCACCCCTCTGGGAAGCTGGCGATTTCTGTTGGGAGAGACGAGTGCTTGGCGATGTTGAATTTGGTGAGGGGAAGGAGGAGTTTTTATTGTCGGTTGGGGAAGGAGGCTAGTTTGTTGAAGTTTGATCTGGGTGGTGAGAGGTTTTTTATGGTTACCGAGCAGAAAATTGGTGTTCACGAGGCTGAAGATGCGAGGTTGGTTGTTGAGCTTGAGTGTCCTAAAAGAGTTCTTTGTGCTGCGCCTGGTGAGGTTAGTTTTTGATTTTTGAATGATTTTGGAAATAATTGGTAAATGTTAAGCGGATGAAGTAAGGTTTCGGACTTGCATGTTGATCTCGTTTCAATAGAAAATATCAATAAAGATTAGGTTTTTGTTACTTTAGAGATGAAGTTTGTTTCATTTAGGGATTCTCTGGCCTTGTGCAACATATTTTCATTTGATGTAGCGAATTTCCTCCTCACATGGAAATACTTATTATTTTACTAGTTTTGTGAGAGATGTTTATAAGTTGCACAAACTTATAGGTATGGCTTTTGGTAAGAGCATAGACAAGTTACAAACAGTATGATATGGGTTAGATTTATTTACTGAAGATAATGGGTCTTCCAAAATGGAGTATTCTTTCTTTAACAATTTCAAATCTTTCTTCTGTATACTGTATATCTAAGCTGCGCTTGACAAAAGAGGGTGGCAGCATAATAGACTCCACAATCGTACACTAAATTTTCTATACAAACAAGCTATCCACAAAATGCAGATGATAGGGGAAACAATGCCTTGTCTTACTAAACTCAGGACTATATCTGTTGTCTATATGCTTGATCCATTGATTATTTTAATTTTGGAAATACGCAAAAATCAGTTGAGTTATTTATTTCAACCATCACAAGAAATACCCAACTGGGGAAGCTCAAGTTTCTCCTTAAGATGCTATACCAATTTTCATATCTCTAGCCACCGGAAAGTCAGTGTACTTGGAAAAGACAAAACATGATACTAATAGAAGATCAATTTAAAGCACTGATTTGGGTTCTTATATTCTTATTAGCTAAGTTCATTATACTTTTTAATAAGGTTTTTACGTCCCTACATTTATTTGCTTTAATTTTGGCAGAATGGACTTCTGTTTAGTGGGGGTGAGGATCGGAACATCACTGCATGGGATACAAAAAGTGGTAAGAGTGCATATTGTATTGAGGATTCACATTCTGCTCGCGTTAAAGGTATTGTAATTCTGACAAGAAATGATGGTGTTGGTGCTGATGATCCATATCTATTGGCATCTGCTTCATCGGATGGGGTTATTCGTGTTTGGGATGTTCGCATGGCTTTCAAGGAGAAGCCAAATCCATTGGCCGAGGTCAACACAAAATCCAGGTTGACTTGTCTTGCTGGATCTTCTCTTCGATGTGAGTACTGTACTTGTCTAATATAGTTTCCTTCTCATTTCCTCTGCTATCAAATCAGCATTACGTCTGTTATCTGGTTGCTTATTCCTTTCTTTCATTAATACAAGTTTGCTATTGTCTTCCTTTCCTTTTTGGGTCATCCTTTTCCTGATAAGCTGCAGTTTTTTGTCAACTTTTGTTCACACAAATGGCGTTCCTGGTCATGGTTTTGTTTTCCTTGACTGTACAAATTGATTGCTTTTCATTATCTATGGATATGATGGTGTACTGTAAAATCTTGCATCGATTTAACTCCCTTAAAAACAAAAATGATATGTGGAAGAGTTATAGCTTGCAAAGAGAACTAAGAACAAAGAAAAGGTAAAGAATTTTATTTTATTCGTTAGTGTTGTGCATTAGCCTTGAATACTTTAGTGACTAGCACATGTTCTTGCATGGCTATATGCATGTGCCCCCACCTACATAAACTCTCACAAACTGTGTTTTAGCCATGAACTTTCAGTTTAGGTCAAAGATTCTTTTTAGAGTCAGAAAGTTTATATTTTTACCTTGTGTGCAGTGGATGTTATGTGTTCATCGTGGGCGTTAATTGCTTTCAGTTATACTTACCTAGTGGGCTTTCATGAGAGTCAATGATGATTTACTGGTTTCTCTCATTGCCATGAACTGTCGGATGCCATCGCTTCTGTTTTCTGTTAAAGGATACACTGTCCTGCTCTGGTGATTCAATCTTTAGTCTTCTTATTTTGCTTCTGATCTCTCACAGCTTCAAAGCGACCGCAGATGGGAAAAGCTGTTCAAAAAGAAAAGGTGGATGCAGCAGAGGAAGATTCATAGCATAAAACAGTTGCAGAATTAGGACTTGGTGTAAACTATCTAAAACTTGATGTGTATATCACATAATGGCTGTGGCTTCTGTTGATTCCACTCAATTTTGACGTTGGAAGAGTTTGTTCGTAGTTAAAAGATCTTAGATATAAACATGGCTGGCTCCTGGATCGGGCTTACCGAGTATGCACTACGGACAATTTCGAAGTCTGACTGCTTACTTTGTAGCAGTAATATGGAAAAGCTATGTAGATTACGCAGTAAGCTGAAGACCCTCGAAATAGATTTTTTTGCATACAATGGATTCATTTCCAGGCACCAAGTACGGATGAAAGTGAAACAGACAGTATCCCAAGTAAATTTTAATGAATTTACAGTTTTTACGTGAATAAGGTGTAGTTGAGATTGGGAGTTTGAATCATGCATAAAGCAAAATGGTAACGTTATAAAGTTGTCTTATGGTCCAAACTCTAGTACAACTAGAAGAGGAGTTTACCGATAAATTTTATGAGACACCCACTAAATGTTCTTAGGCTACTATGCTTTGTGTTTCACACTAGTCCTAAAGTAGTGTATAGTTGCTGTCTCTATTAGTGGAGATAGATGATAAAATAAAAAATTTTTATCCATTTGTGTGTTTGGTTATTGTCCTAACCGCTTTTTATTCTGTCCCTGGATGACAAAAACATACTCTCATATTTAAAATAAAAGTCGTTTTAAAGGGATTTCAATTATTCAAAATAAATGTCGTTCGTGACTTTTCATGCATGATTATAATTTTACTTCCAAAATTACCCTTTAATTTCTCTCACATCCTAATTACACAGATTATATTTTCAAAGAACTTCAACATGCAATTAATAAGGGTATATCAAATATTTCATTAATTTTCTTAATAAGTGTGCATCTCTCTAAAACGACATTTATTTTGAATATGAGGGAATAAATTTTTGCTCTTTCCAAATCGAAAGATAAAATTTCTTGTCTTCATTTTCGAAACAAAACAAATAAGCAATTTTCAGAAATATCCCTCCTCTCACATAAGCAATTTATTATTATTATTATTATTATTATTATTATTATTATTTTACAAAGTTAAAAGGACTGTGGAATGACCTTGATGCCGATTAGTACGTGTAACTGTGAAAATGTTGGAAAAAAATTGGAAGTTTTTAATACAAACAGATTGATGCATTTCTTATTAGGACTTAGAGAGGAATACGCAATTGTGGTGAGCCAAATTATGCTAATAGAACCCTTGCCGCAAGTGAATAAGGCATACTCCATGGTACTCATGATAGAGAAACAAAAGAATGTAAACATAGAAAACATAAATCAACTGGGGGTAGCTCTTATGGCAAATACAAGCACCTTCAAGAAACAGGTAAATCGGGACTTCACTGGGAAAAGATTCAGTAACCGGAGAGATGAAAAATTCTGTGAGCATTGCAAGGAAAAGGGACACACGAAGGATACTTGTTTTCAATTGCATGGAATTCCAAAGTGGTACAAAGAGTTACAAAAGAAGAAGGGAAAACCAGTGCATAATGCTATGAACGTGAATGGCACCTTCGAGGAATAAAAGACTGATTCGCAGTCCAAAACTGAAGTTGATTTAGCAGCTCTCACGCTACAAGTCCAGGATTTAATGCGCATAATTAAGGGTAAATTCTCAGCTAAGATAAATCATGTAGCTTACAACAGCTTCGCAGGTATGCACCCAAACAATTTTAGTTTTAGCAGTAGCAAAAATGATTATAGTTCATGGGTAGTAGACTCGGGGCCCTTCACACACATGAGCCATAATCCCATGTTTTTTACAAACAAAACCAAAATCCCTTACCTTAAACCTGTGATCTTACCGGATAGTACAAAAAATTCTATTGATCATTTGGGCACTGTAGATATCCATACAAATTTTTAGTTAAAAAACGTTCTTCACATACCCACATTCCACTAAAATTTAATGTCAGTCCACAAGCTAGCCACCCAAAACAATCTTGCTATAATTTGTGTGACTGATAAAGTATATTTCCAGGACCTGAAGACTAACGATGTTGTAGCTATGAGTGAGGCGAAAGGAGGCATATGTAGAGTCGGAGTGCGTAACCTGCTACATCTATGCACTTTGAAAGGTCCTTATTTAGATTTTTATGTTCAAAACCCAATTGTTAACCATGTTCAAGAAAACTTTGATATTTGGCATTTACGCTTTGGACATATTTCAAAAGAAAAACTCATACATTTATTGAATTTATGCATTTCACATCCTAAAAGTATTCTGTGTGGTATTTGCCCATTAACCAAACAAGTTAGAAAGCCCTTCCCAACTCACAACATAAGCACCCAATGACCTTTTGAAATATTGCATATTGATTTATGGGGTCCATATGGGATTAAAAATTTGGATGGCTCAAGATATTTTTTAACCATCGTTGACGATTTTACAGGAGCCACCTGAAATTACTTATTAAACAGTAAGGATCAAGTGTACGAAACCCTAGAAACCTACATTGGCATGATTGAAAACTAATACCAGACATCTATCTTTTGTAGTCGTACCGATAATGGCACCGAATTTGTCAACACCAATTGCCAAGAACTTTTTCACACCAAAGGAATAGCCCAACAAAAATCATGCCCTTACACACCTCAACAAAATAGCATTGTTGAACGCAAATACAATCAACTTCTCCAAATTACCAGGGCCTTGCTATACCAAGCCAATTTGCCTAAACATTTTTAGGCGGAAGCTCTTCTTATGTCCACTTATATTATCAACCGACTCCCTACAAAAATTTTATCTTGAAAAACTCCTTATGAAAAACTCTAACAAAAAAACCGCCTCTTACAACAATTTACGAGTTTTTGGCTCTCTGCTATACCACTAATCCCAAACCTTTTAAAGACAAATTAGAACCACATGCATCTGAGTGTATTTTCTTGGGATACGTATCAGGATATAAGGGTTTTAAATTGCTTGATCTTCATGATAATAAAATCTTTGTATCATGAGATGTAACTTTTCAAGAAACCCATTTTCCATTTTCATGCCAACCTCACAATCCCATTTTTCCTAATATTCTTACCAACCCCACCGATCACCTTTTATCTCCCAACCTACCTTTGTCCTCATATGAATCAGACACACCTACCTCACCCATTCACCAACAACCCACTTCGAACTCACACACTACTATTTTTTCTCCAACTGAACAAAACCCACCTTCACCCCATATTCCACAACTTCGATGTAGTACCCGTCCAAAATCTCACCCACCTTATCTACATGATTATGTCACCTCACTTCCATCCCTCGGCATAGCTACAATGTCAACACCTCAGGTCTGTTCCCCATCTCATACCTCTTTGCTATCTCATTTCTCCCACTCGTTCACTTTCATGGCCAATGTTGTTACTGAATGTGAACCTCTTTCTTTTGCTACTGCCATTACTAATCCTCTTTGGGTCAGCCCTATAAAGTTGGAGCTCGATGCTCTTGAACAGAACAACACTTGGGAGTTGACCACTCTTCCCGTAGGCAAACGGGCATTGCATACAAAATGGATCTTCAAAATAAAACTCAAACTAGATGGGTCGGTGGATCGTTGCAAGGCCAAATTAGTTGTCCATGGCTATAGTCAGAAGGAAGGCCTGGATTACACTGAAATCTTCTCCCCAATCGCTAAGCCCACCACAGTCCGCATCTTGATCGCCATAGCAGCTGCATTTGCTTGGCCCTTGCACCATTGTGACATAAATAATGCATATCTCCATGGCTCTCTCACTGAAGAATTATCCATTCATCCACCCCAAGGGTATTCCAAAACTGCTCTAGGTCAAGTCTGCCATTTACGTAAATCTATTTACGGTCTTAAACAAGCGGATCGCCAGTGGAACCATGAAATCACCTCCAAGTTCCTGACTTATGGCTTTCTTCAATCACCATCGGACCCATGTTTATTCATCAAAGGCTCAGCTCAAAATTTTATGGCTCTCATCATTTACGTAGACGATGTTCTCTTCACAAGTCCTTCAGAGGACCTTCTTCTAGACGTCAAAAATTACCTACACAATCTATTCACTATCAAAGACCTCGGGCCAACTAAATATTTCATTGGACTCGAGTTACATCATTCCGACAAAGGCATCTCCCTTTTACAAGATAAATATATCTAGGATATCCTCACAGAAGCCAACTTACCAAACTTAAAAGACCCCATTACTCCATTTCCTCAAGGTCGAAAACTCACACCCGATGATGGCCCTTTACTCAGCAACTCTGATCAATACAGAAGGACAGTCGGACAACTATTTTATTTAAACTTAACCTGCCCCGACATCGCTTTTGCAGTCCATCAATTAACCCAGTTCACTTCTGTCCCACGCTAGCAACACTGAGACACATTAATACATTTTCTTCGCTACCTCAAGCGCACTGCAACCTATCGGTTTTTATATCTATCACAACAAACAATTCCCCTCCAAATTTTCTCCGACTCCGATTGGGCTGGATGCAATTATTCTAGGACGTCCCTCACCGGTTATTACGTTATGTTAGGCGATGCTTTAGTATCCTGGGAAACTAAAAAATAGCGGACTGTCAGTTGTTTTTCAGTCGAGGCTGAGTACAGGAACATGACAAGCACTCTATGCGAGACTCGTTGGATCACCTCCCTACTACGTGACATGCAGTTTCCAGTACCTCTGCCTATCCCACTTCATTGTGACAATGCAGCCGCCATCCACATCTCAAGAAACTCGGTGTTTCATGAACGCAACAAGCACGTCGAAATAGACTGTTGTCTCGTTCGAAACGCTATCACCGATGGCTTCATCTTCATCTCCTACACTCCATCTTCCTCATAGCTCGTTGACTGCCTCACCAAACCTTTATCCTCTTTGGACCTGTCTTCGAACGTCATTAAGTTGGGTCTGCTCCCACCATCGCCAACTTGAGGGCGGCTGTCAACAGGCCCATAACACCTCTCCTTCTGTACCAGACAAATGACACGCACACCTCTATAACTTGTACGTAATCATGCAGAATATTTGTTAGTTAGATGAGAGAGAGAGCAATTTATTCTCTACACAAACTGACTCTTATATATATATTTAATCTCTTTAGTAAATAAAACGACATCTTTCTATTCTCTTACAAAGAAATGACAATTATGGGATGTCTAACGGAGCTAGCATTATGGCTAATACCCTCAGTTGACTCGTATCTAAGGGGTACGTTGAACTAGATGGGGATGAAATTTAGCCTAATGTTATTCAAAGGCAACTTTGGTCTCCATTTTTAAAACGTAATAGGTCTATCTTAAATGTGCTAAGGTCCTTATTTAATAACCTTATCCCTTTTATCCTTTCAGGTGAATTTAAAAATAAAGCAATCTTTTTAAGTTATCAAGACACTTTCCATCCCTAATCGTCTCCAAGTGGTATTCACTTAGTGGTTTACTTGTGAAAAATGATAATCTCTTATTAAGAAAATAGCCCACAATAGCCAATTAACAATTTTTTGCCCCCCACTAGAGAATCTCTTGAGGTGGAGATACTAGGGCATTAACTTAGGTCTTAAGAACATTCTTGAGCTTACTAAAGGTGAGTGTGTCTCCAACCACTTTGTTCCACGCTACTTTAGTATGCATAACCTTTGAATTATCAACATATGGTGTTATGGGAATGGTTGGAGCATGGGGGAATGCTTGGTGGGAGATGGGGTCGTGAATATAAGGGTCTATTTCTAAGAGTGAGAGGGAAGTCGGGTGAAATAAATTAGGAATAACGTTGGAAAGGGATGGAGGGCTCTCTTACTATATTCTCTCACTTACCAATTCTTCTTTAAGCTATGTTTTTGAAAGTTTTATTAAAAAAAAAGAAATATTTAAGATTTAGGTTTAAATTTTGACCAACCATAATATCAAATATACATTTTATTTCGGGTCATTTAAAAAATAGGGTTGAGAAATAAGAACCATAATATCAAATATACATTGTAATAGTGTGACTTAAGTACCCTCGAGATGGAGGTTTTGGAAATTGAGTTATATATATTTTTGGGCATGAGTTCTTAGAGATTGAAATATCATTTTTAACACATTCTTAAATTATCTTAAGCGAAATTACTTATATATATATATATATATATATATAATTTAATTTATTAAACAAATTTATGATAAAAATAATATTTAGTTTTTAACAATAATAATTTAAAAAAGTCAATTGAAGTATAAAAAGATAAATAAAGAATCTAAATTTTGAAAAATATAATTTATTAGTGAGATTAAATAAATTTAGTATTGTTTTAAGGATAAAAATAGTAATTTATTTTTAACTAATAGTTTTAGACAAAATTTTTAATTAAAATATAAAGAGATAAATAAAGAATATAAAATTTGAAAAATATAATTTATTAGATGGATTGTTTGAGAGATTTGAAAAAAATAAATTCATTGAAAAGTAAAATTATATAAAAAGACTTTTAAAGCTAATAAAGAATTAAAAAAAGTATACCTCGAGAAAGAAGAAGTTTATAAATTGTCTAATTAATATATGAGCAAATTCTCGAGAAAAACCAATAAATAAGAACATTTATTTTCTCTTTTTCTGTGTTATTTATTTTTTCAAAATTTTGGTTTTAATTTTAAAAAAATCAACCGATTTATTACTTAACTGATCGGCTTTTTCTCATAAGTGTTATAAGTACAAATCGGACTAAAAATCAGGCAGATTCTTATTAATTTCCGTCGAATTGGCTTATCTGGTTCAGTTTTTAAATCATTGAATAATATTATAAAATAATTTTTTATTTAATAATAATATATTAATATTGACTAATAATTACTAAATAATAGTATCTATGAGGATTAATGGACACATTAATAGTTTTTAAATTTAGAACTCAAATGTAAAAGGATGCTAAATCATGCAAGAGTAGGGATGACAAGAGGACTTGAGTTGGGCTGAATTTAAAATCAATAAGTCAGGCTTGGGTTAATCGGCCTAACAATTTAAAAGGAATAAAAATTCAACCGTGGTCGGGCTAGGCCGAGTTGCCTTAGTCCTAGCCCGAGCTCGACCTACCTTCATCCCTAAGTAAGAGTCCTAGAATATTCAACCGAAGAAATACTTGAGATCACACAGGCACCTTCGAACCCGATCCGTTTGGGAAAAGCTGTAGAAGTTGTTCAGCCCGGCCTAAGCCCGGCACAGCCCATTGCGTACCAGTATTTTCAACCGAAGAAATAATTGAGATCACACAAGCACCTTCACCCGATCCGTTGGGGAAAAGGTGTAGGAGTTGACGATGGGTGAACAGCACCAACAGCTACAAGCTCCGCCTCCTGAATCCACCCTTCCGGCTGAGTTGCCGACGACTCAATCGGACCCTTTGCTACCACCACCTTCTCATCCGCCTCCTTTCGATCCCAGTCGAAGTAACTTTCTTTATCTCTTTCTTCCATTCTAGCTTTGGGCGATCTGTGATTTAGGGTTTACTGCTACTCTTTTGTGTTCTTTGCCTTCTTGGGATATTAAACAATGATGCGTTATTGATCAAAGGAGTTTTTATGTATTGAATCCGTGATACCCATTTTCCTTGTATCAATTTTTTTGAAGTTTAGTCGCTCAACTTTTCTTTTCTTTGGAAATAATCACACACACAACTTTTATTGTTTCAATTTAGTGCTAATTGATTAATTCACTGAAATTCGTTTCTTTGTTGTGACTGTATAAGTTTGATAAGGTTTCCTTTCCAATTTTGAAGTGATTGGTATCATCAAGAGGAAAGCATTGATAAAAGAGTTGGCGTCAGTATACCACAATGAGTGCCTACATTATTGTAGAGAACTCTTGGAACTTCAGAACAAATATGAAGAGGTCAGAGAAAAAAAAAAGAGCATTTTCGTTTATGTCCCTTACTATTTGTGTGAGTAGAAACTTCTCAAATGGATACTCGAGTCGTCTTCTGAAACTTAAAACTTCTAAATTTTATGTATTACGGTTTTGTTGTGTGGTGGTTTTTACAACCAACCTCTTGAAGGTTCATTTCATAAAGCCCTATATATATTGCATACTGCCGATTTTGAAGGACTAGGGAGTTGATGAAGTGAATACAATTTTTCCACCCCCAATTTTATGGTCTCGTTTATTTGTCTTCTATACTGTTTGAAAGCCTGGGTGTGGTGGCGTGTACCCGACTTTATCATTTCCTGAACATATGGAAGTTGATACGAAATGGCTGGAAGACATTACCTGCTTAATTCAGTAATAGTCAGTTGATATAGAGAACCAATTGGACTGCTACTTTTTGCGCTTTCACGTTTGCTAATGTTTACTCGGTGAACATACCTGATCCAATGAACCAGCAAGTGATCTGCTAATAGTACCAGACATGTGACCATATTGGCTTCTAGTGGGTTTACATTTGGATTATCTGATGTTAATTCAGGATTTATTTTGTTTATTTAATCTGCCTGAACTTGGAACGTTATACCAAAGCCAAAAAAGATGAGAATGTTCGGTTGATTTGATTGAAATATCACAAGTTTGACAAAAGATTGCACAAGCTAGTCCATGATCTTCACATTTTCATTCAGCTAGGTCAAAATTAGATTGTTATGATGGGGATCAGTAACCTAGAGATATGAAAGTAAGCAACTGCCAGATCGTGTCTCGTTCATTGGTGGATACAAGATTGTATTGTATTATTCATCATTTGGCAGAGTATTAAATTGCCATCATTTGGATAGATAGATAAAATATTTTATATTTCAGAGAAAACAGTTTTTTTAACTGCCGTGTTATTGTTAGACCAGTTATAAAGTAGTTCTCTATTTACTCAGTTCTGTATGTTTAAATATGTGCAGCCATTTGTCGATTTAAAAGCTCCTGATGATTCGAGGAAAGAAACAGCAAAGCCACCCAAGCGTTCAAAGAAGAATCGCTAACAAAGATATGCTGCAATTGCATTGTAGTTCAACGTTCCTATGATATACCATTGTAAGATGACATATAACCTAGCCGATTCTGTAGATTCAGTGGGATAGTGATTTTTCATTGTTCATCTTTCGGATGCTTCCACCTGGCTTTCGTACATAGATTGTGCAGAGCATTCCTTTTCATGATGTTATAGCCATTTCCCACACCATTTGACAATTTAAGAGACGAGCATAGATCAGATGGGTGAGCGAGCCACTGGGGGTTCAGTACCGGAATTCTGATTGCACGAGCATCTCAGAGAAGCTGTTTTAGTGATTCGGGACTCGGATATATCCTTCTAAAAGGGTTTACATTGCTGAGAAAGCTGATCTAATCGCAATTGAAATATTGTGGAGGATTTCTATATTAGGTTACTAGAAGTTTACCATTGCCACTGAATGTACTTCAGCGGTCACTATACATCTAGTGATATATATCATATCATGCTTGAAAGTTCTATTATTGTTAGGTTTATAGTTTAGGGAATTGTTTGATTCTACTTTTTTTAATGGTTTTTTAGTTTTCAATTTTAGTTTGTTAAACAAACATAAAAATTAATTTAATAGTTACGCTTTTACTTTTGATAATAATGATAAATAAGAGTTAGAAATAAATCAAATTTATAACTTAATTTTATTTAATATTTATTACTAAACTTATTATATTTTATTCAACTAAGTAAATGAATAAAAAATTTTGTAATTTCGTCTAGATTACATATTTGTTAACCTATATTTTAACTGTTAAAATTAATGCTATTATTTGAAATTATATGTTTATATTTTAAAAAATTATTTAAAAATATAAAATTTTTTATTCATAATGAAATTTTCTCTTTTCAAATTTATGCTCTAATACTCATTATGCTTAATATTGATTAGACAACGTATCAATATAAATATAATATCTTAAATTATTAGGGAATTCGATTGAGCGATTAGATTGGTTTGAGTTAATTATAGAATAAATTTAAAAATAATTGAAAATTTTAATTAATAATTAATATTAAATAATCAATAATAAATTAAGTTATGAAAAGAAAACTAAAATAGATTTTTTAAAAAAATTATGGCTATTTTAAATTATAAAAATTGGAAAAATTAGAAAAGAATTTTCTAACTTTTTAATAGTATTTTAAGAAAGGATAATAATATTTTTGGCCCCTCTATTATTATTATATTCAAACATAACATTTTACTATTTTCAATTGAATGCTTTAATATTAGTAATTTTTAGTTAAATACTTTATTTAGTAAGAGAGTCAACAGAAATAAAAGATAATGTTATTATAGTAACTGCATAAGAAATACATTAACTTCAGGTAAAATCAAAGTTGGTCATGTCATTGTTCTTTGTATTAAGAAATTAAAAATGAAATCATATCATAGTTGTTTTTAAAAAATAATTAACTTAAACTATGTCTTATCATAATAGCTAAAAAGAAACGTAATCTTGCAATTATTCTATAAGAGCTTCAATCATGTAATTTTCTGTTCTAATCCTATGTTGCTTATAATACCACGTCATTTTATAATTAGAATATAAGCGGACAGAGTTGAAACTTGAAACAGAGGATTCGTAATAGCAAAATATTGTTTCCTTTCTTTGGTATATATATTAACCTGAGATTTGTTTTAAACTTGAATAGTTGAAATTCAAACATAATCTTAGATGCACTAAAGGGCCTTTTTAATGTCTTTTTAGACAATGGCTTTAATGCAATAATATTTTAATATTTTTTTACTTATTTTAAGCCATAATATTTAATGCACCCATTACAAGACATATTTTTAATGCATTTCTAAAACATATTATAAGCTGGCTCCGAAACAAAAACAATCTCTCATTTCTCGTACCGCAACTATGGCTGCCAAAACCTTGCACATAGCAGTGTATCCATGGTTTGCCATGGGCCACTTGAATCCATTTCTACACATCTCTAATAAACTAGCGGAGAGAGGCCACAGAATCTCCTTCTTGTTGCCATCAAAAGTTGTACCCCTGTTTGAGTCTCACAATCTTCACCCTCATCTCATTTCCTTCATTCCAATCACTGTTCCTCATGTGGACGGCCTTCCATTGGGAGTCGCAACAACGGCTGATGTTCCTTTCGAGTTGTTTCCTTCAATAATGACTGCCATGGATCTTACCAAACCTGTCGTTGAAAGCTATCTTCGCGAACTCAAACCCCATTTCGTCTTCTTCGATTTTACTTACTGGATGCCAGCTCTGTGTCGAAAACTTGGAATTAAATCTCTGTATTACGTTACTTCTGGTGCTTCAAATGTTGCTTTTTTGTTAAGTCCTGAAAGAAAAATCATGGAAAAAGATGATCTAGGACTTGATATGATGGATCCTCCAGAATTTTACCCTCCTAACTCTATCAGGTTAAGTGAACGAGAAGCTCGAATGATGTCCGACAACAAGAAGCCCTTTGACAGGGAGTCCAAGGACCTCTCCATTGCCAGACGCTTCTTCACCGGGTTAAGCGAGTGTGATGTTATAGGCATCAAAACATGCGGAGAGTTGGAAGAACCTCAGTGTCAATATCTTGAGACACAGTTCAAAAAACAAGTGATTATGACTGGTCTTCCCGTGACAGGATCACCCAATTTGGTTCTTGAAGAACCATTTGCCAAGTTCTTGGCCACGTTCCAGCCTGGAACTTTAGTCCTATGCGTTCTCGGGAGTGAATGCATTCTGAAAAAAGATCAACTTCATGAGCTAGTTCTTGGTCTCGAACTTACCAACTTGCCATTCCTCGCTGCCCTTAAACCACCGATAGGTGAAGAAACAACCGAGTCAGCATTACCAGAAGGGTTTCAAGACAGGGTAAAAGGAAAAGGGCTTGTCTATGGAGGTTGGATTCCACAACAACTGATCCTAAACCACCCTTCTGTAGGGTGTTTCATAACCCACTGTGGATTTGGATCGTTGTCACAGGCCATTGTCAGTAAGTGTCAGTTGGTATTTCTACCTAATGCAATAGATCAAGTAGTGTCTGCAAGGATTCTCGCTGGAGATTTGAAGATAGGAGTGGAGGTAAAGAAAGACGAAGATGGCTTGTTGACCAGAGATGGAATATGCAAAGCAGTAAGAGCAGTTATGGATGATGATAGTGAGGTAGGGAAGGAAGTGAGAGCAATCCATAGCAAGTACAGGGAGCTTTTACTCCAGGAAGGCCTTGAGGACTCATATGTCGATAACTTTGCCCTAAAATTGCACGCCATGCTTGAGTAGTTGCTGTTTCTAGTACATGGGAAGTCATATTTATCTTTCAGCCACCGGATTTGGAATCTGTTGTATTCTACATTACTCATATGTATGAGTAGTGTTTATCCTTTTAATACAGTTAAAGAAATAAAACTCCCATGACTTCTAAACTCTGTGTACCAACAGAAGAACTATTTTATCCATACATTGCCGGCATTCAAGCCTGTTACTTCAGGACTGTATGTTATCCTCCAGACTTGTTACCAATGACATGCCACCATCACAGTGGCTAGCCAGAAACTTTGGTACTTCAGGTTTTTTATATTCACCGTTGAGTTTACGTATTGTTAGAATTTGGTGTCCTGATGAATTGCTTTCGATGAAGTAGGGTGGTTGCATATCGTCACGAAGTAGCCTTTTCATAGAATGTTCGTATGACAGTAAAACCTCGATAAATAAATATTTGATAAATTAATAATATCGATTAAATAATAATTTTCTCCGGTCCCGACTTGGGCCAATGGGATAAAATAATAACCTCGCTAAATGCATAAGAT
>JANVCQ010000003.1:32205083-32216445 GCA_025531925.1 Erythroxylum plowmanianum
TGGAAAGGAAAGATGAAAGATCTTCTATTTTTAAAGAAGTTGCATTTGCCTATATTTGCTACTAATAAGCCTGAGTCTAAATCTGATGAAGAGTGGGAGTTTGAGCATCAACAAGTATGTGGCTTTATTAGACAATAGGTTGAGGATAATGTATGGAATCATATTGTCAA
This sequence comes from Erythroxylum plowmanianum, assembly GCA_025531925.1. Classification (NCBI taxonomy): domain Eukaryota; kingdom Viridiplantae; phylum Streptophyta; class Magnoliopsida; order Malpighiales; family Erythroxylaceae; genus Erythroxylum; species Erythroxylum plowmanianum. Next base: position 32,205,254 of record JANVCQ010000003.1, read on the forward strand.
TGATACACATGCCAAGACTTTGTGGGAGAAGCTTGAATCTTTTTATGCTTCTAAAACTGTAAACAACAAGTTATTCTTACTTAAACAAGTCATACGCTTGCAGTTCAAAGAAGGGAGCTCAGTTCTTGACCATGTGAATGAATTTCAGGGTATCTTTGATCAGTTGTCCAGCATGGGTGTGAAATTTGATGAGGACATTGTGGGACTTTGGTTGCTGAATACACTTCCTGATTCTTGGGAGAAATTTAAAGTATCTTTGACAAATTTTGCTCCTAATGGTATTGTAACCATGCAGTATGTGAAGAGTGGTATTCTGAATGAAAAAGTGAGAAGGAGAACTTAGGGGACTTCCACATCATAGTAAGATATTTTGGTTACTGAAAGCAGGGGGAGAAGTAAAAACAAAAGTCAAGATCATAGTAATAGAGGCAAGAGCAGGAGTAAATCGAAGTCGAGATATAAGAACCTTGAATGCAATTATTGTGGTAAACTGGGGTACATCAAGAAGTACTGTTTTAAGTGGAAGAGAGAGAACAAGGGTGATAAGAGCAAGCAAGAAAAGAAGGGAAATGATGATAACAATGATCGGGTTGTTGTTGCTACTTCAGTTGATTTAGCAGTTATTCATGATGGAGATATGATTATTGTTGCTAGCAATGATATTCTTTGGGTACTTGATAGTGGTGTTGCACACCATGTTGCTTCAAAAAGAGAACTCTTCACATCCTATACTCTTGGTGATTATGGAATTTTACAGATGGGTAATGAAACTATTTCCAAAGTAGTGGGCATTGGCACTGTGACTTTGGAGACCAACCTTGGAATGAAGTTGGTGCTTAAGAATGTTAAGCATGCACCAGATGTAAGGTTGAATTTAATCTCTTGTGAAAATTTGTATCATGATGGATATGGCGAAAATTTGTTTGAGCAAGGTACGATTTATAAAGGGTCCCTGGTTTTGACTAGAGTGTTTAGAGCTTCAGGCTTGTATTGGTTACAAACTACAATCCCTACAAATCTTGTGAATGCAGTTGAGAGTGATGGCTCTTCAGATTTATGGCACAAGAGGTTAGGTCACATCAGTGAGAAGGGATTGAATATTCTAGCTAAGAAGAATTTGCTTTCTGGTTTGAAAGGTGGAGAGTTAGACACTTGTGTTCATTGCTTGGCTGGAAAATAGAAAAGGGTGTCCTTTAAACATCATCCTCCTTCCAAGAAGGGGGAGTTGCAAGAGTTGATACACTCAGATGTGTGTGGTCCTTTGAAGGAAAATTCATTTGGTGTTGCACAATATTTTGTGACTTTTATTGATGACCACTCAAGGAAGCTTTGGGTTTGGGTTTTGAAGACGAAAGATCAAGTACTTGGTGCATTTAAATAATTTCATGCTTATGCTGAGAGAGAAACATGCAAGAAGTCGAAATGTGTTCGGACTAATAATGGAGGAGAATACTATGGGCCTTTTGATTCATATTGTAGAGAGCATGGTATTAGACACCAAAAGACACCTCCTAAGACTCCATAGCTGAATGGCTTGGTAGAAAGGATGAATAGAACTTTGATGGAGAGAGTTAGAAGTGTACTTTCATATGCCAAACTACCTAATTCTTTTTGGGGTGAGGCATTGTATGCAATTACACATGTTATCAATCTAACTCCTACTATTGCTTTGCAGAATGATGTTCGTGGTGGATTTTGGTATGGTAGAAAGCCTTCCTATGACCACTTGCGGGTATTTGGTTGCAAATGTTTTGTTCATGTTCCTAAAGATGAAAGATCTAAGCTAGATTCCAAGACAAGACAGTGTTTCTTCATTAGCTATGGTCAAGATGAGTTTGGCTACCGATGTTATGACCCTATTGAGAAGAAACTTATCAGAAGTCATTATGTAGTCTTTGTAGAAGATTAGACTATTGAAGATATTAGCAAAGTAGAAAAATTAAATCCTCAAGTTCAAGGTTTGGTTGATTTAGATCTAGTTCCTTCAGCTCCTATACCTGATACAGTTTATGTTGAAAATCATGTTGATCTTCATGATAATATTCAAGAAATAGATGAGGTTGATATTCTTGTAAATGATGCAGTTGATGATCAATATGGGGTACTTGGTGAGGAACAAGAATTTCTACTCAGGAGGTCTACTAGAGATCGCATACCATCTACTAGGAATTCATCTAGTGAGTATGTGTTGTTGACAGATGCAGAGGAGCCTGAATGCTACCAAGAAGCTATTAAGAGTGAGGAAAAGGTGAAATGGGTTACAGCTATGAAAGATGAAATGCAATCCTTGTATGATAATGAGACCTTTGAACTAGTCAAGCTTCCCAAAGATAGAAAAGCCTTAAAGAATAGGTGGATCTATAGGGTGAGGCAAGAAGAGAATTCATCATCTCCACGGTATAAAGCTAGATTAGTTGTTGAGGGATTTAGACATAAAAAGGGGATTGATTTTGAGGAGATTTTCTCACCAGTGGTCAAGATGTCATCAATTCGAGTTATTTTGGGTTTGACTGCTACTCTTGATTTAGAGATTGAGCAGATGGATGTAAAAATTGCTTTCCTTTGTGGTGACTTAGAAGAGGAGATTTATATGGAGCAGCCTGAAGGTTTTGTGGTGAAAGGAAACAAAGTTATGTTTGTAAATTAAAGAAGAGCTTGTATGGTTTGAAACAAGCACCAAGGCAATGGTATAAGAAGTTTGAGTCTTTTATGGTCTAGTAAGGCTACAAGAAGACTACTTCTAATCATTGTGTTTTTGTGCAAAAATTTTCTGACAATGATTTTATCATTATGTTGATATATGTTGATGACATGTTTATTATAGGTCCTAACTCTTCAAGAATTACAAATTTGAAGAAAGAGTTGAGCAAGTCCTTTGTTATGAAGGATTTGGGGCCAGCAAAGCAGATTATTGGCATAAGAGTCATTTGTGACAGAAAGTGTAAGAAGTTATGGCTTTCACAGGAGAAGTACATTGAGAAGGTACTACATCGGTTCAATATGGCTATGGCTAAGGCTGTAAGTACACCTCTTCCTCCATCTCTTAGATTGAGTTTGAAGCAATCTCCTTCCAGTGAGCAAGATAAAGAATACATGCAAAAGGTTCCTTATGCATCTGCAGTAGGAAGTTTGATGTATGCTATGGTTTGTACTAGACCAGATATAGCTCATGCAGTTGGTACTGTTAGTAGATTTCTTTCTGATCCAGGAAAGGAGCATTGGAATGTAGTAAAGTGGATTTTAAAATATCTCCATGGGACTTCAAGTTTGAAGCTGTGATATGGGACTCAAAAGCCTATGTTTTCTGGTTACACAGATTCTGATATGGTTGGAGATATTGATTCAAGAAAGTCTACTTCTGGCTATTTGATTACCTTCGCAAGGGGAGCTGTGGCATGACAATCTAGGTTGCAAAAATTTGATACTTTGTCTACTACAGAGGCTGAATTCATTGCAGCCACTGAAGCATGTAAGGAGTTGTCGTCGATGAAGAAGCTTGTGAATGAGATCGGGTTTACACAGAAGAGGTATGTTCTATTTTGTAATAGCCAGAGTGATATTCATCTAGGTAATAATCCTACTTTTCATGGTAAATCCAAACATATTGATGTGAGGTATCATTGAATCCGTGATGTTTTGGATTCGAAGTCTGTTGAGCTTGAAAAGATTCATACTGATGATAATGGTGCTGACATGTGCATAAAAGCTCTACCAAGGATGAAGTTTGAAGTTTGTTGATTAAGTGTCAGTTTGGCAATCTCCTCCACACAGTCAAGAAGGGGAAAAATTGTTGGGTTTGGGTTCCCTTCTATGTGATAAAACCCATAAATTTGTTAAAGCCCATTTTCTTTTTAACCCATTAGGGTTAATTTTTGTATTGTCATTAAAACCAGAAAATTTTCAACAGCTACTAAGAGTGAGAGAAGAGAGAGATTTTGTTCTTCCTTCAACCTTCACAAAAGGAGAGATTTTTCACTCGACCCTGTTTTACATTTCTGGAAACTGGGAAGTCGTTCACCGTTAGATCGGTCTCATTTTTTATATACAGTTTCAAGACATATTGTTCTCCATTCTGATCGGTGGAGATTTGGTTTTGAGGTCTGGAGGTTGAGTTTTTGGATTCAAAATTGGACTGGTCTCAAGGTATTTTCAGAACTGACGAACTTCACCATATTCTGATTTTGGTATATCATTCTTTGTCTGATCGGGCTGAATTTTGTTGAGCATATTCCTTACTCATTGTTCTTTGTTTTGAACAGTGAAGATTGGATTTGGACGGCTGAAACTTTTCCAGAATTTGTCAGAACAGAAGCCTTTGTTGTGATTACTCTCTTAATGTAGTTCTTTACTTTAATTTGTGGCCATATGAGATTGAGCTTTTGCTTTCTGGATTATTATAGCTGTTGATCTCTGTAAGACAATATTTTTGATAGTGGACTTCATTTGCTTGGACCAAGAGATGTCCTGTGGTTTTTATCCTTCACACCGAAAGAGTTTTTGCCAGGTTAAATAATTATTGTGTTTTGTGATTGGTTTTTAATTTTTGCATTATTGGAGCAGCTTGTGATCATTTAGTTTGCTTCCTATATTTGCTCGTTATTACTCCTAATAGATTCATTCAAGTGGGAAAAGATTTATTGATTGATCATTGCATGTGTTATACTATCTTTTTTCCCAACAGTTTCATATACATGTGTGCCACTAAATCGTGCCCTTTACAATAACACAGTCTTTTATAATCCAGATTTGGTACATAGTTATCTGCCCAACCATGTCCTTCACATAGTCCATTCAAAAAATTAATACATCATCAAAGGGTGATTACATAAGTGTGTAAATAAACGTTTCTACCAATACCTAACATCAACATATTAAGTATATGTTTGTGTTGTATAAAATGTGTCCTATTATAGTTTATATTGAGACATAGTGTTCTTTGTACTCGGTCATAATACACCAATATTCAAGTACTGTCATTTATTTGCAATGAATGATAATAGTTTTTGTACATAGGTGTAATATTATTTGAATAGTTTCCTATTATATATTGTATTGACCTATGTTATTCCAATTTTAAACACTAGATAACTAATGATAGTTTTTACACACAAAGCTACCATTACACATATTATGTCTTTAAATATTTTATATTAAGGCTTGGTCATCTTTACACTCAGTCATGATCGTATTCTTATTTAAAGCTTTGGTGTTTACTTACATGTAATGAATGATGGATTGGGTTTAGGTACATAGGTACGTTATTATATATCCATGTCCTAGTACTGAAACATGGTATTTTTGATATTCTATCATGGCATATTGATATAAAAAAAGTAAGTGATACCTACTTGTAACAAATAATATCAATAAAATATTTGAGAAGCTCCATCTCCTCCAGGTGCTTCAGTTTTTTTTTTCCCTTCCGAAGCTTCCTTATAGTATATCTCTGCCCTTCTTATGTGGTTCTCTATTGCTTCATAAGTCATTTCTGAAACTCACTTTGATTTAATTTATTGTCATGAATTAATTCAGGGAGTGGTTGTCAGAATCTATATACCATATCAATTTCTTGATGACAAGCCAGCATGGGGCTATGAGTGTTTCTTTATAAAATGGGACTTTGATATAGAGATTTGCAGTCGATTTGCGTGGTATTTTGAATATCAAGTTGTATAATCCTTCAAATCTTATATGTTTTATCTATGGTTATGAGTACCATTCTTCACCGGTTGAAAATCGGCACTCAAAACATAAGTACCATACTTCTTACGGATACTGGTCGATAATGATTAGTTGGTACTCGAAACATTGGGATTATCGGGATTGAATTGTAATTTTAAAAATTTTATGAATTAAATTAAAAAAACCTAACGCTAAAGACAGTTCTTTTCTTTTCTTTTCTTTTTTTATCATTACACCCTTTATACTCCTTTAATTATTAATATCAGTTTATCTTTAAAAAATTTGTCAAAATGCAATTTTTCATTGTTGGTTTGCTTCTGCTTGGAATAATACGACTTTTATAAATTTCTCTTCAAATATCATTTTTATCTAAATTCTTTTAGGAATAAAACAAGAAGAAGAAACTAATACTTTGCTCGTACTTTTAATCACATCAATATAAATTTTGTACGTGAGATTTCTTAATAAAAATGATATAATGAAAAATATTTCCTTATTTGTATTAGTTTTGAATATTAATATGAAAAATGAATATATAAAATTTTAAGTTATAAAATTTTAATTTGATAAATTTATAATAAATTTTAAATTGTAAATAATGCGTTTAGAGGATGAACTAGTGTATCTTTATTTTTGTATCAAAATACTTGCATTCATGCATTGCAAAAATAAAGAAAAATATTTATTTATTTATTTTGTTTCAAATTTATACAAAGCAAAGGTTTAAATATAGTTATGTAATAAAATTTTAGATAATAAATGGTAACAATAATTTAAATTCTCTAAGGATTCGTGATATATTAATAACCTACAACTGTAAAAGTTTTAAATTTGTAATTGTTAGTTCTATAAAAATTAATTAGTTTTAATAATAAAATGATATTCTTTTAAAACTTAGGATGAAGTTTTAAGTTTTCATTTCTCCTCTTCTTTTATTTTCACTTATATTTGATCTATATGTTCAATTATATATATACAATATAAAATAACTATAAATATTTTTATTTCAGGTTGCATTTTCTCAGTATAAATGATTGTTGTAAATTGTAGTACTTAGAAAGTTATGATTATTTATTATTCTTTTTATTTGATATTTTGATGTAATATTATTTATTATATGATGAAATTGTAATATTTTAAGTATCTTGTATTGTCCTTTATTTTATAGTTCTATGATCTTTTTCACATTAATTATGATTAGCATTTATATGTCAAATATGCCAAAGGCAATACAGATTAACAAATTGTTATTATTATGATTTTTAGACACATAGTTGATGTAAAATTATAAATTATATAGTGCACTATATAATTAGTACTGGTACAGTATCTGTAACATTGATTTTACTTACAAATGTTAATCGGTGCAAGGGAAATTCTTTCTTAATTAAAACATTCAAAATATAATAATCTTACAAATGCACTAACATTATGAAAAAGAATTCTAGTATAAATAGCAGAGCAAATTCTTGCAAACAAGATCACGCAATAAACTTTATCTTTTTTCTTTTATCTTAGAATATATGTTTATTTTGAGTTTTAAATGGTTGTGAGCTCAACTTTATTGCAATATTTTTCTATTTTTTTATATTTTGAGTTTTAAAGAGTTAATTGTTACATCTAAAATGTCCTCATTTCTTATTACTAATCAATTTAAGAATTTAACATTTAGTAATGGGAGATGAAATCACTGCCTGCCCAGGAGATTACATCTCATCTTGCAAATGTATATCAAGGGCCTGACAATGCGTCCTCGACCTCGAGTAGGAGTTGGGGTTAGAGATTTGTAATCCAATGTCAGTTAAACTGAGGTGCTGAAATCAATATCATGATCAGAAAGTAAATGCTTGGGCCCTATTAATCAATTTCAGGGAACATGCTCTGCCAACCTGTTCTTTTTCTCCAGCTTTGCTGTGAAAGGTTACTGATTGGTCAGCGTTCCACAGCTTAAAACTTTTGTAGTTTCTATGTACCGATTTCCCTCAGTAAACTTTAGTTAGAGACAAAATCAATCATTGGATTCACCCCACATTTCCAGGAGATATTTCTGGCACTTGCTACAACAGCTACTATTAACAAAAGAATCGTGGGTAACACTTCTGGTGCTTTTTGGTATTGACACTTCCCTGCCACTGGCCCCATCTTTTTTGAGACTGTGCCTGTACTCCAAAGCAACCTGCTCAAACACTTCTACTTCAAACATATTCAACCTTATCTTTGGGATCATCTGATCTCTAACAAATGCAAATGCCAACTGGTCTCTTGGATTGAAAGCTTCGAGCTCATTAAACAAAAGGCATGAGAATAGATTGCTCCTCAGTCCATGTTTCCTCATAATTAGAGCGCTATCTGGCACGTCTGTAGTACAAACAGTGGCAGATTAACAAAAGAACAAAATGATCAGGTTTTGCTTCAGTAAATGCAATGAAGTGGACAAGATTAATATGAAGACATCCTCAGGTCCACCTTCACGTACTCATGCAAGACGACACGAATTTCAATATTTTGCAAATAGCCACAAATGTCTTTGGTTCCACATTGATGTGAACATTACCTTGCCTCAGGGACCACATTTCAATTCTAGAATTCGCACCTATTTCAAACAGGTGACCGGTGTGGGACAGTAGTACTCTAGATGTGGATCAATTTATAAAGGAAAAAAAATTAAATACACAAAAAGATACTAAGGATGTTCAAGAAGTGCAAGGAAGCTAGCAAGATAAAAACATCTGCTACGGCAAGTTAACTGGATGGACGACTTTCTTACCAGTAAACCTTATCTAAGAGGGACCCAAGTAACAACATAAAGCAGAACACTCAATTGTAGGCAAACATGAATTTCATAAAAGTTCATCAATCAAAAGCCGAGAAACAACAGTCCTTGCTATCACAATCAACTCAATTTAATCAAAAGACAAAAAATAACAGTCCTTGCTATCACAATCAACTTCTTTTTTCGCTGTCAGTCATCTGGAAGTCCCAATAATGCACACAAACCTATATTTTGGTTGATATTATAATCTTCCAATCATCGCTTCTTTCTAGATCTGAAGGCTGAGCCTGAAGTTAAGGAGTTAAAGACTTCTGTGACCTTTACATTTATTAACAGGCAGATTCATATGTTACCCGGTAAGAAGAATACATAGATAATATCTTTTAGAAAGTCATTTCATCAAACAAAAAAAATGCTTCATCAAGATTTAACAAATTATAATATTCGATTTCATTACTACATTAGACGGTGCTTCTTTTATGTTGAGAAAAGATTGAAACCTTCCCTCTTGTTCTCCTCGAGTATTGGGATCAAATATTTCCTGCTTTACAAACCCAATAAGAGTATCATAAATGCAGTATACTCAGATTCATTTAAGGTTAGCTTTTCATAAAGTTTGTGATTCAGTTCTCTGCTTGTTGCTAGAGGTTTTTCAAAGTACGGAGATGCTTAGTTACCTGAAGGATAAGGGTGCTTTTTGGGACTCCATGGCTGCAATCCCTTCTCACAATATGTTTCCATTTGTAACCTCAAACCATCTACGTCCCACCATTTCCTCCACCGCGCAGTCGCCATTGCGTCTTCCATCGTATGCACAAAAAACGGATGTTTTGAAATTGCCATGTCCGCATTCTTTGATACAACTAATGCATGAATTAACAGCAACGGGTCTACCATTAGTTGCATCTTTGCGTCGATCCAGAGACTGAATTTTGAGTTTGGAAAAAGTCTGTGAATTAAGTATTTAGGTATCACTCCATTCATGGCCGGGTTATCATACAGATGTTGGCTTGAGACCCTGATAATTCTCCATATACCTACTTTGTATTCATGGGACTTTCTTGATATCAAGTGGTGCGTTGCTAGTCCCTTCCAGGTGGCATCGTCCACAAACATGAAGAAACATGCCACATCTAGTGTTTTGGCTCCCAAACCCTTTGGTTGCCGGATTTTGTCATGATCATTGAAGATTGCTGACACTACAGCCACCCCATTACATCTCTCCATGGAGATTAGATCTGAATTTCAAGCAGGCGAAAAGAATAAAACTTGTTGGTATCCAATTCATGCTGTTCGGGCCGGAATTAGAATTCAAACCTAATTTGGTTGAATTGTTTCACCAATTGAACAACAAGAAGACAAGTCGAAGTAAATAAAACTAACCAGAATCATTGACTCCGAAATTTTCGAAGAAGCCGCAAGGAACCTCCACACTATCATTCAAGTGAGTAAAATATGAAAATCGCTTCTCCGTGCCGAAATTCCCACCAAAAGCCTCACTCTTTCCTTGCAAGTACCTCAGTGTGTTAGAGAATTTCGATGAATTTCGACACAATTCTTGGATCTCCTTCAATACCATCGAATATTCTGAGAATAAGACACAAAACCCATGAATCAAACAACGAAAAGCAACCATTAGATCCATAATTCAATCACCAAGAGTCAGAAATAAGAAGGATATCAACCAGAGAACAAGACAGGAGAAGAGCAAGAGGAGCGATGTGTGGGAATGGCGTATTTGTGCTCGCCATAAGAGGGAGGATAGGAGAAGAGAGGAGTCTGAATGGGATCGAAAGGCGGGTATGTGAAGAGGCATTTGGTGGGAGAAAAAGGGGTGTAGTAAATAGCCAAAAACAGAGTGGTGAGGAGGTACAACAGAGAGAAACAGAGGAGCTTTGATTGGAAGATAAGAGGTGCTGACTCCTTCAACTTCCCCATAAACTCCTTCCCATCTGTTTCCTGGCCTTTCTTTCGATCTGCCAAATATGTTAAAATCATTAAAAAAGAAGAAGCTTTCGTTCACACCACAATATTTTAGGGTCACATCAACAATTAATACTATTGGCGACTCTGGATCCCAAAACACTCTGAGGAACCCCTATTCGTTTGTTATGCATTTAAGGAACTTTGGAAAAACAAGGGCTTTCAATTTCAATTTCAATTTCAATTTCAATTTCAGGGCCGTTTATAGGATTTTGCCTGATGAGTTTTGGGATAAAATTTTACGTAGAATTAGTAAAGATAATCAAATCGGAAATTTAATTATTTATATAACATATTTAAAATTATTGTCTATTCTTATAAAAAATTTAAAAATTAATTATTTTATTTTATAAAAAATTATGAATTTAGAAAAATTGACCAATTAATTAATAAGCTGATTAATTTTTTAATAATAAAAAAATTAAAAACTAAACCAAAAATTGAGTAAACTTAATTAACTAATCAAACCTTTTAATGACATGACCTATCATGCAAGTTGTGTGTTTTTAATTGGAATTGAAGAATTAAGGCTGTCAAACCAATTAGTTTATAAAAAGCTAGTTTATAGTGGTCCAATGGGGACCTTGTTTCCATAAAATTGTAACTTGAAACTGACGAAGTGCCTGTTTGGAACAGCTTTTGGAGACCTCAAAAGTACTTTTTTCTACCGTAAAAGTCATTTTTGAGAAAAAATGGGTGTTTGGCTGCAAATTTCAAAAGCACTTTTCAAGTAGAAACAGCTTTTGAAAAAGCT
>JANVCQ010000003.1:32245421-32257213 GCA_025531925.1 Erythroxylum plowmanianum
TTTTGGTTTAAACAAAAACGCCGTTTTTTTGAAAAACTAATAAACCCTCCTTCTTCCTCATTTCTTCCTCTCAACCAAAACGACGTTGTTTTCGTTTTAATGAAGGGCGTGAATCCGACGTTTTTACCGATCGAAATGTGCGTCGGTAAATTTCCTCCACAACATTTAGCGACGGAATATTGGACCGTCGCAACACTTTTTTTCTACAACCATCTTCCCCGACGGCTATGCATTTTTGGTCGGTAATTGTAACGATTTTAATACCGTCAGTAATATTTCGTCGCAATTCAACATTTTTCTTGTAGTGAATGATACTAGAGGTTGTGACTTGTGAGAAAGACGAAAGATAGGGTGGACTTATTGCTGCAAAGATCCAGCTGTAATCATTTCAACTACACATCAAGTTGAAGATCATGGATGATTATGTATTAAATGGTGCTCGTTGGGTGAAGATTATTTTTAATCATTGCACTGTTCTTAATTTGATAAATGTGATGCCTATTTTAAAATTATTATTTATCATCTTAAATTTTTGTTTTTTTATACATAATCCTGGCGACATTTTCAGTTAAAATTTTAATAAAAATCGAAAAACAATGTCGTGTTAATTAATCAGTTACGGACCAAGTAAAATCCATTGTCGTGTGGTATTATCAACAAATTCATCATCGATAAGTGCCATATTCTTCTCCATGCACGTAGTCTGGCAGCGCCGCACGATGTTGTCATAATCAACTTACATGACATTGTTTTCCTATTTTCTGTTAGCTATTCTAATAAAAATAAATTTACTCCTCCCCCTGTTCTTGCTCATAATAATGAATCTTAAGATCATGTGCATAAGATCTGTAGATTTTCTATTGTAACCTAATGGCATAATTTTATGTTTTCACACAGATAGGAGCTCGGTTCCACAATTTCATTTCGTTCGTCCTACAAGCCATTTGATTTGAAGGGATTTTAATCACATAGGGTGTTGTGTTTCTTTTAGATCAAAATGTGAGAGTGTAAGGGGAAGAAAGTAGCAAAATTTGTCAAAGTTAAGGGTAAAAAACAAGACAAACTTATTTACTTTGCCGCGGAATTGGAAGCAGACTCAAACTCTCGACTTGAAAGTTTTGAAATTGACATGCTTATTGAATAAAGAAAAATGTTCGTTATGCAAACCAATTTACTATGTTATTTACATGTGATGTAGCAAATTAGAACATACAATTAGCCTAAGGTATATTATTAATGATTTTAATTATAACTATAAAATATTTCAAAATTTAAATCTGAGTTATTTTCTTTCATTGATGATGATAAAATTTTAAAAGGAAATAAATCTTGCAAAATTTTTTATGAACTTATCTTATTAGAAATTATTTCACAACATTCGGAAAGATCTTACTAATTCGAACAATTAGCTTCAAAATTTTTGACAAAACTTTTCTCTTAATGTCTGAATATTGGAAGATTCCATCAGAGATGATATCGAAGGTTCGTTAGATACAAAGCCAAATTAGAATTAAAATGAAGCAATGGCTACTTGAAGAATGTCCATTTAAGGAGGAGCCACTATATTTGCAAAAAAGACACAGATTTGCGAAATACTTCAACAACATCAAATATTCTTGAAAGTTATATCTATATCAGACTCCTTGTATCTTAGAAAGTGAAATCACTCTATTGAGAGAAACTGTTAAACTCTTTATACATTTTTGTTGAAAGCTTGTAGAAGTTTGTTAAACACTACGAGTGTGGAAGGTTGAAGAACCTGAAAAAATATATACTTATAAGCTTGGAGAGGCTAGTGAAAATTTACTATTTGGAGTTTTGTAGTGAAATACTCAACTTGAATACTTGGGGATTAGATGTAGACTTTATTATAAGTTGAACTAGTATAAATAGACTGTGTCATACACACTCTCTCTTAACTTTTAAAATTTTCATTATAGTGTGTGTGTTTAATTTATAGGAGGCTTCTTCACTTATGGAATAGGTTCCTTCTGTTTTAATATCGCAAGAGATTTTCGTTAACAAGCTGCTTTCATTTTCAACATTAGCAGGCTCCTTTCATTTCTATATGTTAACAAGCCCCTTTCACTTTTTAAAAGTTAATAGGCTCCTTTCATTTTTAATAAACTCCTTCTATTTATAGACTTTTCTATTGAAATTTAGCAAGTTCTTATCATTTACACAAATTGATAGTAACTTCAAAATTTTTAAATCACACACAATTCACCCCCGCTCTTATATGTATTTGCTTTATCATTTGGTATAAGGGAGAGGTTTCACATTTATTGTGTTTTTATAGCATGTAATAGATCATGACAACTAATTTTAGAAGCCTCGAAGGACAATCCATCTTGAAACCGCCTTATTTCAATTGAAATAACTATTCCTATTCGAAAGAGCGAATGACTATTTATCTTCAATATGTAGATATCGAAATCTGGCAAACTATCAAAGTTGGAGCCACACCTCTTGCTACTAACAATGTAGAAATATGGACTAATACTGATAAAAGAAATGCACAGCTAAATGCCAAAGCAAGACATTAGCTGATATGTGTATTATCTCTAGAAGAGTATGAAAAGATATCCTACTACTCTACGACAAAGGAAATAGAGGACAAACTTCAAGTTACTTTTGAAGGAACGAATGAGGTAAAGAAACATAAAATTAGCCTTTTAGTGCATCAACATGAAACTATTTACATGAAACAGAGAGAAACCATAGACAAATTCTTCAAAAGTTTCAATAATGTCATCTCAGCCTTAAAGAACTTGAGAAAGGTATATCCCAATGATGAGCTTGTAGCGCAATGATTCTATGATCACTACCAAAGGAATAGAGACCTAAATTGATAATTGTTGGACCCCGAATACTTCTTGAAAGGTAGAACTACTAAATAAGAAATTGTTAGTGATTATTCATGTGTAAAGAAAAAGAGAATTCTTGAATTTGAAATGAGGTAGAAAAGATAGTTAGGACAAGATGGGTTATATGTGAAATATTGGAAGTTATAAGTTGAAACATGTTCATTGAGTATTCTTCAGTGTTTTAGCCATAACTTTTTCTCTAGTTATCCAAATGAGATGATTCTTGATTTAGACTAAACTAGAGAAATAGGGACTACAACTTATCTGATGAAATCGGAAGAATTTCAATTTTTATATGAAAGTTGAGCACAGAATATTATTTCAGTATAATAATAGTTTGGAAATGTTTGGGATATAACTTTCAGATTTCTAAACCAAATTGAATAATTTCGGTGTCATTAGAAAGTTAAGACAATAGGGAATATTTTTCTAGAAGGAAGTGTTATCAGATTTCTTCATTTACCTGATCATAATAAGGAGTTAAGATGTTAGTAGTTGAAGGACTAAAAGGGGTAAAATTGGGAGAACCAATTAAATGAACAGTAAAAAGGGAAGAGCAAGAAAAATGTGGTCTTGTTAAAAGAAGAAGAGGAAAATCGTAGAAGTGAGAAAAGAGAGCAAAAACGTGAAATATAAGAAGAGAAAAGGGGAGAGTTGTGGAGAGAAGAAAAGAAGAAGAAAGAAGAAGAAGGAGGAAAGAAGAAGAAGAAGGAAAGAAGAAGAAGAAGGAAGAAGATCTGTCCAAGGTAAGCTTTATTTCTCTTCTTGCTTTGTTAGAGAAGGAGTTAGAAAGAGAATGGTTTTTGTGTTAGGAATGAATGGAGAAAGAAGATGGTTTAAGGGGGAACCCATTTGATTTTAGGGTTTCTAAGCTAGGTTTTGGGTTTTCTAACCTAGATGGACTATAGCTAGGTTAGGTTTGAGTTTGATTTGTGTTAATTTCATTTGTTGTGATTTTAAAGTTTTAGGGATTTTATTGAATTGGAATTGAATGGGAGATTGGTTTGATTTAGGAAATCAAGAGGAACCCTATCCAAGAGCAAGAGGAAGGGAACAATTGAGTTTGGATTCTCAAGCAAAATAAGGTGGGTTTCATGTTTGTAATTGAATAATGAGCCATTATGTTTTCTTTTGAGTCATGAGAATAAAATGATTTCAAAGTGCTTCATAATTGTTACATTTACTGTTTTTGGAATGATTTGAACAATTTCCATATAAATTTGGTTAATGAATTGTGAAATGATGATGAAATGCATATGAAATATTTCATGTTCATGAAAAGTTGTGTTTCTGAAATGCGCCTTTGTGGCAAGATGTTTAAGAAAAGTCATGTTTACGAAATGCCATTTGGGGCAATCTGTTTTCAAGTCATGAAATGCATGATTATATGGGTTTGGTTTGTTCCGTTCTGTTCTGTCAAGTGTACTTTGACTAAAGGTTTCTCCCACCTGCCCGCTAGTAACACGGAGATCCTTCACGGACTTTCCTAAGTTCACAGCTATGTAAAACCATTATATGGGATTGCAATAGTATGTTCTGTTCATGGCTACACAAGACCATTTTATGGAATTGTGTTAGTACATTCTGTTTACGGACCTACCCAAACAATTTTGATGTGTTTATGTATTTATGATTTGTGAACAAGTTTGAAACATGCATAATTTGTGTTGTTTGTGAATTTGATTTCATGACGAGAATTTTGAGAAAAATGTGTTTTACTGTTCAATAAGGATTTTCTATGGCAATGAATTTTTTGATTAGTTTTGCTTGTTATTAGTTATAAACTTGTTACCCACGAGCTTTCAAGGTCACCCCCTTTTCGTCCCATCTTCAAGTGAAAAAAATGAGATCGAGAAATCAAGAGTCAAGGCATCATTTCGATTATGCATATTTTTGCATTTGAAGTTAGATTTTGTAAAAACAAGACTTTAGACACATTTCGAGAATTATTAGGTTTTACATCTTTTATATTTTGGATTTTGATATTGATGATGTATTGTGGCATGAGATGCCATTAAAGCTTTGTAAACACTTATCTTATGATGTTAATGAAATATGAATTGTGTATGGATGATATGAGTTAAGTTGGAATTAGATATATTTGAAGAAGTTTTCCACTTGAGTTGATGAACTTTGAACATGAATTGTTGTTATATATATATATATACACATAAGTGAGATGTTATGGAAAATAAAGATAGGAATTATGAATGATGAGATATAGTCAAATATGAAGAGTCAAATGAATTGAGGATGAGAGTTTGATGAATTCCAATTGGTAGTTGAAATCTTTATGAATGATATTGCAATAGAGGAAGTGAAGTTGGGATAATTTTCAAGTTTTTCATTAGGGTAAAATGTTTATTCTGACTTCAGGAAAAAATCTACATTAATCTAGGATAAATTATACAAATTTGTCTTTATGAAATTGTAACTTATCTGCTTAGCTTTCCAGTGGTATAAAGCATACAATTTTTGGATATCGGAGTTGAGAGTTATGATCATTACAAGTCAAGATGTCATAGAGAATGTGTATACTGAACAACTAGAGTAAATGAAATGATATTACACTAGAAAGAGTTGAATTTGGGAAGATTATGAGTAAAAGAGATGCTATAATGGATGTAGTATCCATTGGAAAGCCATTAGAGAGGGGAAAAATTAGCAAGACCTGAAGGTCACATAGTCAAGCCATGTATATTCACACTAGCTGTGTATTCTTGATACAGAAAAATTGCCAGACTCGTGGGTTACACTGTCTGCCCGTGTAAATTCACACGGTCCATGCTTTGAACCTCCTAACGAAATTGCCAAACCTAAAGGTTACATGGTCATGCTATGTATATTCACACTGGCTGTGTGTTCCTAGCGCAGAAGCACAATCAGACCTGAAAGTTACACGGTCTGACTGTGTATTTTAATGCAATCCGTGTTTTATCCAAATGACATAATTTCACTTCGAAGTCTTCACAAAAGTTTTAGATCTAGAAGTCCTCTTTCAAACTGGAATGAACTCAATCCGATATCTTTAGTGAAAGTTATGACAATTTTTTCATGATAGGTTTAATATGATTGAGGACAAAACCATGTTGGATTCTTTTAGCCATAAGTTCATAACTCGACCTCCAATTTAGGTGATTCTTGAAGGAATAGATTCCTAACACATTTTTCTTGCTTTCCACTAAAACAAAATATGGCCTTTAGTGATGATTCGAAGAAGATTGACAGAAGGAAAATAAGGAATCGATTGGAAGGGCATAATTAGGTTATGAACATACTTTAGATTTTTAAGTATATCTTGAGCTATAGAGCTCCGAATAAGATGTTTCTTATTTCAAAATAAACTAGAGACATAGAACTACAATTTTCTTGAAGAATTCAAATTGTGATGTTGGTGATTCCACTGTATGGGCTCACATTTTGTGTTTTGAGATGTTATGAGAATAAGGATGAAACAATGATGGCTAAAGAAATTCCATGGAAATAACCCTATAGGTTAATATGTTCACATTTCATGACTCTGAATGTTGGGCTACGAAAATGGAGTCCAACATATAATGGTATCAGAGCACTTAGGTTTAGGATCTTACATGGGCGTTTTCAAATTATGGGTCAAGGTACATGTATTCTAAACATATCATAGCAGACATTAGCGACTGATCCTTAGTCTAAGTCGCATGTATATAAGCCACACGCATGAGAAATTGTTCAAGGTTTGAACTGATACAATTAATAGAGGAAAAGGAAAGTTATGGATATTTAGAAATAAGAAATATGGCATAGTTCGATATGTTAGGCATAGATTCAGTATTTATGGTTATGTCAACGAAGTTGGTAACAAAACTTTGTTAGGGATATGTACTTGAATTGATATGGATGTGAAAATATTCTCATGAACTAACTAAAAAAGAAAAAGGGACAGAGGTGAAAATGACAAGATTTATGGTGTACAAGCAAAGTGTAATTGAAAAGTTAAACTCGGAATTTATGTTTTGGTATAAGATTGTGCTAGTGAATTTGAGATCAAAATTTCAAGATGGCTATGCGCCTATAATTCTAAATTGATCAAGAACATATGTATGGAAAATGAAACAAATGGTAGTGATATATGTAGAAGTTCTCAAGGTTATATTGACCAGTTATTATGAGTACATATTTGATAATATGGTCACATTGGTGAACAATGTGATTGAGTACATATGTGATTTATATTTGGATATGGGATAAGAGATAATCTGTGATCCCTATAGTTAAAACTATGAGATGAATCAGAGTAACAAGATGGAAGTATGGTATAGGTGATTATGCTGAAAAGGTAACTATTATGGAGGACTAATTCTGAATTGTCGTCAAAAATTCAGAGGTTGTTCAGAATCAATTGCGATGGGTGTATCGTTAGCATGAGATATAAATTGGTGACCTGCTGAAATTACTTTTGTGTATAAGATGTAGTGATCATGATGGTACATACCAAAGTATAAGAGTAAACGACTATGCTTCTTATTTCATTAAGTTTTATTATAAAGGATATCTTGATCAGGTAAAGTGTGATAGAAATTGAAATTATTGAAATATCACGAATAGTTGAAGTTGAGCGTATTGAAGTGTTAAGAATGGCTAAAACAATATTGATGATGATAGCAGTTGATTGATAAAGATTATGGAAACAATGTAGATGATTGAGATAAGAAGCCTTTTTGAAATAGAGATGTTTTATCGAATCATATCGCGTGAATTAAATGTTCCATTTCGAGGAATGAATGACTATTAATGAATCAAAAGTAGATATTGGAGTCCTATTCCTGACGGAGACTCAGGTGTAAGAGGTAGAATATGATAATGAGAATGTATGTATTTTGTTTACTGTAAAGTATCCAACTACGTGAGTGGATTCCTAAATTTAAGGAGACATTGATTGCTAATATGAGGAGTATATAGGTTCACATTATATTTTTTGTCAATATGTTCGGGAGATGCAAATTTGACCTGATTAATGTGTTGTCAACATAGGAAGTTAAGTTTGCAAATAGATTGAAATGTGTGGAGAAACTAGTATGAATGAGCCAACACAAGAATAAGACAATGTAAAATATGGGAAAATCTAAGGAATGGATAAAATCATTTAAGAAAGGTAAGTCAATTAGAAAAAATTGAAAATAACATGAGACAATGTTACCTCATTGAGGAATTAGTTGTTTAAGGAATTACGAGAACTAATCATGGGCATATGGAACTTTGGAAATTTTTGTTCGAGTTAACAAATGCCTTGACAGTACTATGGTATTAAAGATTAAAGTGATCCAAGCAAAATTTGATGATATACTAGATGTATTTAAAAAGTTAAGAAGAATATTTCGAATACTTAAGGAAAAATGTGTAAATCATATGAGTAATGAAAGTAAAGAGAATTTCGAGGAATTATAATACCGATATTAATTATGTCGTCTGGATTTGCAGATTTTATAGTAAACAATGATGTTGTAAAAGAGATTAGGATAAAATCCAATGGAGCATGATAGAGTGATTTCATATGCACGGAGACAATTGAAACCTCATGGGTTGATTATTTGATATATGAATTGAAACTTTCTGCAATAATGATTGTTTGAAAGTTGGAGACATTATATGTATAGAAACATCTTAGATATTTATAAATATATAGATTATTAAAGTTTGAGGTAATTATTGAGTTGAGAAAATTAAAGACGAGAATGAGATAATGGATATAAGTACTGAAAGATTATGATGGTACAAATGAGTATTTCTCGGTAAGGTTAGTGTAGTATTTGATACATTATGTCGAAATCCTAATAGCAGTGAAGCATGAATTCAGGTATTGAGGTTATCAGATCCAATAAAAAAAGGAGCATAGAAGGTGATGTTGAATTTTGGGCAAATCAAAGTATTAATTTCTATGGAATTGAAGATCAGTTTCACATGAAAGGATTTACAAAGTCCAAATTGAGGATTTAAAAATTGTGAATTTTATTAAGGAATTAAAAACAGATCTGAATTTTGAGTTTGAATTGGAAGAATGATACCTTGTGATTGAAATAAGAAGTTTGTGTACTGATAAAGATGATTGAGCAAAGAGACTATTAGATGAGCATCAATAACAACCCATGATATTCATCCAAGTAGGAATACGCTGAGATAGCGTTTAATGGCTAAGGAGGTAAAAGCAAATGACCACACTTATAAGTTGCCAACAGTCTCGATTATTGAAGTTATGCTTAGAGCTTATATTTTTGGGGTTCATAGGAATATAAGATCAATGTACAACTTTGATTGACCTTAAACATAACAATCATTATCGTAGTGATGTCATTAGAATATTATATGGAGCATTATACAAAAAATGAATGAATTTGGTGGATCAACACCAAAGGTATGGAATACAGTGAGATAGACATGAGAGTTAAGTGTACTGACACTATAGAGACGTGAACTAAGAAACGAAGGAAGAAATATTTCTCAAAGTAACACATTCCCAAGGTGTGTTTTGTTGGACACCGAATGTTTTATAGAAGTTAGAACTATTTGAAGGAGAAATTTTGGAAAGTAGTTATGAGTAAAAAGTAAATAAATGAAAATTCTTGAACCAAGAAACGATAGGCAAGGGTAAAGTAGCGAATGAGAAATGTGGATATGTCCAAGTTTTGTTTTGGTGTATCTGGTGGATACAAGATTTTGAAGTGAGAAGAATTAAGGTGAAAGTTAGAAGTAGAATGAAAGCCAAAAATAAAGTTGCATTTGTATAGTAAGTTGATGAAGAATAAGTACATATGTGGATGTTCTGTTATTAGTGTTCATGATTAATCATAGACTATATTTTCTTTATGGATGATATTGATTTGAAATGGAGTTGAGAATGAGAAGTAAATGAAGTAGAAAAGGTCATCTTAGTATGATTTGTGTTAAGGAAAGATTGTGAAACAAAAAGGATGGTTGATCTGGAAAATGTTTATGGAGAGTATTTCAGTCTTTTAACCACAACTTTTTCTTTAGTTATCCAAATGAGATGATTCTTAATTTGGATTAAACTAGAAACATATGGCTACATCTCTTATGAAGACATAGAATTTAAATTCTATCTTTAAGAATCTCAAGTCTGTCATGAAGTTGAGAATTGGGTGTAGTATATTGGATGAATGCAAATTCGTGTTTTGAATTAGAGGGCAATTCTGGATCAATCTAGGCTGATTTTTGCAAATGTATCTTCTGGAAAGTTTTAGGTTTTTTTTTAGCTTTCTAGTGGTATATAGCATGAAAATTTTGGACGTCTGAGTTGAAAGTTAGGGTCTTTATAAAGGAAGATGTGTAAAAGAGAAGTTATATCTTCTGTCTTTTTGCTTCTTTTGTGATGACGTCATCTTCTTCTGTGAAGACGTCATCTTCTTCTGTGTTTTGTGCGTTCCTTCTGTGTTTTATATCGTCTGCGTTTTGTATCTTCTGCCTTTTGTATAGTCTGTTTTTTGTGTCTTCTGCCTTTTGTATCGTCTGCCTTTTTTATCTTCTGTGTTTTGTTCCTTCTGAGTTTCACTTCTTCCGTCTTCTTCTGTGTTTTGCTGATGCGTCTTCTTTTGTGTTTTACTGACGCGTCTTCTTCTGTGTTTTGCTAACTCGTCTTCTTCTGTGTTTTGTTGACGTGTCTTCTTCTATGTTTTGTCGACGCGTCTTCTTTTGTATTTTGCTGATGTGTCTTCTTTTGTGTTTTGTTGACTCACTTTTTATGTCTTTTGCTTCTTCTATGTTAATGTTCATAAACTTCTTTTGGATTACTGTTTATGAACTTCTTCTGTCTTTTGCTATCTTCTGTGTTTTGCGGATTCACTTCTTCTGTGTTTTGCTTCTTCTGGGTTACTGTTCATAAACTTCTTCTGGGTTACTGTTTATGAACTTCTTCTGTCTTTTGCTATCTTTTGTGTTTTGCTGACTCACCTCTTCTATCTTTTTCCACTTCTTCTGTCTTTTTCTATTACTCTACTTTTCGTCTATACCTATCTTCTATTCCATTTTTGACCCTTCAAAAGATAGAATCTGTCTTTGAGGTCTTCATTAAAGTTGTAGATCTTGAAGTTCTCTTTCGAACCATATAAAGAAAACCTAAATCCAATATTTGTAGGGAAAGTTATAATACTTTTCTCAATTCTTTTGTCTTTTTCCATTCGTCTGCTTTTTTCTTTGGCTTCGTCTAATCCTATTGTCTGGTCCATTTTGACCCTTTAAATGATAAAATCTAACCTTAAGGTTTTCTTCAAAGTTATATATCAAAGTTATGTATCTGAAATTTATCTTTGAAATCATCCTAAGATGATCTTAATCCAACATCTCTAGAGAAAGTTATGCCATTTGTCCCGAGATAAGTTCAACTTGATTGAGGACTGAACCTTGATTGATTCTTTAGACCATAATTTTGTTATCCGACCTCCAAATGAAGTGATTCTTGAATCACTAGTTTCTAACCCATTTTTCTATCCCTCCATAGATTTTGATAGATTTTGGGTATTGATGTGAAAAAGATGTATTTAGTCAAGTAAGGGTATCAATTGGAAGAATAGGAATTGGATATTTTACTGAGCATGCTTCAGCATTTTGATGATTTCTAAATCAGTAGAGCTGCGAATGAGATGATTCTAGTTTCAAGATAAACTAGATACATGGAGCTACAAATGGTATGAAGAAGTTGAAATCTAATTCAATTTCTAAGATGTTTCAATTTCGGATAGAAGTTGTGCATAGTATACTTGTTAGACCCCGATTTTTGAGTGAAATTTAGAAATATTAAGTGATATTAAATGAGTGGTTTACTATATGTATTGTGTTATGGATGTATTTATGTTTAAAGAAAATTGATGAGAAAAGGAATTGATAGATTAAGATGAATTTGAGATTTAAATGGATTTGTATGAGTTAAGAAAGTTC
>JANVCQ010000003.1:32257313-32278038 GCA_025531925.1 Erythroxylum plowmanianum
TAAATTTCAGTGATTTTCATATTGCGATTTATTTATATTGATGCCATGCGAGTGTTTAGTGATCGTTTGTGATCGTAGCACTTCCTTGCTGTGGGATATACGTCGGAACGACCCACGGGCGTCTCGGTGTGTACTCCACGGTGAAGGGGCGCTACATTTCGCGACTAACCTTGTCTTATATTTTTCCACCTTTCTTTCTTGATTGGCTTTTGTCTTATATACCCACTTGACTCCAATTGGTTTATGTCCTTTTAGAAGACTGGTCAATTTCCATTTATCATTTCTTTGGATGGCACCAATTTCTTCATTCATTAATTTTTCCCACTTTTTGTCTCCAGTGACTTCTTCGTATGTCACCATATCACATGCAACCATTAGACAAAACAATGAATAGTCAAATAATTCTATTCATTCAGTAGTATCATAGAGATCACTAAGATTTCTTGTTTTAATTGGTGCTCCCCCTAAATTGTTGCTACTGCTACTACTTGGCATTGACGATGTCGATGCAGATGTTGATGGTGGACTTTGTAGAGGAGAATGATTATCTTGTTGTTCTTGTAAATCTAGGTCATCGTCATCTTTATCATCAAAAAACATTCCTTAAATGTTCTTTTCTTCTTTGCTCCATCTCCAGTAGTCTACTTCATCGAACTCAACATCTCTTGAGATGATCACCTTCTTAGTTAAGGGGTTGTATAATTTATATTCTTTACTCTTATTGTCGTAGCCAATGAAAATGCATTTCTCCCCTTTATCATCCAACTTCTTTTTTTTTGGTTAGGAATATGGGCATATACAATGTACCCAAAAATCCTGTGATGTCCAACAACTGGTTTGCTTCCACTCCACGCTTTATTAGATGTCATAAATTTGACGTCATTTGTTAGACACCGATTTAGCAAATAGACTACACATACAACGGCTTCAGCCCACAAATTCTTTGGTAAATGCTTTTCTTTTAACATACTCCTTGCCATATCAAGAATTGTATGATTCTTTCTTTTTGCTACACCATTTTGTTGTGGTGTATATCTTGCTGTCAGCTAATGAATGACTCCATACTTCTTACAAAAATTGTCGAACAATTTTGAGGTGTGCTTGCCTCCTCTATCATATCTAAGTATCTTCAGACACTGTCCACTTTGTTTTTTGACCATCGCTTTGAACTCTTTGAACTTATCAAGAGCCTCTGATTTTTCTTCCAAAATATACACCCAACATTTTCTACTAAAATCATTAATAAAAGTTAAATAGTTATTTACTCCAATTGATGGCACGTCAAATGGACCATCAATATCTGTGTGGACAATCTCTAGTGACCTTCTAGCTCTCCTTGATTTTCTAATTTCAAACTATTGTCTGTGTTGCTTTCCTTTGATGCATGCTTCACACAACTGCTTTGGTTGATTAACTTCTGGTAATCCGTTCACCATCTTTGACTTTGATAATAATTTTAGTCTGGTCAAACTGAGATGACCAAACCTCAAATGCCACAACCAGGATTCATCTTTAGCGACTGACTTCATGCAATTTATCAACTCATTTTGTAAGTCAAGTGTGAAAAGACGATTCTTCATCATCTTTATTCTTACTATCAATTCTCCCTTCTGATTCCAGATAGTGAGATATCTATTTTTTAATAATATAGCATATTGTTTTTCTAAGAGTTAACCAAGGCTGATGATGTTGCTTTTCAAAGTAGGCATATAATAGATATCAGTAATATATGTCTTTTCTCCATTTTTCAAGGTAATTGAAATTTTACCTTTGTCTCTGATTAGAATCTTTCTTGAATCACTGAATGTAACTTCACCACGAACTATCTCATCCATGCTTGTGAACAACTCTTTCTGAACACATATCTGGTTGCTGGCACCAGTGTCCAAATACCAAACATTATTATTGCTTTGCTCATTGATTGCTAAAGAGAGAAGCATAACATCATTATCTTTCTTATCTTATGATGTCGCAAAATGACTTCTTTCTTATACCTCAGGATTCGATCTACATTCGTAACTAAAATGACCATATTTATTGCAATTATAACACTGCACTTCAGATTTATCTCTTCTTTTTTGAAATTTGCCTCATCCTCTGTCTCTATAACCTCTTTCGCGACCATATATCAGATTTCCTTCATTTGAATTTTCTCTTTCAAAAAATTGTCTACTACGTCCACATCTGCCTCGGTTGCTCCATCGACCACGTCCCATTTGGTAGCCACCTATGTAGCCACCTTGACTTCCTTTGTCCTGTCTTTAGCTACTGTTTGCTTGATTTTTATTGATTGATAGTTTACTTTGCAAGACTTTCTCCAAGTTGCTAGTATTATCATTCCGGTTCATTCTTTGCTCTTGTTCTTGGAGAGAACCAATGAGTTCATCAATCGAAAGTTCTGACAAGCTTTTGATTCTTCAATTGTGACGACAACGTAATCAAATTTTCATGTAAGCAAGCGCAAAAGCTTTTCCATTACACGAACATCGTCTAGAGTTTCATCGTTTCTTTTCATTTCATTCCCCACCGTTTTCAATCAAGTGACATAATCACCAATATTTTCTGGGCTTTGCATTTTTAGTATCTCAAACTCAGCTCTGAGTGACTGAAGACGTATCTTTTTAGTTTTTTCAACTCTTTGGAAAGATTTCTGCAAAATCTCCCATGCTTCTTTTGAAGTTTTTGCGTCTGAAATTTTCTCGAACGTGGGTTCATCAACACCTTGAAAGTTAAAGAACAACATCTTCTTGCCTTTTTTTTGGATTTTCTTTCAATGTCTTTTTCTCAACATTTGATAAGGTCAGCAGCTACATCCACAGGCTTAGTATATCTAGCATCAACAATATCCCATAAATCATGAGAACCAAGCATCACTCTCATCTAGATGCTCCAATTCCTATAATTTGTCTTTGTTAATTTCGGAACTTGAGGCTGGATCAAGTTGGCCATTGCTTCACTAATTCACAAACAAATGAACCTGGCTCTGATACCACTTGTAGGAAACTTGATGGGTTCCAAAGAAAAATATGACAAATATTCAAGATAAAATTTTTTCCTTTCTTTTTGCAAGAGCTACGGCTTTTGTTCTTTCTTTGCACAGTCCTTTTTCACAATATGGTATTACACTCTCTTTTTTTTACTCATTGCTTGTACAAAATGGACTAGCCTTTATATAAAGGCATGCTTAAACTAACATTAGGGGGGAATAATAAATGAGGGGGACATTTGTTTTAAACATAAAAGTTGACAAGTAAAACTTTACTACTCCTAAAACTCTTAACTATTAAGCAACTACAACTCTTAGCTATTTATATTAACAAATAAAACTTTGCTACTCCTACAACTCTTAACTATTAAGCAACTACAACTCTTAGCACACATGTTGATTTCCAAATGTCCAAAGGAGAGTTTGCATTCTAACAGATATCAATGCTGTACATACACTGTGAACATGCTTTAATTAACTAAACCATAATCTCAATAATCCTATTCTTTACAACTTCGGTAATGGCATCCTCCACTATTCTTGTTGGGAGATATCGGAGTTCTTTGGTTGATATATAGCTACACATGCAGCGTAGAATCTCAAGAGCATAGCCGTTTGTCAACTTCATTTCATATATTTGTTCCTGTCCTAAGTAACTTACCTAGTAATTTCAAATTTAGCCATCTTATACCATTTCTTGAAAATTTAATAAAGAAATATCACAGAACTGTGAATAAAATTTTTATATTATAAAAGCAGTTCTCTATATATTACGTTAATTTAATTTTAGAACTCTTCTTTTTTCACTAATTAGCATCATACTTAATATGTTCTTTACACCCCTTTACCTTTTATTTGTCACTTTAATTATTTCTATAATTTTTTATTTGGAAAAATTATCGATATATTTTTTTCTCAAAAAGTAAGTCTTTTAGTAGTTATTCTTTCAAAATTTTGGTAAACTAAAAAATGGATCATTGAATCCAATATATTAAAAAGTAATATTTTGTTAATTATTTAAAAAAATGGAGCGTACTTTGTTTTTCAATATGATGAAAACATGCATTAAGCATTATGAACTTAAATTCCTGTTAAAGAAAAATTCTTAGAAAAAAAAGAACAATATCATACATGTTTGAGGTTAGTTAACATAAATTTTAATTGATATATTCTCTTTGTTATAATTGAGCATTGTATCACTTTAATTGATCTAAACCAAGGGGGAAAAATCATATAAGATAGTCATGCATAATAATAACAATTGAGGAATTTACAATAAATTACTTCTGTGCTATATACAGTTATGATTCTGAAATCTATATTTCATAGAGACAAGTTAGAGCAACTTGAGAGTTGACTAAGTAAGCAATTGCTTTTATAAGTACATTTACCTAGAAAGCTTCAGTCAATTGCTTTTGTAAGTACATTTACTTTAAAAACTTCAATTTCTTTGTCATTATATTATCTCTATTCCATAAAATTGAAATAGAGAAAAATATTACGAACGACCAGAATTAGTATAATTAGTTAGCAAAAGTTTTTCATAACATTATTTAACTAGCCTTAGTTTTGATAAGTAATTTTATGAAGAATTTGGATGGCATGAATTATTAATTAAGACAAGAATGTCACATTGGTATAATGTTTTATTCTAATAATAATAATAATAATAATATGTCAATTGATGGAACTATTATGTGATATAGAAAATAAAAAGATATACCAGGATTTATCATATCGTGTAGCTTGGCTTGGGCATGTTGTGAGATTGGGTCCTCACACAAGATCTCTCTTCGTATAAATTACTGATTTGATTGTTTGTATGATCTATTAGATTGTTTAACTCTCATTATCTAATCTAATCATTTTACTATTGGTTCAATCTCTAGATTTATTATCGAAGTACGCAAATACAACAAACAATCACAATACCCAATAAATCAACAATAAAAGCAATCAAGTTATCATTGATTCAAGAGCAAATCCCAAAAGAAGTTTAGAACATTCTTAAACCCAAAGTCATCATCATCACATCGATACATTAAATGAAAGAAATAACAAAATGAAATGAGATATTTAACTTGGGAAGGGTAGGGATGACATTTTCTCTTAAGTTTTAATTATTAACCCTAAATCATAAACCCTAATTAAATCAAATTATGGAATTTTCAATCTCTTAATTAGCAACATCCCACACATCCAATTAGATTTTAAGCACTTCAATAAGCAATTGGGTCCTTACACGAGATCTCTCTTAATATAAATTACCGATTTGATTGTTTGTGTGATCTATTAGATTTTTTAACTCTCATTAACCAACCTAATCATTTTGCTATTGGTTCACTCTTTCGATTTATTATTAAAGTATGCAAATATGACAAACAATCATAATACCAAATAAATCAACATCAAAAGAATTCAAGTTATCATTGATTCAAGAACAACAAAAGAATTTAAGCACTTAAACCTAAAGTCGTCATCATCACATCCATCTCATACATTAAATGAAAGAAATAACAAAATGAAATGAGAGATTTAACTTAGGAAGGGTTAGGAATGGCAACAGCAATAGTAACTCCTTCCTCTCTCCTCTTCTCTCCTCTTCTCTCTTCTTCTTGGATCTTTCCAAATTTAGCAAATGGAGGCTCTCCTTTAGGGTTTCTTTCTTTGTTTTTATAGTCTTCTTCCATTTAAGGTAAAAACTAGATCTTACGTAAGTCCAAATTTCCAAAGTAACCCTTGAAAAGTTAAGTTTGGAAGCAATTCTTATGTTTGTTATTACACCTATTATGATCGTGACATGCTCATGATCGTGACCTGTGCTATTTGGCTTTTGTCACGATCGCAACAAGCTTGGAGGAGGAGCCAAGGTCACGATGATGACATTCCAATCACGGTCGTGACAAAAGCAACCCGTCTAGGGTGTCATGATCTTGATAAGGCACGACCATGACTAGAATGTCATCATCGTGACCTAGGCTCCTCCTCCAAGCTTTCTCCAAATCTTCTTCGCTCTTCTTTACCTGATCTCAAACACTAACAAACTCATCAAAACACCTCAACTGTAAGCCTAAACATACACAAATCATCTAATCCAAACCTTAAAACACACTAAAAAACCCACTAAAACATAATGCAAACTACAACTATCATCTACTAACATCATAATACATCTCCTTTCAGATGTTCACAACTTAAGGGAATCTTCTACTCTTTGCATTATTTTATGTTGATTATTTTTATAACATGTGAACATTTTGTGTATACATTACAGACAATGTATATTTTATGTGAGGTGGACAGGAAAATATGTATTATATTGAACTTTGTGATTTGTGATTAAACTCATGATTACTGTGATTCATATATTGATTATCCCTCATGATAGCCTCAAATTTTTTTATTTTTGTTTCGAAATTATAACACCCCTATACGAAACCTTCAACCATCCACACATAAGGTAACCAATTTCCTATACATACATTCACATCATACATTTCAATTTAATGCTACACATTGCAAAACTTCCCAATGCTTAACATTATCATTTAATAGTAGTAATACATCTTTACATTTAATGGTAATCTTAAAGAAAACATACAATTTACTTTTTGCATTACATGTACAATAATCTTTAATAAAAAACACATTTCAAAAGTACTTTTTCTCCTATCTGTTGGCCTTGGTCCTTGCAGATGTTCCATGTACCTCAATACTATGACTTGGACCTACACAAATTAACTCCCATTCTAAGCTTGAAAGCTTAGTAGGGAACACACTTAGTTTGGATGATCATTCACAACAGTCATCCGCCAAGCACACACATTCGGAAATATCACAACTCATATACCATAAATTCACTTTCATAAACCAAACATTGATATTCAATGCTAATGTAAACAATGATGGCATACTTAAGCAAAGTACATACTGCAAATGTGCTTCAACATATTATCCATATACTGAAAATGCACATTTATAAGCCAAATATTGATATTCAATGCTCATTGATACAAATTATCAATATAATTGCACATCATTATAATTCATCATTATAACCAATACAAATGCTCATCAATACCAATTATTCATGTTGTCATGTTATATTTCTTATTTATGATTGTTAAGTTTCCTTTTTCTGTTAAGCTTTCACAGTTTCTGTGAGTGTGGATAATGGGTGTTGTGGATATCCAAAGATATCAATCTGTGGATATCTGAAGGCATCGAACTGTGGATACCTGAAGATATCAAAATGTGCACAACGATGGTGTAAAACTATAGCAGCTACAATGTAACCCTACAGGTATGCCCATCTATCGACCACCAAGTTAATAGAGCAGGCACTGTAACATTTCCTTTAACTAGTTGCAATTTTTACAAATCATATGATATACATTTCAAGTCATAAAATCTATATTTGCGTCCATACATGCAAGTCATGGCTTACTACCATCATAAGATCAAAATCACACTTGTATAATCATACTATACACATATGAGTAATGAATACACACATGTAAATTTTCTTTAGAATGCATTATGATCAATCTTATATTCCAATGTTTAGACTCTCAATTCAAATGTGGTAAGTCCTATTTTATTTATTTCTAGGTGTTTGAAAATTTTCATACCAATTCATAAAGGTTTGGATAAGATGTGGTAGAAACAGGAAACAAAAATAATGTCACGGTCGTGACAGACACTTTCTCTATTCATACCACTACTTGTTCCTTAATATTCATATACACAATGTCAGAATTTTCTAGGTCTTCTAGAAATTTCTTCCTCTATGTCTCTTGTTTCTATAGAACTAATAGTCAGGTCATTTAGACTCCTAACTCATGAGATATAGACCAAATATCACAAGCTACTCACAAAACAAGGGCAACATCAGGTCACCATTTTTGATCTCACTTTTCAAGGTAATAAAGCTAGAATTAAGTTAGACGCGTTTTTCAATCCCATGAGACCATATGTCACAATCCTATTGGACCACGTGTTACAATCCCATTGGATCACGTGTCACAATTCTATTGGACCCTGTGTTAAAATTATATTAAACCATGTGTTACAATTCTATTAGACTACGTGTTACAATTCTATTAGATCATGTGTTACAATTCTATTAGACATACATGCTTTAATCTTATTGGTACACGAGTTGACTTTAGGAAAATTGCATATTGGTCCTTCTTCCTTTAATTCCCACATTAGTTTATAATCTTATCTAATTATTTAATTCCTCTATGTCTGAAGTTTCTAATCATATAAATTTCATGCAATTTGGTTAATTATATTAGGAGTTATACCCAAAAAAATTACAGGTTACTAGAAAACAAGGATAGTAGCTAGAACTCAACTTTGAAATAAAATGAAAAAATCTTTCAATTTCTTCGTAAAAGCTTTATACTTATGTGTCTAGTTTAATCTTCAATTGAAATTATCCAATCTGGAGGTCTATAAGCCAAGATATGGCTAAATTACAGAAATATATTCAATGGCAACCATCCATATTGCGAGGTACACATCCCAAATAAACTAACTTTGATCTTATCATGCAAGAGCAACATAAAAATACATCCAATTTTAACCAAAAACATCTCATAAGTAAATAGGATACTTCCTTTCTAACATCCCACACTCGGAGGACATGTACATGACATCTTGAGTGATACCTGAATACATATCTCATCAAGGTGGCATGCTAAAGCACTCATATATTTCTAACTTAATAATGGCATCATCACTAATACGTAAATGTCACAATATTTGAAAACCAAATTCCTCATTTCATTTCATAAGAATCGAATATACATTGTGGTTTTACAACATCATCTAAAAATGTACATTACCTAGACTAATTACAGAACATACTACATACATGAGAAATTTTACAAAAATTTCTAACTAGAAACTTTAGTCTCAGCTAATCGACCTTTGAGTCATTTCTTCTATCCAAAAGTACAAGAACTATGCTTCTTATAGAATCTCTCTGCCATTAGTGTCCTCTCTTGGTTCTGAAATGTCAATGTTGCAATTTTGTATGAGTTTTGCTAACTCAGTGAGGTAACCATCCTTGATGATTCATTCAAAATCATATAACACATCACATCATATATCTATATAATTCACATCATTTTATTTATCATCATGTAGCATTACATAACACTTTGTTCACAATTTTCACGTTTTTATTCAAATACAAGTCACCGGTACATCTCAATCATTCAAACATACATTTTAAATGTATATGCAATGCTCATAAGACTCATTTCTGATTATTACGTTGATGTGACTGAGTGCTTATAACTGTCCCGTATCCATTGTGGATATCGGGCTCATTTTTAACTATCTCTTATCCTTTAGGGATACAAAGCTCATTATACATATCAAGCCTTTAGCTCTTAATTACATTTTGAGCTTTAAGCTCATTTTCAGTAGCTACTCAGGTCATAATTGCCATTATCTGTTCATGCATTCATGTGATCAAAAGCATCTCATTCAGGTCCATATTTATCTTCGAACTTTGGTCCGGCATTCAACATATACGTTGAGAATCATTTATTTTGTCAAATTCACGTACAAGGAACACTTCCAATATGTCATTCATGCATCAAACGCCTCAGAAATTCAATGTCTGAAATCAACACAAGTAATTTCACAACATAATTCAATACATAATTAAACATAAACAATTATTCGAGTGAGACCATCTAGGTTACTCATAATTGGCTCCAGAAAGCTATTGCCTCGAAGTCCCGATAACGTCTGGATGTTATCGCTCAATATGCTCTTCTAAATTATACAATACACACATATTTATACACATCACAACTTTGCAAAATTATAAGTATTCATTTATACACATATATGTATATAGATTATATACAATGCATGTTCAATGACAATCCTCGGTACATTTCATTAATATGCATCTCATAACCAATTAAAGTGATGTTTAAATCATTCCTTAATACCAATACACTTTCCTTACTTTATCGCTTAATCCAACATCAACTAGGGTCATTCAAGAGCATACTTAAGCTTAAATAACTCATAGTAAAACATTAATAAGTCAATGATTTATATATAAACATGACCTTGGGATAAAAGACATAACTTTTATTGTAGATGTCGAATTAATGTCATTCTAGGATGCTTTTGAAGAGGACTTCGAGTTCTAAAAATTCCACGAAGAACCCAAAGAGAGATTTTGCCAGATAAAGGGTAAAAATTGCAATTTTATGTTAGCTTCCTGAGGATGTCCGTTCAGCGAACATACGTCCCTCCAAATGGACATGAACGGAGCTAGGGACGCTAGGAGACCTAAGAAGGTCCTTACAGTGGACCTAAAGTCATTCCAATGGATATATGAGAAGCATATCTCACATAACAACATTTTCAAAGGTTTCTATATACATTCTAACATCTTTTTCACTCCTAATCTTCCCAAATTCATTTCCTCTAATGCACAATCATTCATATCGATTCAACCACCAAATTTGATTTCATTAAACTCTTAAACCTCAACTCATTTGATTCATCATTTTCAACTAAATCTCATTATTCATGAAATCCTATCCTTTTTGCATAACATATCTCATTCATAAGTATCAAACAATTCATATTCAACATTCATCATTTCAAGTTGATAACTTCTTCATATATACCTCAATTTTAGTCCCATATCATCCACACACAAATCAAAATCCATGCTTAATCATAAACACCAAAATAGAACATATTCTTATACACTTTCATCATAAACTTTCTGCATATGTTCTACTTCATTTTTCACCTTCATTTCATTCCTAACTATCACCTTAAGTCATATCATTTTAAGACATCATAAAACTACCTACTATTCTCAAACTGCAACTGCACAAGTGCTCAAATTCAAGTCAAAATTTGAAACTCTTAAAGACATAATTTCATTTTGATATCTTCATGAAAAATGTAGCTATATATTTCTAATTTAATCAAATTAAAAATCATTCCATTTGGATATCTACAGGTCAAGTTATGGCTAAAATACAGAAGCATATCCAGTGGAAAATGTTATAGCTAACATATTCTAACACATTTTAATACCATTATCAGTTTGTCTCTAAACTTTCATCTTAGTTCTTCACTTTTCAAGACACTACACTAGCCTTTTCTATAACTTCAATACTCAATCCATTCCATTTCTAAAACAACCAAAAATCCACATTTTTATTCATAAAAAATAGAACATGACAATATCCATTCATTCATCAATTTACTGCACTTCTTTCTACATCATTTTAGGATTCTTTCTGACTTTAAATCATCTTTACATCAATTTAATCAATAATCATCATAAATGTAAAGGCAAGACATCGATGTATTCATTTCATCACTCACGACCCACATATACAAATTTTATGATCAAGTCATCAATCTCAAATTACTTATCATATTAGTTTCATTTAACACTACCCATAATGATTAAAGCATAACTTACTTGATTTAGCTTCAAATTCTTCAAACTCTTCAAGAACACTAAGAATCCCTAACTTCTCATACAACCCACGTACAACTTCATGGAGGTTGGAAGGTTTGGGTTTTCTTGTGGCAATGAAGAAGATAATAAGGTGAGAGTAGCAAGTGAAAGATGAGAGAGCTAGGTTCAACGTTGGTGGAGATTAGTGAGAAAATCCATGAAGAAGGTGAAGATAGTCACAAAGAAGAAGAAGAGAAGAAGAAGAAGAAGAAGAAGAAGAAGAAGAAGAAGACAAGAACAAAACAACAACTTGGTCTTTCAAGTTAAAAGAATCGTGAGTTTAAAGGCTTGGCTTGGCAAGTGACACTTGTCACTTGCCACATGTCCAATTTCTATGGATTTAAACTAGGTCTCTTATTTAACTAGTCCAATCAATTCCAATTCCTACTCCAATTGTCTCCTAATTTTCAATGACACTTGTTAATAAATCCCAAAGTCATTTATCAAAATTTTCACTATCATTTGACAGTTAATTCTACTACCATTTAATAATTATCGTGCTACTTGGCATTTTTCTAGTCCAAAAATATCCAAAATTTTAGAATTTTCCCAAATTTTCACCAAAATTTTTGAGTCAATAAATATACTCTCCAAATCATTTTTAACACATATAATACACAATTCTAAGTATAATCACATTTATAAATCAGTTATACCTAGAAAATGTCAATAAATGCATGTACAACCCTTTTAATGTGCAAAAATCAATATTCATGTGTGTGTATGCTATATTATGCAAGAGCATGAAATGAACTTTCTAACTTCTTAGTAAACTCTCATATACACTATTCTAAGGTTCTAACCCTTAACATGGAATAACAGGATGTTACATCCTTTACCAATTCCCCTCACATCACGTTCATAATCCAAGCAAACATATCAAAATTCCCTTACATATTTCACATCTAAGTATGTATGTCCATGCTGAAGCGAAAAAATTATCCATTTACCTTGTCTTTTACATTAAGTACTAATATATCTCTCACTATCCTTAGATGTACTTAATTCATTATGTTCACTCCTTAATACACCTTAGACATGCTATAATACTTCCAGGGTATACGTTGGGGCGTTACAAAAATAGTCCCTAAATTAAGACACATTTTTTAGTTAAGAATTAATGCATGAGAGAGATAAGCATGATTAGTGTTTTTCATTAAATTTCTTTAAATATCTTGTTGATTTTGTTGAATGAAATTTGCAAGACTTGATGCATTTTGACATTTATGTGAGCTTTAAGCCTAAGAGCATTCATCACAATTGTGCTCATACATTTCTTTTTGTTGTGTGCTATGAAACATAGCTTGTTTATGCTAGAACTTACATTTGAATACATATTGAGACTACATTTTTTTTATAAATTTGTGCATAAAGATGATAAGGGTACTTATGATAACCATTATTGACCTAAAAAAAACCTACCTTAGTTTTCATCCTTAGAAAACCAATTTGAGCCTTAACCTTTCTTTTCTTAAATAGTAACCTTGTTTCAAGCCAAATTTACCCTTCTTTTGTTAACATCCTTAATAATTTTGAGCCCTTAAATTGAAGGAATTGTATCAAGTTGCATTATTTTATTTTTTAATTTTGTATATATAGAATAGGGGAGATGTCTAAAAAAAGAAATCAAATATCCTTTCTGATGTTTTTGTTAAAAAAGAATGAAAAAATAAGATAAATAAAAAGAGAAAAAGATGAGGTGATTAAAAAGGATGTTATTTGAGTCAAATTAGTCTTGGACAAAATTAAGTTAAAACTTGTGTAGGTATGTGTGTATGATTTCCTTCAATTTATTTAACCTAAAGATTTAATTTTTTCATACCTACCTAAGCCACATTACAACCCTTATCAAGTCCATTTGATTTATGCGTTAGGTTAATTTTTGTTAAGTGGTGAAGATATGAATCATGAATAAGCTTTTGGAAATAACTTGTTATGCTTTAATTTAAGAGTTTAATGAACCCTAAACACTTTAAGTGTATAGAGTGAAATCTATGAGAGGGAATCAAGTCTTGTTTTATTTGATTTTGATGGAAAAAAAATGAGATGTTATGATTTAATTCTAAAAATGTATCCTATGAGTGTTTGTTCTCTCAATTGTTATTTTGACCTAAACTTTTAATGTGTATTAGTAATTGGGATATTTCTAGATAATATGAAAGAAGATGAGAGGTAATTATGAAGATGATTAATGTATCAAATTGATGTATTCTTGAGGATAAATATGAGTTTAGTGTGGGGAATTTGATAAGATATTATTTAGTTATGTTAATTAAAATTCTCTCTTTTATTTCTACTATAGTTTGGTGTTTAAATAGGAAAATTATTATTTGTTTTATTTTAGGAGGCGACACGTAGAGATTGCATCAAATTAGAGCATTATTTGTCAAAATCACAAATTTTGGAAGAAGTAGACAAATTATTGCAGTGGATAAGGTGAGATCACATTAAAATCACAAATTTAGATAGGAATCTTTGCAAGATAGGAGAACGCTAGTTTTTAATATGAAAAGAAGACAAAAACATGTCCAATACCCTTCTTTAACATTCTCTTTTCTTTTCTTAGTAGCTCTTTCTCAATCTTTCATCTTTTCTCCTATTTTTGGTGTTAGAAATAAAGCCATGTATGGCTAAATCCAGATATTCTGATTCAAGAGTATTCAAAACTCTACTTGTAACCTTGTAAGGTTTTATTTTAAACTTATATTCATGTTTGTGAGGTTTTTTTAAAATTATATTTATGATTTTAATTCAAGTATTTTTTGTTTTCTGTTCTCATTTTTTATAAATAATTAATATTGATTAATTTGACAAATTAATTTGATAATTATTATTGTATAGCTATCCATGAATTCAATGACCCATAATTTTCATAAAGGATTGGTACAAATAGCAAATAGATTATTTATGAAGTTTCATATTTAACTTATGAGAAACTATAAAATAAATTAAATGGTTGTAGCTATCTCAATTATTTAACTTGGGGTTTGGTCTTTTTCACTAAGTTTATTACTATATTTAATTGATATGCAATGCTACCATACCCAATTAATTAATGGCAAGTTTTTGTTAGCTTAAGGTTTATTATTAATAATATCATAAGATAAATGTCTCCTTTCTTACAGGAATCTTCTTAATGAACTTACAATATTAAAAAAGATTCCACAATATTGGAAGAAACTTACCAATCAACAAATTAGAACAATTAGTTTCGATATTTTTGTCAAAATTTTTCTCTTAACATCTGAATATTGGAAGATTCTAATAGAGATGATATCGAAGATTTGTTAGTTACAAAGTCAACTCAGAATTAAAATGAAGCAACGGGTAGTTAAAGAAAATGTTGACTTATGGAAGAGCTACTGCATTTGCAAAAAAAAAAGACACAGATTTGCGAAATACTTCAACAGTATCAATATTATTGAAATTCATATCTATATCGAACTCCTTGTGCCTTAGAAAGTGAAATCACTCTATTGAGAGAGACTATTAAACCCTTTACACATTTTTTTTGTTGAGAGTTTATAGAGGTTTATTAAACACTATGAGTGTGGAAGGTTTAAGAACCTTGAATAATATTTACTTGTGAGCTTAGAGAGGCCAGTGAAAATTTACTACTTGAAATTTTATAATGAAATACTTAAGTTAAATACTTGGGGACTGGATGTAGGCTTCGTTAAAAGTTGAACCAGTATAAATTGACTGTGTCACTCTCTCTGTCTCTCTTAACTTTTAAATTTTTGCATTATAGTGTGTATGTTTAATTCACAACAGGCTTCTTCACTTTTAAAATAGGCCCCTTTTGTTTTAATATTGCAAGAGGTTTATTTTGTTAACATGCACCTCTTTTTTTAAACTTTAGCAGGATCATTTCATTTCTTAACAGGCTCCTTTCTTTTTTTTAAATGTTAGTAGGCTCCTTTCACTTTTAAACAAGCTCCTTTTATTTACAAACTTTTTTTATTAAAATTTAGCAGGTTCTTATCATTCACATGA
This sequence comes from Erythroxylum plowmanianum, assembly GCA_025531925.1. Taxonomy (NCBI): domain Eukaryota; kingdom Viridiplantae; phylum Streptophyta; class Magnoliopsida; order Malpighiales; family Erythroxylaceae; genus Erythroxylum; species Erythroxylum plowmanianum. The sequence continues at coordinate 32,272,820 of JANVCQ010000003.1, forward strand.
ATTGATAGTAACTTACACATTTTTTAAGTTACACATAACTCTCGCCCCCCCTCCCCTTGTGTCTGTTTGCTTTATCATTTGGTATCAAAGCGAGGTTTTATATTTAGTGTGCTTTATGATAGATCATGGCAAACAATTTAAGAAGCCTTAAAGGACAATATGTCTTAAAGCCTCTTTATTTCAATAGAAATAACTATTCTTATTGGAAAGAGAGAATGACCATTTATCTTCATAGACATCAAAATTTGACGTGCTATCAAAGTTGGAGCCACGCCTCCTACTACTAATAATGTAGAAATGTGGACTGATGCTGATAGAAGAAACACAAAGTTGAATGCCAAAGCAAGCCATTATTTGATCTATACACTATCTCTAGAAGAGTATGAAAAGATATCCTACTATTCTATAACAAAGAAAATATGTGACAAACACCAAGTTACTTTTAAAGGAACAAATGAGGTGAAGAAACATAGAATAAGTCTTTTAACAAATCAATACGAAAATATTTGCATATTATAGGGAGAAACTATATAAGAATTGTTCGAACGTTTCAACAATTTCATTACAGCCTTAAAGAACTTGGAAAAGGTATATCCAAATGATGAGCTTGTAACGAAGATTCTAAGGTCATTGTCAAAGGAATAGAGACCTAAAGTGATAGCTCTAGAAACTGCAAAGGATCGTGACATTATTTCGCTCAACTGGTTAGAGGAAACTTGATGATCCATGAATCCGAGCTTAAGCAAGATGAAGGATCTTGATGCAAAAGAATAACACTAAAAGCAGTTGATGAATCAAATGCATCAAACGGTGATGAAAGTGATAATGAGTTGCAAATAAATGGATATGACAAATTCAATTTCATAGTCAAAAAAATGCCTTCCTGTACAAAAAGAAGCTAACGAAGAAAAAAGAAGGAAAAAAGAAAATTGGAAATAAAAGATTTTCATCTAAAGGTAGTAGAAGCAGTAGCAATTCACAAAATAATCAAATCATATGTTATCATTACAAGAATCCTTAACACGCAAGACAAGAATGTCCTCTTCTTCAAAAGGTTAAAACATAGAATAGAAAACCCAAAAAGCAAGCTATGACTACAACCTGGGTAGATGATGATTTTGAAAACTTTGACAAAGAAGAAGAGCTTGAAGAAGTCATCAATGTTTGCTTTATGGCTAAATCAGGAGACGATAAGATATATTATTCTGACTCTGATATTGAAATTGATGAATTAAGAGATGCATATCATGAATTGTATGATATTATAAAAATAACAGTTTAGTGTTTCAAAAAGATTAAGAAGTCTAAAAAAATGATGCATCCTTGACGAATAAGATTAAATCATTAGAATATGAGAATAAGAATTTGTTGTCTAAAATTATGTCTCTTGAAAATGACAATAAGAAAAAAGTATCTGAAAAGGAATTTTTGGAATAAAAGGTAAGTCAGTTAGAAAATGCATTGCTTGAGAATAATTATGATAAGGTAAACCAATTAGAAGAAAAGGTTGTTGCCCTAGAATTTGAGAAAGAGAAATTGACTAGAAAATTCATTTCTCTAGAAAAGGATCTTGCAAATTTTGTTGATGGAAGGAACAATGTTGATGCATTACTTAGGAGTGGTAAAAGTGTTTTTGATAAGGCTGGAATAGGATACAATGAAAATAATAATATCAGGCCATACAAGAATTTCTTTGTTAAATCCAATAGTAGCCACAGTCAAAGCAGCAGGAACTTGATAAATAGTAAAAATTATAGTAATTCTTACTAATCTATTTTGTGCAATTACTGTGGTAGACATAGTCATATTAGTCATTCCTGTAACTTTCGAAAAATGAAGAAATTACCTAAAATGTATGTTTAGAGACCGAAAGGTCTAACTACTAACCTGAAAGGACCCAAAAAAATTTGGTTACCTAAAATGAGATAATACATTCTACAGATATTCTTCATAGTAGAGACAAGAGAAAATAAATGGATTGTTGATAGTGGTTATTCAAGATACATGACATGTGAAATATCACATCTAGATTATATTGAAAGGAAATATGGAGAAAAATTCAAATTTAAAAAGGGCACTGCATTACATCTATTTGGAAAGATCATAGAGAAGAATTCAATAATAGAAAATTTGAATATTGCTATAATGAAAATGGCATAACTCATAATTTTATGCCTAAGGACTCCTTACCAAAATGGAGTTGTTGAGAGAAAAAACAGAACTCTTGTTCATATGGCCAGGAAAATGTTGTGTGAATATGGTCTACCTCATGGTTATTAGGTAGAAGCTACATCTACTATTTGTTACATACTTAGCAGGTGCCTTATAAGACCTATTCTCAAAAAGACCCCTTACAAGTTGTGGAAAGGAAGAAAACTGAATGTTGCTTACTTTAAGTGCTTGGCTACAAGTGTTTTATACTAAATAATGGAAAGGACAACCTTGGAAAATTTGATGCAAGATTAAATGAAACTATTTTTCTAGGTTACAGTACTACTAGTAAAAGATTCAAAGTTTATAATAAAAGAGCAAAGATGATAAAAGAATCAATACATGTGGTATTTGATGAAGCACTACCTTCGACAACAGTTGTTGATTCAGATGATGAAGAGCATCCTTCAGTTCCTAAAAATACATCAAAGACTCAAACTACACCTATATTATCTTCGAAATCATAAGATTAAGAAGGTCCTTTTGAAGCAATGATGGAGCAGGCTCCTTTATCTCAGCAGGAGCCTATGCAATGAAGAATATCAAGAGAATGGAGAGGTCAAGACACACATCAGTACATTCTGGGAGACCCTTTTAAAATTATAAGAACTAGATCTTCCTTCAAAAACAAGCATGTTGCCCTCATCTAACGATTAGAACCAAAGACTATTGAAGAGGCTTTTATTGATGAAAATAGGGTTTCAATAATAAAAGACGAATTAAATTAGTTTAACAAAAACAAAGTTTGGAATCTAGTACCTCGTCCATGAAACAAGTCAATCATTGAAACTCGTTGGGTATTTCAAAACAAACTTGACGAAAACAGTAAGGTGGTCAGAAACAATGATAGACTTGTAGCTCAAAGTTATAATCAACAGGAAGGTATTAATTTTGATAAACCTATGCAACTATTGCTAGATTAGAATTGATTAGGATTTTACTTGCTTTTCCATGCTATAGAAACTTTAAATTATTCCAAATGGATGTTAAAAGTGCCTTCTTAAATGGATATATTAAGTAAGAAGTGTTTGTTAAGCAATCTCTAGGTTTTAAAGGTGAAAACCATCCTGATTACGTTATGAAGTTGACTAAAGCCCTATTTGGTCTAAAGCAGTCTCCTCAAGCATGGTATGAGAGGTTAAGTAACTTTTTTCTTAAGAATAACTTCAAAAGAGGAGATGTAGATAAAACCTTATTTACTAAGAAAAAGGAGAACGATTTACTCATAGCGCAAATATATATTGATGACATAATATTTGGTGTTACTAATTAATCCTTTTGTGAAAAATTCTCAGCTTTAATAAAGGGGGAGTTTGAAATGAGTATGATGGGAGAACTATCTTTCTTCTTGGTTCCAAATTAGGGAAACAAAAAAAAGTAATCTTCATCAGTCAAGACAAGTACATAAAGGAAATCATCAAGAAATATCACTTTGAGAATGCCAAACTGATGGGTACTCCTATGTATTCTAGAACTAAAATTTATAAGGATGAAGAAGGCAAAGCTATGAATGGGACAAAGTACAGAGGAATGATTGTATTACTAGAATATCTCATAAGCTCAAGACCAGATATTATGCTTAGTGGGTGTCCTTGTGCACGCCTGCAATCAAATCCAAAAGAGAGCCACCTTGGATTATGGCATCCAAAAACTGATTCTTTTAACATAGTTAGATTTTGTGATGTAGATTATGTAGGTGATAAAGTTGATAGGAAAAGCATAAGTGATCACTGCCAATTTCTTAGAGGATGTCTAGTTTTTTGGTCTTGCAAGAAATAAAATTGCATAACGCTTTCAACAATTGAATCGAAATATATGGCAGCTACTAGCTGCTATGCTCAAATCTTATAAATGAAACATCAAATCTAGGATTTTCTCTAAATTTTGATCATGTTCCTATACTAGATGATAATACAAGTGCAATAAATCTCTCTAAAAATCCTATGCATTTTTCTGGGACTAAGTATATGGAAATCAAATATCATTTTCTTAAAGATTATGTTTTAGAAGGAATCACTCATCTTTTGCATGTTAAAACTGAAAATCAAGTAGTTGATATCTTTACTAAGCCATTCTCTGAAGATAGATTTTGTGTTTTAAGAAAAGAGCTTGGCATATACAGGTTATCTTATATTAACTTTGTATGAAGACTCTATAATACTTTTCTTTCCAGATAATAGTAGCTCCTTCTATTTGGTTATTTTATGGAGGACTCCCTTTAGTTTAGAAGGACCCTCTTAGTTTAGAAGGACCCTCTTAACTTAGAAGGCTCCTCTTAGTTTAATAAGGTAGAATACATGTGTTTTAAAAAGGTAGTTCTTTAGTAGCATTGTTTCAACTTTTAAAATGCATGGCCAGATCGACAGCTTGCAAAATCATATTTTAGACGTGCAAATTTTACTTTAAAATTTTTTGAATCTCTTAAATAACTTTGTTGTTATTTTTTACCTAAATTATGCTTACATACTTATGATATTTTGATTGTTTAAGTTCTTTCCCTTCTATTTTTGATAATGAAAAGGGGGGAAATTAATTGCATCTATGATATATTTTCAATGATATATTTGCCGTGATGATATATTTGTTTTTGATGATATACATATGTGATATATGTTACTAATTGTTGAAATTTTGTTGAACTGAATTTGTGAAGTTTAAATCTATGATAAACAAACGATAGGCTCCTTTCTTTTGAGGTCATAAGAAAGGCTCCTTTTAATCATGAATATGAGTAAGAACATATAAAGTTTACAAGTATCTTTCAAAATCCTTCATTACCTTTTTGAATTTTGAAAATTTTCTATTATTGCTTGTTATCATCACAAAGGGGGTGATTGTTGGACACCGTTTTTGGAACCAAACCTCTTACAAATATCATAAGACTTGAGCATATCTTTACTTCATCATACTCTTTAATACATTACATATGACTAATATTCATCATTTACATTTCAATACCCTCAAACCAAAAGGGTTTTACAGAGCTATAATGGCATTTCAAGCCACCT
>JANVCQ010000003.1:32278138-32297512 GCA_025531925.1 Erythroxylum plowmanianum
GAAATGTGGATATGTCCAAGTTTTATTTTGGTGTTTCTGGTGGATACAAGATTTTGAAGTGAGAAGAATTAAGGTGACAGTTAGAAGTAGAATGAAAGGCAAAAATGGAGTTACATTTATGTAGTAAGTTGATGAAGAATAAGTACATATGTGTATGTTCTATTATTGGTGTTCATGATTAATCATGGACTATATTTTCTTTATAGATGATATTGATTTTGAAATGGAGTTGAGAATGAGGAGTTAATGACGTAGAAAAGGTCATCTTAGTATGATTTGTGTTAAGGAAAGATTGTGAAATAAAAAGGATGGTAGATCTGGAAAATGTTTATGGAGAATGTTTCAGTCTTTTAACCACAACGTTTTCTCTAGTTATCTAAACGAGATGATTCTTGATTTGGATTAAACTAGAAATATATGGCTACATCTCTTATGAAGACATAGAATTTAAATTCTGCCTTTAAGAATCTCAAGTTTGTCATAAAGTTGAGAATTGGGTGCAGTACATTGGATGAATGGAAATTCGTGTTTTGAATTTGAGGGCAATTATGGATCAATCTAGGCTGATTTTTTAAGCAAATGTGTCTTCTAGAAAATTTTAGGTTTTTCTTTTAACTTTCCAGTGGTATATAGCATGAAAATTTTGGACGTCTAAGTTGAAAATTAGGGTCCTTATAAGGGAAGATGTGCAAAAGAGAAGTTGTATCTTCTACGTTTTCTCTTTTTCTGTGATGACGTCATCTTCTTCTGTGAAGACGTCATCTTCTTCTGTGTTTTGTTTGTTCTTTCTATGTTTTGTATGGTCTGCCTTTTGTATCTTCTGCCTTTTGTATAATCTGTCTTTTATATCTTCCACCTTTTGTATCGTCTACCTTTTTATCTTCAGAATTTTGTTCCTTCTGAGTTTCACTTCTTCTATGTTTTGTTAACGTGTCTTCTTTTGTGTTTTGCTGACACGTCTTCTTCTGTGTTTTGATGACTCATCTTCTTTTGTGTTTTGCTGACACGTCTTTTTCTGTGTTTTGATGACGTGTCTTCTTCTGTGTTTTGCTGGCGTGTCTTCTTCTGTGTTTTGCTGACGCGTCTTCTTCTGTGTTTTGTTGACGTGTCTTCTTCTGTGTTTTGCCAACTCGCTTCTTCTGTCTTTTGCTTCTTCTGGGTTACTATTCATAAACTTCTTCTGGGTATTGTTTATGAACTTCTTCTGTCTTTTGCTATCTTCTGTGTTTTACCGACTCGCTTCTTCTGTCTTTTGCTTCTTCTAGATTACTGTTCATAAACTTCTTCTGGGTTACTGTTTATGAACTTCTTCTGTCTTTTGCTATCTTCTGTGTTTTTCCGACTCACTTCTTTTGTCTTTTTTCACTTTTTCTGTCTTTTTCCATTATTCTGCTTTTCATCTGTACCTATCTTCTGTTCCATTTTTGACCCTTCAAAAGATAGAATCTGTCTTTGAGGTCTTCATAGAAGTTGTAGATCTTGAAGTTCTCTTTCGAACCATATAAAGAAAACCTAAATCCGATATCTATAGGGAAAGTTATAGCAATTTTCCCAATTTGTCTGTTATCTGACCTCCAAATGAAATGATTCTTGAATCACTAGTTTCTAACCTATTTTTCTATCCCTCCTTAGATTTTAATAGATTTTGGGTATTGATGTGAAAAAGATGTATTTAGTTAAGTAAGGGTATCAATTGGAAGAATAGGAATTAGATATTTTACTGAGCATGCTTCATTATTTTAATGATTTCTAGACTAGTAGAGCTCCGAATAAGATGATTATGGTTTCAAGATAAATTAGAGAGATGGAGCTACAAATGGTATGAAGAAGTTATGTCAGGATATTCAAGGGTGCTTTTAGCAAGACAGTTAAGTATAAAACATATAAGGTGTAATTGGAAGGGCAAATGGGACAATTCTTAATCATTAGGGGCATAATTGGAATAAGAAGTGTTGTCTTGCTTATAAATGAAAAAGAAAAACATGAATGGAAGGAAAGCAGAAGAGAATCACAAAATGAGAAAGAAAGAAAAGAGAGCTTGATTATTGGAGAGAAAAGAAGAGAGTTGAGCAAGAGAGATTTTGGAGTTGATCAAGAAAGGAAACAAGTAGAGGAAGAGAAGAGCTTCCCTTTGAGCTAAGGATCCTTCATTTAGTGAAGAATGAAGGTAAGATAATTTTAAACCTTTATGGATTTTTGGAAGGATTTTAGTTGATAGAGTTTAGAAAAGGCTTGGGTTTAAGTATCCTAGAACCAATTTGTAGTGATTTATGCTTGAGGAATTTTTCAATTAAAAACCTTATTGAGTGGGATTTTTGCTATTCAACATAGGGATCAAAGAGTCGAGAGGCACAAGAGAAGAGGCATGTTTGAACAAGGCTATAAGCAAGGAAATTAAGGTGGGTACATGTTTATAATAGAGTTAATAAGCCACTAATGTTTTCTTTAAATCAAGAAAAGTTTAATGTTTCGAATTGCATCATAATGTTTCCAATTGCATCATAAGTGTTGCATTCATTGCTATATATTGTCATATGAACTGTGTAATGATTTATAAAGAGATTTTTCAAGTGATTTTTGAAAAGAATAGAAAGTTTATGAAATTAAATTTTGAACGCGCATATGAAATATTATATGCTCATGAAACTCAAGTTTTCAAGAAGTGCCATTTTAGGCAACACAAGTTTGCAAGTCATGATATATGTGTTATGTATGGTGGTCCCCTAAGTTAAGTCACGTGCAGGTTGACCCAAGTTTAAGGCCTCTCCCTCCTACCCACTAGTGGCATGGAGCTCCTTCATCGACTCCCATAAGTTCACGGCTATGCAAGACCATTACGTGGGATTGCGTTAATACGTTCTCTTCACGGCTACATAGGACCCTTATAGGAAATATGTAGTACGTTCTGTTTTGGATCCACCCAAACCATTCTGATATGCTTATGTGCTCATGATATGTTTGACATGATGGATGAATACATGATTCGTACTATGGTGAATTTTTGATAAATTGGGAATTTCATGAAATAAGTGTTTGAGGATTTTTGTTGTCAAATTACTATAGTTTCAAAATTGTACAATGGCAATGAGTTTTGAAAATGTCTTTTGCTTATTTTTTTGTTATAAACTGTTACCCACGAGCTATCAAGCTCACCCTCTTTCTGTCCCCACTTTCAGGTGATGAGCAAGAGATGGAGTGAAAGAGAGTCAAGGCATCACTCCAAATTTGTTTATGTTGTATTTTGAGTTAGTTTTGAAAAACACAAGGCTTTAGTCACATTTCAAAAATTTGTAGTTCAAGTAACTTTTGTATTTTGAGATTTCGTATTATGTTGTAATGTGGCTTGAAAGGCCATTATAGCTTTGTAAAACCCTTTGTTTTGAGGGTATTGAAATGTGAATGATGAAAATTAGTTGTATGTAATGTATTAAAGAGTATGATGATGTAAAGATATGAGAGTCTTATGATATTCTATAAGAGTTGGACTTCGCATTCTGAAATAGGATCCGACATTAGGTAATAAGTTTGTTTTGATATTTGTTTGTTTTGGGCACACCACCCTTGTGGGATGATGTCTGAGAAGGGTTCATAAAAATAACCCTTACTAGAAAATACGCTCAATTCTTATGATATTCGTAAGAGGTTAGGCTCCGACAACGATGCCCAACATGCTTGGATTGAATGCAAGATGTGCTCAAGTTAGGGTAAAGAAGAAACTAAGCTTGAATTGTATTGGTCCATATAAAGTTATTAATATCCGAATCATTGACTCATGAGTTAGTATTATTAACAAAGATGTCTCAGATTCGTAATGTGTTATATGTGAATACGCTATGAAATATCAATATGATTTGATATTGGTGTTATCGACGCGAAATGTGAAAAATTGTGAACAATTTGAGGCACATATATATATATATATATAATTAGTTGAGAAAGTGAATGATTAAATAAGTAATTGAAAGACTAAGTGAGACTATTGGCTATGATCATTTGGAAGAAATTATTCAAGTAAAGAATTTACTTGGAAGACTGAGGAAAGCATATGACAACATTACCTCTATTTGTTTGAACATTCAGGTAAGAATTTCGAGGACGAATTTCTTTGGGGGGGGAGGCGGGAGGAATTGTTGGACGCCGAACTCTTCTTGAAAGTTAGAACTATTAAATGAGAAATTGTTAGGAATTATTCATGTGTAAAGAAAAGGAGAACTCTTGAATTTGAATGAAGTAGAAAAGATAGTTAGGACAAGATGAGTTATATGTGAAATATTGGAAGTTATAAGTTGAAACATGTTCATTGAGTATTCTTCGGTGTTTTAGCTATAACTTTTTCTCTAGTTATCCAAATGAGATGATTCTTAATTTGGATTAAACTAGAGAAATAAGGCTACAAAATATTTGATAAAATCGAGTTCTAATTTAGTCTCGAAGAATTTCAATGTTTGTATGAAATTTGAGAATAGAATATTGTTTCAGTATAAGAATAGTTCAGAAATGTTTGGGATATAATTTTCAGATTTTCAAACCAATTGAATGATTTCAGTGTCCTTAGAAAATTAGGACAATGGTAACATTTTTCTAGAAGGAAGTGTTATCAAATTTCTTCATTTACCTAATTAGAATAAGGAGTTAAGATATTAGTAGTTGATAGACTAAAAGGGGTAAAATTGGGAGAACTAATTAAATGAAGGGTAAAAAGGGAAGAGCAAGCAAAATGTGGCCTTGCTAAAAGAAGAATAGGAAAATCACAGGAGTGAGAAAAGAGAGCAAAAACGTGAAATAGAAGAAGAGAAAAGGAGAGAGTCATGGAGAGAAGAAAAGAAGAAGAAAGAAGAAGAAGGAAAGAAGAAGAAGATGGAAGAAGATTTGTTTTAGGTAAGATTTATTTCTCTTCTTGCTTTATTAGAGAAGGAGTTAGAAAGAGAAAAAGGTTTTTGTGTTGGGAATGAATGGAGAAAGAAGATGGTTTAAGGGGGAACCCATTTGATTTTAAGGTTTCTAATACAGGTTTTAGGTTTTCTAACCTAGATGGACTATGGGTAGGTTAGATTTGAGTTTGATTTGTGTTAATTTCATTTATTGTGATTTTGAAGTTTTAGGAATTTTATTGAATTAGAATCGAATAGGAGATTGGTTTGATGTAGAAAATCAAGAGGAACCCTATCCAAGAGGAAGAGGAAGGGAACAATTGAGTTTGGATTCTCAAGTGAAATAAGGTGGGTTTCATGTTTATAATTGATTAATAAGCCATTATGTTTTCTTTTGAGTCAAGAGAATAAAATAATTTCAAATTGCTTCATAATTGTTGCATTTGCTTTTTTTGGAATGATTTGAAAAATTTCCATATGAATTTGGTTAATGAATTGTGAAATGATGATGAAATGCATATGAAATATTTCATGCTCATGAAAAGTTGTGTTTCTAAAATGCGCCTTTATGGCAACATGTTTAAGAAAAGTCATGTTTACAAAATGCCATTTAGGGCAATATATTTTCAAGTTATGAAATGCATGATTATATGGGTTTGGTTTGTTCCGTTCTGTTCTGTCAAGTGCACTTTGACTAAAGGCTTCTCCCGCCTGCCCGCTAATGGCATGGGGCACCTTCACGGACTCCCCTAAGTTTACGGCTATGCAAAATCTTTATATGGGATTGCGATAGTACGTTCTGTTCATAGTTAAGCAAGACTATTTTATGGAATTGTGTTAGTACATTCTGTTTACGGACCTACCCAAACAATTTTGATGTGTTTATGTGTTCATGATTTGTGAACAAGTTGAAGGATGCATAATTTGTGTTGTTTATGAATTTGATTTCATACAAGATTTTTGAGAAACATGTATTTTATGATTTAATAAGGATTTTCTATAGCAATGAACTTTTTGAATGGTTTTTCTTGTTATTAGTTATAAACTTGTTACCCATGAGCTTTCAAGCTCATCCCCCTTTCTGTCCCATCTTTAGTTGAAAAAAATGAGATCGAGAAATCAAGAGTTAAGGCATCATTTCGATTATGCATATTTTTGTATTTGAAGTTAGATTTTATAAAAGCAACACTTTAGACACATTTCGAGAATTATTAGGTTTTACATCTTTTGTATTTTGGATTTTGATATTGATGCGTATTATGGCATGAGATGCCATTAAAGCTTTGTAAACACTTATCTTATGTTGCTAATGAAATACGAATTGTGTATGAATGATATGAGTTAAGTTGGAATTAGATATATTTGAAGAAGTTTTCCACTTGAGTTGATGAACTTTGAACATAAATTGTTGATATATATATATATATATATATATATATACACATAAGTGAGATATTATGGAAAAGAAAGATAGGAATTATGAATGATGAGATGTAGTTAAATATGAATAGTCAAATGAATTGAGGTTGAGAGTTTGATGAATTCCAATTGACAGTTGAAATCGTTATGAATGATATTGCAATAGAGGAAGTGAAGTTGGGATAATTTTCAAGTTTTTCATAAGGGAAAAATATGTGTTTTGACTTCAAATCTAGGATGAATTAGACAAAGTTTTCTGCATGAAAGTTGTAGCTTATCCTCTTAGCTTTCCAACGATATAAAGCATGCAATTTTTGGATATAGGAGTTGATAGTTATGATCATTACAAGTTAGGATGTTGTATAGAATGTGTATACCAAACAACTAGAGTAAATGTAGTGATATCGCACTAGAAAGAGTTGAATTTGGGAAGATTATGAGTAAAAGGGATGCTAGGATGGATGTAGGATCCATTGGAAAGCCATTGGAGAGGGGAAAAATTAGCAAGACCCGAAGGTCACATAGGCAAGCCATGTATATTCACACTGGTCGAGTATTCTTAATGCAGAATAATTTCCAGACCCGTGTTTTGAACCTCCTAATGAAATCACCAAACCCGTAGGTTACATAGTCAGGCTGTGTATATTCACACTGGCCGTGTGTTCCTAGCGTAGAAGTACAATCAGGCTCGAAAGTTACACGATCTAATTATGTATTTTAACACGGTCTGTACTTTGTCCAAACGACATAATTTCACTTTAAAGTCTACACAAAAGTTGTATATCTAGAAGTCCTTTTTCAAACCTTCTAAGAATGAACTCAATCAGATATGTCTAGTGAAAGTTATGCCAATTGTCCCACGATAGGTTTAATATGATTGAGGACAAAACCATGTTGGATTCTTTTGGCCATAACTTCATAACCCGACCTCCAATTTAGGTGATTATTAAAGTGATAGATTCCTAACACATTTTTCTATCTTTTCAAAAAAAGAATAATGGCCTTCGATGATGATTCAAAGAATATTGATGGAAGGAAAATGAGGGATCGATTGGAAGGGCATAATTAGGTTATCAACATACTTTGGATTTTTAAGTATATCTTGAGCTATAGAGCTCCGAATGAGATGGTTCTTATTTTAAAATAAACTAGAGACATAGAGCTACAATTGTCTTGAAGAAGTCAAATTGGGACATTGCTGATTTTGTTTTGTGGGTTTGCAATATGTGTTTTGAGATGCTATGAGAATAAGGATGAAACGATGATGGCTAAAGAGATTCCATGAAAATAACCCTATAGGTTAATATGTTCATGTTTCATGACTCTGAACGTTGGGCTCCAAAAATAGGGCCCAACAATAGCTCTAGAAACTGTAAAGGATCTTAACACTGTTTCACTCGACTAATTAAGAGGAAACTTGATAATCGATGAAGCAGAGCTTAGGAGGGATGAAGGATCTTTATACAAAAGAGGAATGGCACTAAAAGCAACTGATGAATCAAATCCGTCAAATGGTGATGAAAGTGACACTAAATTGCAAATAAATGGAGATGATGAATTCAATTTCATGGTCAGAAAATATGCATGCTCTTATAAAAAGAAGATAATAAAGAAAAGAGAAGGAAAAAAGAAAACTGAAAATAATAGCTTCCTATCAAAAGGCAGTAGCAGCAGAGCAATACACAAAAAAATCGAATCATATGCTATCACTACAAGAAGCCTGTACAAACAAGAACAGAATGTGCTCTTCTTCAAAAGGACAAAATAGAGAATAGAAAACTCAGAAAGCAAGCTATAACTGCAGCTTGGTTAGATGAAAATTTTGAAAACTTTGAAGAAGAAGAGCCTGAAGAAGTTAACAATGTTTATTTTATAGTCAAATTAGGGGACAATAAGGTATATTATTCTAACTCTGATATTAAAATAGATGAATTAAAAGATAAATATCATGAATGTATGATCAGTATACAAAATTAACACTGCAGTATATAAAAAAGTTTGAGAAGTCCAAGAATAATGATGCTTCCTTAACAAATAAGATTAAATCATTAGAATTTGAGAATAAGAACTTATTGTCTAAAAATGACAACAAACAAAAAGTATTTGAAAAGAAATTCTTGGAACAAAAGGTAAGTCAGTTAGAAAATGTAGTGCTTAAGAATGATTGTGATAAGGTAGAACAATTAGAAGAAAAAGTTATTACCTTAGAACTTGAAAAGAGAAACTGGCTAGAAAAATCATTTCTTTGGAAAATGATCTTGCCAATTTTGTTAATGGAAGCAAAAGGAAAAATCTTGATGTATTGCTTGGGAATGGTAAAGGTGTGTTTGGTAAGGTTGAAATGGGATATAATGAAAATAATAATATTAGGCCATACAAGAACTTCTTTGTTAAATCCAGTAGTAGTTATACCCAAAACAATAGGAACCTGATAAATGGAAAAAATTATAGTAACTCTCATTCATCTATTTTATGCAATTACTATGCTAGACATGATCATATTAGTCATTCCTGTAACCTTTGAAAAGCAAAGAAATTATCTTTAATGTATGTTTGGAGACTGAAAGGTCAAACTACTAACCTGAAAGGACCCATAAAAATTTAGGTGCCTAAAATGAGATAATACATTTTACAGATATGCTTCAAAACAGAGACAAGAGAAAGTCAATGGATTTTTTATAGTAGTTATTCGAAACACATGATTGGTGAAATATCACATTTAAATTATATTGAAAGAAAAGACAGAGGTAATATTGTCTTTGTCGACAATAACAAGGCAAAAGTTACTAGAATTGGTAAAATTGGTGACCGTAATTATGCTTCTATTGATCATGTTCTTTATGTTGATGGTTTGAAACATAACTTTTTAAGTGTAATTCAATTATGTGATAAGGGTTATAGAGTCATTTTGTATGCATCCTATTGTCAAATTATTGATAATCTTAATGATATTATTATTTTGTTATTCTTAAAAATCAGAGTATACAGTGTGCTCAATTGGAACACATGTCTTCACAAAATGTTAACTACTTTGTTTCACTAGAAAGGATTCATTTATCTTGCATAGAAGATTTTGATATGCTAGCATGAGCATTCTATAAGAATTATCCAAAAATGAGTTAGTAAGAGGACTATCGAACTAAAAGTTTGAGAGTAATCAAGTTTGTGAAGCTTGTCTAAAAATAAAACAAATAAGAAGTAACTTTCCCCTTAAAACTATTTTTCTTCTAACTAACTGCTTGAACTTGTACATATGGATTTATTTGGTCCTACTAGAACTCAAAGCTTTAGTGGTAAACACTATGGCTTTGTTATAATAGATAATTATTATGGATTTACATGGCTTTATTTTCTATTAAATAAGGATGATACTTTTGAAATTTTCTAGAAGTTTTGCAGAAAAATTCAAATTGAAAAAAGGTACTGCATTACATCTATTTGGAGCGATCATGGAGGAGAATTCAATAACATAAAATTTGGAGATTTCTGTAATGAAAATGGTATAACCTATAACTTTTCATGTCCAAAGATTTCCCAGCAAAGTGGAGTTGTTGAGAAAAAGAACATGACTCTTGTTGATATAGCCAGGACAATGCTATGTGAAAGTGGTCTACCTTATGGCTACTAGGTAGAAGCTATATCTACTGTTTGTTACATACTTAATAGGTGCCTTATAAGTTCTATTCTTAAAAAGACCCCCTATGAGTTGTGGAAAGAAAGAAAATCGAATGTTGCTTACTTTCTAGCATTTGGCTGCAAGTGTTTAGTATTAAATAATGGAAAGGACAACCTTAAAAATTTTGATGCAAGATCAGATGGTGTTATTTTTTTTAGTTACAGTACTACCAGCAAAGGATTTAGAGTTTATAATAAAAGAACAAAAAGGATAGAAGAATCAATACATGTGGTATTTGACGAAGCATTACCCTAGATAACATTAGTTTAGATGATGAAGAGCATCTTTTGGTTCCTAAAATACATCACAGACTCAAACTACACCTATAGTATCTTCATAATTATAAGATCAAGAAGGTCCTTCTGAAGCCAGGACGAAGCAGGCTCCTTCATCTTAGCAGGAGCCTATGCAACAAAAAACACTAAGAGAATGAAGAGGTTAAGATACACATCAGTACATTCTGGGAGACCTTTTTGAAAGTCTAAGAACTAGATCTTCCTTCGAAAACAATTATGTTGCCCTCATCTCATAATTAGAAATAAAGAATATCGAAGAGGTTCTTACCGATGAAAATTGGGTTTTAGCTATAAAAAACAAACTAAATTAGTTTGATAATAATGTCTAGAATCTAGTACCTCGTCCACAAAATAAGTCAATCATTAGAGCTCGTTGGTTATTTGAAAATAAATTTAAAGAAAATGGTAAGGTGGTAAGAAATAAAGTTAGATTTGTAGCTCAAGGTTATAATCAACAGGAAGGTATTGATTTTGATGAAACTTACGTGCTTGCTTCTAGATTAGGATCGATTAGAATTTTACTTGCCATTGCATGCTATAGAAAATTTAAATTATTCCAAAGGATGTTAAAAGTGCCTTCTTATGTAGAGATATGATATAGAGAATGTAAATTATTCCAAATGGATGTTAAAAATGCCTTTTTAAGTAGATATATTAACAAAGAAGTGTTTTCTAAGCCCCTCTAGGTTTTCAAGATGAAAACTATCCTGATTACGTGATGAAGTTAACTTAAGCTTTGTATATTATAAAGCAAGCTCTTCGAGCATGGTATGAGAGGTTAAGTAATTTTCTACTTGAGAATAACTTTGAAAGAGTAAAGGTATATAAAACCATATTTATTAAGAAAAAGGAGAAGGATTTACTCATAGTTCAAATGTATATTGATGACATAATATTTGTTGCTACTAATCAAATGCAGGGGGAGTTTGAACGAGTATGATGGGAGAAATTTCTTTCTTTCTTGGGTTGCAAATTAGCCAAACAAAAAAGGGAATCTTCATTAGCCAAGACAAATACACAAAGGAACTTATCAAGAAATATCATTTTAAAAATGCCAAACAATGGGTACTTTTATGTATTTTGGAACTAAACTTGATGAGGATAAGGAAGGAAAGGATACGGGTGAGACAAAGTATAAAGGAATGAATGGATCATTACTATATCTCACAAGCTCATAACTAGATATTATGCTTAGTGTGTGTTTTTGCACACAATGTCAATCAAATCCAAAAGAGAGGTATCTTCAAGTAGTCAAGAGGATATTTTGTTATCTTTATGGAACTATGGACTTTGGATTATGATATCAAAAAATTATTTCTTTTAATGCAGTTGGATTTTGTGATGCAGATTATGTAGGTGATAAAGATGATGGGAAAAGCACAAATGGTCATTGCTAATTTCTTGGTCTTGCAAGAAACAAAATTGCACAATATTTTTGACAATTGAAAAGGAATATATAGCAATTGCTAGCTATTACGCTCAAATCTTATGGATGAAACATCAACTCTATGACTTCTTGTTGAACTTTGATAATATTCCTATATTATGTGACAATACAAATACAATAAATCTCTCTAAAAATCTTGTGCATCATTTTAGGAGTAAGAACTTAGAAATCTTGTTTTATCACTAAGCCACTGTCTAAAGATATATTTTGTTTCCTAAGGAAAAACCTTGATACGTGTAGCTATCTGATATTAACGATGTATAAAGATTTTATGCTACTTCTCTTTACAGATATTAGCAGGCTCCTTCTAACCGGTTCTTTTATAGAAGGACCCTCTTAGTTTAAAAGGATCCTTTTAGTTTAATAGGGGAGAATACACGTGTCTTAAAAAGACGTTTCATTAATAGCGTCATTTGAGCTTTTAAAATGTGTGCGTCACTCTGACAACTTTTTATATGTGACCGATAGAAGATACGTAGACGATTGTATTTCCTTTATTTGCATGTACAGCTACTCATCCTTACACAAAATAAACACTCAAGAATTGTTTAGTGTACATTAAGTAGACTTCTATCTTCTACTTGGCTTTGTTATTTTTAGAAGTGTTGTTCTTTCCTCTCTACACCCTAACTCTTTACTTCCTCTCAAATCTCCTAAACTTACTTACAATGGCACGAATAAAAGCCAAGGGATAGAAGAAAACCATGGCATCCACATGGCCAAACTCTCCACTGTGAACAAACTCTTGTTTCTGAGTCTTCTTCTCTGTCACTAATAATAGAATCGTTAAACACTCCTTTTAAACCTATTTCTATTACCTTTAAGCCCCAGATTTTAGAAACACCCATTCAAGAGACTTTAGAGGAGAGAAAAATATAAGTTTTGGCTATGTTATCTCAAAAATCAGACTCTGATTCATCCTCTGAGCACAATAAATCAACAGTCAAACAACAATATGTCTCTAACTCTAATGAAGAAGAGGAAGTTAAAGAAGAAGAAGAAGAAGAAGAAGAAAATTAAGAAGAAAACTTGAAGGAAAAGAAGAATAAGAATCTTCTAGTGAGGGGGAGCCAGCAAGAAAATTAAGGTTTCATTCACCTCACTCTTATTACCCATTCCAACTCTGCCTACTCCTACTTTATCTACCCTCTCTTCTAAAATTTTGTTCCTCCTTCCACTAATCCTCAACTTGATCCCAAGGATAAGAAAGTGCCTAAAGTGCACTGGATTGCAAATGATGATGGTTCAGATGAAGAACTGACTCAATTAATAAGATGACCATGGACCAAAACAAGTGTTGCAAAATAAGGTGAAAAAATTGTTGAGAAAAAAGGAACCCCTAATGTTGAAAAGAAAGAAGAAGAAGAATCTTAAAAGAGAAAAAGAGAAGAAATAAGAAAAGGCATAGTGCCCATGGTTGAAGGGAAGATTGAGTAACCCATTGTTAGGGATGAGTCATTTTGTAAAGAAGCTCTATTTGAAGAAATCCCAAAAGCACAAATTTCAAAACTGAAGAAATAGAAGAAAGGAGAGTCTTCAGCATTGGTTAGGCTATTTCAGTCATTAGAAGTTGAAGCGAGATACAAAATAGGTTACAAGAAGGGCAAGGTGGTTATAGGACTTATTTTGCCTCCTCTCCTGTTCGATGAAATTGGTATTCCCATCTCTTCTCTTTTTCTTACTATTGGTTAGGAAAATTATTTGAATTTGAATGAGACAGTGTGTGAAGACTTAGTTACATGTTTTTACATACACAAGAGAAAAGAAGAAATTGATGAAAAGATGACAATAATCTCTTGGGTACGTGAACGTGAGATCGTAATTACGGAGAAAATCTAGATATTTTATTTATCTCCAAGCAACTCACACACCCAGCACCATTACACACGTCTACTTCTCCTCACACAACACACAAAGATCACGCAACATCTAGCCCTTCCACGCACAGCTGCCTAACTCCACTTACGCCACCTTCACTTCATAGCACAAGGCCACACATGCACAGCTCCTTCAACGCCTCTACTCAATGCCAGCTCTTGGTCTGCTCACCTTGCGCCACTATCTCCTCCTTTTATTTCGTGATGTGTCTCTCTTTTTATAGTTGCTTTTATGCCTACTGTAGCTGCCCTCCAAAAACCCTTACAGAAACCTTCTCTTCATGCTACCGTTTTCCTTTCCCTTGTTTTAATGTATCTCAACGTTGTCGTTTATGTCAAGTGATGATTGCATTTAAACATCTCTTCTCTAGCCCTTTTAATGCTTTTTTTTAAATTTTAATTTCTTCAAATACCCTATAATAAAAATTACAAATAACATAGCATCAATTGTCCAAAAATTAATTTATCACAATTAAACCAAAATACAATAATTTTTTCCCTATAAACACAAATTAAATGTAAGGCACAACAATTCAAATAATAATCAAATAAAGCTATAAAGACCAATTTTATTGATAAAAACTCATCCAACTGATATGAAAATATGTATGAATCAATGAGATTATCAACTCCCCCACACTTAGCCTTTTACACTCCTGGGCAAATTATCAGTAAAGAGAAATCCAATAATTAAACTTAATGCAAGCAAACATAAAACCGACAAGATAAGAATATGTAATTAACTCAAACAACCTCTATCCTTAATCAACCAACATTCGTGGAATGCTTCGGTGCATAGAAACTAACATAAGAGACATAGCAAGATAGAAGAAAAAGAAACATAATAGATCTCTCATAAGGTATAAGTGTTTCGTTCATCTCTAAAATAGGAAAATTTTGCTCAACCTACCTAGATTAGCACCTACCATCAGCTTGTAAAGATTCTGCTATCTCCATCACTAACATACCATAGATTCATGATCAAGGGGACTTTGTAGGGTTGTAATGTTGATGAAAGGCTGATGAAGGGATGAAATGAAAAAAAAACTAAAAATTAAAAAACAAAAAACAAAAATGACAAATGTATTTCATGAATATTAAGAAACAACTCAAAATGAGTTAAAGTGCAGCCATCAATTGAACACTAATGTGTAATTATCAACATTCAAGGCCCAATCTTTAATCTTCAATCCACCAAGGGATGCCTTATTTCAAACTTTATTCTTTTTGGCCAAATTATTTTCTTGTTTTTTTCTCTTTTTTCTTTTCTTTTTTCTTTTTTCTTCTTTTTTTGTTTTGTTCTCTCTCTCTCTCTCTCTCTCTCTCTTTTTGCAAATTTGACATACCCTAACCTAAGAAGATAAAAATAACAACATCAATTATGTACATTTAATCATGAAGAACATAATGTAACTCATGCAAAATACTTGTGCCAAAAACAGTGGAATGAATGAAAGTAAAGGCTCAAAGGGGTAAGTAAAGGTCAATTAAAATGGCTTGTGTTTGGAAAAAAGGGTTTAGAAAAGAATGCTCCTATCATACTTACAAATCTAGGTATTAATCAGCTTTGAAAAAGAATCTATACAAGTTTTAGAGGCTAACCAAACTAGGTAGAAATCACACAAGATGAGAAAGAAAAGTAAGGCTCAAAATTCCTTCCAACAAGGTTTTATCTAAGATATTTCCTCCCTAAAATCAAGCTATACAACAAGGTTAGTAACACTGCACCAAAGACAATCCACTATGCTAATCAACTAAGAATAAAAATTACTCAAATCAAATGCATTCAAACCATGACATGTAAATGTTCACATGCGTAAGCAACATGGATTTGAAAGCAAAACCCAAGGATTGCAAAAGTCAAATGAGAAGTAAGAATCAACGCAACAAATCGTTTTCAAGAAATAAATTCAATTAATTAAATTTAGCTCAATCAACAAACATTGCCTAATGAAATCAATAAAATGGTAATAAAAAAATGGCTAACAATTCAACAAAAACAATCCCTCCCCCATACTTAGTCAATACATTGGCCTCAATGTAAGAAAAATAATTATAGGCGAAATGTCAAAAGCTGGAGAAAACTAACTAACAATAACTAAATAAAATAAGCAACTAAAACTACTTCCTACTAAAAAGGTTCCCTTCCCCCACACTCATTCCGAACTATCTCAGTAGACAAATATCACCATCAATATAATAGAGAATAAAGGAGAAAGGTGGAAGGGAACAACCGTGGAATTAAGGGGGTCTTTGATCTTTACGGTAGTGCTTAAGTAGATGACCATTGACTTGTGAAACATGACCAGTTGCTTCATCCACTAGCTCTACTGCTCCAAATGAATGCACCTTGGTAGCCCTCTCATTTGGTGACGAACTTCCCAGGCATTAGCTTTAACCAAGCCTTGAATTTTAGAACCTTGTCACCTTCAAGTAATTCTTTCCTCAGAATCTGTTTGTCATGAATCATTGCCAGCTTGTCTTTATAGATTTTGGCATTATCATAAGACTCAAGTCTCATCTCTTGAAGCTCTTGGAGTTGCATTGTCCGATTTTCAAGTGAAGATTCAAGATCTGCATTGCATTCCTTGATTGCCTAATAAGATTTGTGCTCGATCTTTATGGGTAAATGGCAAGACTTTCCATATAGCAATCGGAAAGGAGACATGCGTATAAGGGTCTTGTAGGCAGTCCTGTAAGCCCATAGCACCTCCTCAAGCCTTTCACTCCAGTCTTTTCGGGATGACTTTACTATCTTTTCTAGTATATGTTTCACTTCTCGATTGGAGACTTCAACCAACCCATTTGTCTGAGGGTGGTAAGGAGTGGCCAGCTTGTGATTAACTCCATACTTAGCAAGTAAAGACTTGATAGTCCTATTGCAGAAATGTGTTCCTTGGACACTGACGATTGCTTTTGGAATGTCGTACCTGCAAGAAATACGAGCACGTAAAAACTTAGCAACAGTAGAAGCATCATCTTTCCTAGTTGGCACTGCCTCTACCACCTAGATACATAATCTACTGCAAGAAATATATATAAAAACCCAAATGATGGAGGAAAGGGACACGTAAAATCCATACACCAGACATCAAAAATTTCACAAAAATGCATAGGTCTTAAAGGCATTTCATGCTTTTTATCCAGACTCCCAAACCTCTGACACTTATCACAAGACTTGCAAAAAGTGTAAGCATCTTTAAATAAGGTAGGTGATAGGATTGAATTATCTTATATTTTCTTGTGCATTTACACGTTATTTCAATCCTATTTTTAAAATGCTCGATTTGTGTTCAATTTGTGTGGACTATTGGTTGGATCTATTGATATATTTTTGAGAAAAAAAATATAAGATTTTATAAAGCAAATTAGAGCACAATTTTCTTTCCAAGTAAAAGGAAAAAAAAAAGAAATGAATTTTTGGTTGTGAAGCAATGCAGTACATTGTGTTTCATGCAGCTGCGTGAAACGCAGCAGCACTGATGTAACGCTGCGTAGCGTATGCTGCGCTAAACACAGTATACGCTGCGTCTGCATTTAATAAACGCTACATCTGCTTTAATAAACGCAGCACGTTGCGTTTAATAAACGCAGAAGCTTGCGTTTTTTAAAAAACATTGGAGGCTGGAAGGGTTTTAAAACATGAGAGGTTTATTTGTCTTATCAATGGCTACAAGAATAGTGTCGGCGTGAAAAACAACAGAGGAGAAAAATAGAAGCAATTTGACACTGGAGCAAAGCAGAGTGAAGGAGCTATAGGGTCAACACAGAGGAGAAAATGAAGAGCAAAGGAAAGGAGCTACTGGAGCCCATTTGCTTCTGCATTTTACTTGTTTCACCGTGAGTATTAAAGGTAGAGGAAGGTAACTTAGACTGCCATTTTACATGACAAGTATGACCCATTTTTGGAGCATAAAAATGAAGATAGAAGGCTAGTTTCCTGAGACTGGTTCAATGGGGATATCGACGCCAAGTTATGGTTAAGCTATTTTTGCTATTTTAAAGTTGTGATTTATTTTCAGATTGTTGTGTTGTTGGTATTGATTTGGATGGTTTGGGATTAATGATCTTAATATATTATTTTGATCGTTTTATTTCGAACTTATTGCTAAAGTATTGATTGTAATCCGTAATTGCTACTTTTGACATTTGTGAGTGGCGTCTAATGATCGTTAATCATTAGGAACAACATGACTTAGGTTAGATAATCTGAGTGTGTGAGGTTACTTCCTATATTGATTATTTTTCAATTCGTAATGCGACTACCAAATTGAATCTAGAGATCGTATCCTAGGTTATTCGGTGGTTAGGTTTAATTAATGATCGTATCTTGATTAAATCCAATTTAAAGGAAAACCAAGATTTGTAGAGCATTCTATTAGTCTCAGATCAATAGTCTGAAAAGAATTGTAAAGACTTTATAATGAAGGAATATGCTTGATTTTACTTAGGCCGAGATTGACCCTAGAACCGCATCTTACTTATACTCGACACTTTTCTCATTTTTGATTATTTGATTTAATTTGTTTTCAATAGTTTACTTTTACTTTAATTTTCTAAATTGTTTGAAACCCCAAAACCCCCCATTTATTTTCCTTGCATCAATTAATTTCATTACGAAAATTAATCGAACATTTCCTGTGGATTCGATCCCGACTTACCACAACCACAATTTTTAGTGTGTAGAGTCAGGTAAATTTTGCAGTGCAATCGACATGAGCTGTCAAATTTTGGTGCCGTTGTCTGGGAATGTGGTAGCTTAATTTTCAAATTTGATTTTAGTTGGTGTTTTGTGAATATATTTGTTTTTAATCATTTTTTTTGTTACTTGTTAATTTTTAATTGTCCATTAGTGTTGATGCATGATAGTGACCAGGTCTCCTCGTAGAGAAATTGAGCAATTTGATCCGAAGATTGAGAGAACATTGCGGAGATTGCGTAGGGAAGTAAGGTCAACTTTGGTAAACAAATTGGAAGCAGAATCCGAAGACACAATGGCAAATCTGAAAACTCTAAGGGAGTTGGCTGCACCCGATTTAACTCATAGACCATTATGCGTAACATTTCCGAATTTTGCTGAACATGTTACCTTTGAGTTGAAATTTGGATTACTTGATTTATTGCCTAACTTTCATGGACTTGCAAGTGAGGATGCACATAAGCATCTTAAGGAACTCGATGTGGTGTGTTTGAACATGAAGTCTCACGGGGTGACGGACTAGCAGATTATATTGAGGGCTTTCCCATTCTCGCTCAAAGATGCAGCCAAAGATTAGCTATTTGATTTACCTGCAGGAACTGTGAACACTTGGTTGGAAATGAAGAGATTGTTTTTGAAAAAATATTTTCCGACCTCAAAGACAGCAAGTATTTGAAAGGAGATATTGTAACACCCCACTCCCGAGTGACCCGAACCTGATATCGTTGGTGATATCCGAGTCCGTGCCCCGCGAGGGTGGTTCACTACATCAGTCGGTGAAAACTCAGTATATCATTTTCTTCTCTCTTGTTTTTTTAAACCGTAAAGCGCGAAAAAAACAGTAGACAGTAGAAAACATTTGCAGTGATTACAATCATTTAACAATATTTTATAGTAACCTTAAAGTTCACATACTAATCAGTTTACAAAGATGGTGGAATACAATATTAGGAAACACTAATGCAGACGCGAACTGATCCCGACCTCTATCTCAACTTGCACCCAGTAGGCATACTCCCGTGTCAAACGGGGTACTCTTCTAGTCCTGAAAAATAGATTGCAATTTTGGATGAGTTTGCGAACTCAATG
>JANVCQ010000003.1:32365168-32376809 GCA_025531925.1 Erythroxylum plowmanianum
AATGAGTAAGACTGTTACTCCTGTTAAAAGCT
The DNA here is from genome assembly GCA_025531925.1 of Erythroxylum plowmanianum. Classification (NCBI taxonomy): domain Eukaryota; kingdom Viridiplantae; phylum Streptophyta; class Magnoliopsida; order Malpighiales; family Erythroxylaceae; genus Erythroxylum; species Erythroxylum plowmanianum. Next base: position 32,365,201 of record JANVCQ010000003.1, read on the forward strand.
ATTTGATTCATTTCAACTCATATCAAGTAGAAGATGATGAGTCTTTTGTGGTGGTCATTCTTTTTTAACTTTATTTTTGTTGTTTGAGTTTGTAATAAGCTATGTAAGAAGATGGAATCTTTGATTCCTTCAACCCGCTGCATTGCTGTTAAAGATAAAGAGAAGTAATTATGTTTCTATAATCATTTTGAGATTCAATGAAATATTAATTTTAATCGCTATAATTGTAGGTTCGGAAGCATTTGTTTAGATTGCAACTAATCTAATTGTTTTTATAATTTTTCAAAATTAATTTTAAATAATTTTTATTTTATCATAAACTAATCTAATTGTTAGATAATTAATTTAAAACATTGTGAATACAATTATCTTTCAAATTGAATATTTCAGTGATAAATATTCCTAAAATTGAAAATATTTTCAAAATAAAACTTATTTTAACTTATAATACCTTTAAAATAAATTTATATTAAGATAGAATTCAAATATTGGACTCTTTCTTGACAAAAAGGTTAACGAAACTTTTTTCATTTTCTTGTGAGTTACTTTTGATTGGAATATAATAGTTTAATTCATAATTAGAAGACTAAATTCCTACCTATCTCAACATAAAGAGTCTTTTCAATAAAAAATATAAGCTAAATTTTTTTTATAAAACCTTATGAAGTAATATCACGTATAATCCAATTTGAAATGATTACAGAGGCGAACCTAATTAAATAGTTTAATAGGACATATGAGTGAAAGAGGTCTAATACTACTAAGCAAAAGAGGTCTTCTTTGTAACCAAAAAGTGTCAAAATTGAAGTTTTATGAACTTTGTGTATTCGGCAAGTAGAAAAGAGGCAATTTTTCTACTGCAGTTCACAAGACAAACGACACTTTCGACTACTTTCACTTTGATCTTTGGGGGCTTACTTTCATTGATGATTACTCCAGAAAGGTATGGGCATATTTTTTGAAACACAAGAATAATGTGTTTATCATTTTCAAACAATGGAAGGCGCTTGTTGAAAAATAGACAGGTAGAAAAATGAAGTGGATCAGGACAGATAATGGATTGGAGTTTTGGGACAGTGATTTTAATGATTTTTGTAAGAATGAAGAAACAGTCAGCCATTTGACAATTAGAGGTACGCCGCAATAGAACGCTATGGCAGAAAGAATGAACAAAACAATTTTGGAGAAAGTTTGTTATAGGTTGTCTAACTCTAGCCTTTCAAAAGATTTCTGGGCTGAAGCAGCATCAATAATGTGTTGCCTGTTAAATCGCTCTCCATCGATAGCCATTAACTATAAGACTCCAAAAGAGGTACGGTCTGACAAACCTATGGATTATTCAAATTTAAAAATTTTTGGGTGTCCAACATATATACATGTTAATGTTTGAAACATAATCAACTACTAAAAATATATAAAAATCCATGAGATGAAGAAAAAGGCCCATAAAATCAATGCATATACATCAAATATCTCAATTATAATAATTTGAGTTTTAAGGCATTTCATTTCTTTTACATGATGTTCTTTTCTTTTGGTATCTATCACAACTTTTACAAAATACATAAACATCTCTAAACAAAGTTTCCCAATACAAACCAATGTTCAAAACCTTTCTAATAGATCGTTTATGACCAAAATGACCACCACATGCATAATTTTGACAAAAAGATAAGATACAACAATGTTCATCTTCTGGCACATAATGTCTAATAATTTGGTCGGAGCAGAACTTCCATTATGGTTCATCCCAAACATAATATTTTACCTTATTCCTTATCTTTTCCTTCCTAGACTTACTAATGTAATTAGGTAAAGTTCTAGTAATTAAATAATTAATAAGGTCTGCATACCATAGAACCATATCTTTTATTTGGAACAATTGCTCATTAGGAAAAGTTTCAAAAAAGTAAAATAACTTCATTCCTTACCAACCTATTCAAATGGTTTGACCCATCAAATTCATTCATCTTTCAGAAGCCACTTAATTTCTATTACAGATTCATTTCACACACTAACAATATCTTGAATTTATTCTAGCCTTTTACCATTTTTAAGCCCTCTTCATTTCAATGTAAGGACGAACGACCCTTTTAGTCGTATAACACCTCATACAATATTCTAACAATATCACTATGATAGTGATTGATATACTTAAATTTAGTTAAAACCGTACATTAAACTCATGATCCTATGAACTCCAAAACATAAGTTTCTAAGCATATCCCCAACAGTTAAGACTGTTGGAAATTCAAACACTCAATCACTTGGTTCTACATCCTTAGCAGTTAAATATTATTTCAGTGTAATCTCTTTGTTCAATCATCTTTATCGGGTACACATCCCTTTTGATTCAGTCACCAAATATCATTTTCCAATTCAAACTCAAATTTGGATTCATTTTTTATTCCTCAATTTGAGCTTCGCTAAACCTTTCATATGGGACTGATCTTAAATTCAACAGCTAATAGTAAATTGATTTGCCCGAAATTTAACTTAACATTCCATGCTCTTTATTACACTAGATTTGATAACCTCAATATCTGAATTTGTGTTACACCATTATTCAATTTGTTGTTCAATGCATCAAATTACAACACTAGCTTTACTGGAAAATACTCATTTGCTTAATCAAAACCGTTTAGTAACTCTATTCATTGTTTCAGCCTTATATTCACTTTTTTTTGAACTCCATACTTACCTCAAACTTTAATGATCTATATATTTATATATAGATCCAAAATGTTTCACTGTACGAACAATGTCTCCAAACTTTCAAAGTAATCAATGTTGTGGCAAGTTCTAAATCATGTATCAAATAGTCAACTTATGAGACTTTAATTGTCTCAATGCATACGAAATCACTTTATTTTGCTGCATTGGATTTCATCCTAACCTTTAATGTGAAACCTTATTATATACCTTATAATCTCCAATTTCAAATGATATTATCGACATCAGTGTTATAATTCCTCAAAACTCTTTTTACATTTATCACTGATACGATTTACATGCTTTCCCTCAACATTTTTGTTAAGGGCTAAGATCAATAAGAATCTCTTAACAATTTCTGGTAGTATCCTGTACACAACTAGTTCAAGAAAACTCTGGACCTCATATACATTCCCCAGCGCTTCTTACTTCTTCATTGCCTCTATGTTCTTTGGGTCTCCCAATACATCATGTTCAGTTACTATAAGATCCAACATTTTATTTGATCAAGCTGAGATTCACTCTTATTGAACCCGGACTATAATTATTTCCACCTTCATGATATGTACGATTTATCCTCAAGTTTTATAGATATACTCCTTGCTTTTCGAATACACTCGATATATCATTTATAATCATAGTCACTAATTGATCCAGTTTTACTTGGATCACTTTAATTTTCAATACCATAATACTATCAGGGGCATTGTTAACTCTAACAAATATAACTCAAAACTCCTTGTGCCCATGATTTGTTCTCGTAATTCTTTAAGTATCTAATTCCTCAATGAGGTACTATTATCTCATTCATTTGATTTTCTCTAATTTTCATGGATTTATTCTAACGCCTGCCCATTTGTTCTAGTTTCTCCACACATTTCAATTTAATTGCAATATTAACTTCCGATGTTGGTAACATATTCATCATTTCTGATTTGTATCTCTTATACTTAATATTATCTCAAATTCAAGAATCCATTTACGTAATTGGATACTTTACATCAAAGCAAATGCATACACTTTCTGTAACATATTCTACATCTTATGTTTGTGTCTCCATTAGGAATAGGACTCCAATATTCACTTTTGATTCATTATGTATTCACTGCTAATTTATTTCTTCATTGATCATTCTTAAAATAAACTATATAATCTGCTTAACCTAATTCGTCGAAATTTTTCTTTGAAATAAGATTTCTTACTACTATCATCTATACTATTCATGTAACCTTTATCATTCCACTGTTATCATCATTGCTGATTAGACATTTTTAGTAACTTTAAGGAGATTAATTTATGTCATAACTTATATGATAAGAGTAACCTTTCTGATTGGGCTCAGTAAAGCATTAAGCATTTCATTTACTCTAATACCTTAGTATATATCATTAAGATCATTCCATCTTTTCTAGGGATGTCTTTTTAAGACAATTCACCAATTAATAACTTATATTCAGGATACCTTAATCTCATATGATTCAAGACAAAAATTCTTCTTTTATATTTGTCCTCAATTGTGGGGACTGTGCCACTATCGTGCCCTTCTTCTTTTTCATAACATTCATCACCCATAGTAACATCATTAATAACCTCAATCTATCCTCTGTTGATCACTATTAGCACTTTCATGTATTACTCTAATTCATCTTAGACTTTGAACTATGGGAACTATGACTAACAATATTCAATAAGTCTTATATTGCTTCTTATATTATCCCACACATATAATACATATGTGCCCAATATTCTCACTTGTTATAATAATCCCATTATCAAATATGTACTCATGACAACAACTAACTTAACTTTGGGGCCTTTTGCTTACCTCTTTCTCATTCTCGCAAAAAATCATATATATATATATATATATATATATATATATCCTCAATCAATTCAGAATTACTGATGCATAATCATTATGAGTTTTTGGTCTCAATTCCCCTAATATTTTCTTATACTGAATCATAAACTCTTATCATGATACTCACACAATCATTCTATGTTCAAATTCAACCTTTTAAGGTCATAGAAAAATTCATTTTCTTTCAACTAGGCTTGTACACTTTAATCTCATCATTTCTACTTATATCCTTATTTTCCTCAAATAATCCACAACAATTCATTCACATTGGGTTCGCATTCGAAGATTTATCATCACAGTACAATATTAATATCATATTCCATAATACATCCACCAATACAATTTTGTTAAATCTTTTTCAACCATATCCAATCATATACCATTTCTCATTTTTAAATATCTACAACTTTCATTTTCTCACATTCTGACATATCATCACTTTTCTCACTATTTCTATCTGCTTAAGCACTTAACAGATGCTCATGTATGTGACTAGTACTCATTCGACTCAAACTAGGGATCAATTTCTACCATTTGCTATGACATGTCTAAAATGCATGTAACTTGACACATATTTCAGAAAATGCCCATATAAGATACTAATCATGTGCTCTGATACCAAATTGTAGCACCCACTCTTGCTTGATATGTACCCGACATCCTGAGTGATATCTAAGTGCGCATCTTGCAAGGGTTGCTTGCTAGAACAATCGAACACTTGAAAATTGGTACAAATCTTTAAAAAAATGCATGCATATGCGAAAATCAGTAATCAAATTGGGCCCACTTTAATCATAAACTTTTTTCAGTCACAATAATACAATCATTCGAATTTCAATAGCCATTTGGGCCCATTTCAAATACATAATACTTGTAGTCATAATTTCATTACATTGCAAAATCATTTACAAAACATCTCCAATCTAGAAAGTTATTACAAAGTAGAAATGCTCGAATATCCAAGTTACAATAATTGCAAAACTCTATTTGATTCAAAATAAAGAAAACAAATGTAGACAAGAGCTGATCCTGACCTTAACCTCTTACTCGATTGCAGTGTAAACTCCCGTCTATCTAACGGGGTAATTCTTCAAAGCCTGAAAAATATTGCAAATTGTGGGTGAGTTTTGCGAACTTAATGAGGTAACTATCATCGATGGTTCACTCAATTCATGCAATACATCAATACATGTAACATGCAATTCACATCTTTGCATTTAGCATAATTCATCATCTGTCACATTCTCACTTACAAATAAGGTAATTTCATATTTCAAACAAACGTACATACTTATTTAAAATGTGTATGAATTGCTTATGTGACTCTTTTCTAATTATTATACTGTTATGACCGAGTGCCTAACTATCCCGTATCCATTGTGGATACTAAACTCATTTATAACTATCCCTTATCTATTGTAGATACAGGGCTCATTTTATAACTGTCCCTTATTCGTTGGAGATACAAGGCTCATTTTATATAGTGAGCCTTTGGCTCTTATACACTTTTTAAGCTCTACGCTCTTTTTAACATTCTGAGCTTTAAGCTCTTTTTCGATGGCAACTTCGGTCATAACTACCTTTATGTTTCATGCATTCATGTAATTTAATGCATCACATTCACGTAAGTTCAGTCTATCATATGCTTTTGGATTCACATTCAATTTCACTTTCATCTTCAGACTGTGGTCCGACATTTAACATAATGTTGAGTATCATTGTTGCATTCATATGCATAGTCACAATTTTCTTCCGAAACTAAGTCTGGCATTTAACAATCAAATCATGTGTCACGTATTTCATCCAATTTACATACAAGTAGCACTTTAGTATCACATAAATGCATCAAATCTTGGACCTACATTGTCCGGCATCAACACAAAATCAATCTACATTCATATCATCATTTAAAACATATTTTTAAAGCAAAAAATTAATTGAGAGAAACCATCTAGGTTACTCACAATACGCTCCATATTAGCACTAGTTTCAATGATCTGGAAATGTTTCAATGCAGAAGTTTATCTTGCATATCAAAATTATGCAATAAACATAATATACACACACATTAGTATTTTCACAATTATAAGTATTCATTTATGCACATGTGTGTATATGAAATATGTACAATGAATGTTCATGACAATCCTAAGTATCACTCTATCATTCACATCCCATAAACATTCATATTCCTAAAACTCATATAAGTACCATTTATACTTATGGTTTATTGCTTAATAAAATCATTAGAATCTAATTTAATAACCCAATGAATCATTTCAGATTTTTATCCAAACATTGACTTTTGGGTATATCGTTCTTGATTATTTAGACAATGAAAATGAAGTAATTTGGGAACACTTTCTTTTTGAAAATTGTCCTTCCATCTCATAAGTTTCTAATGACACTAAAATCATTCAATTTGTATAGAAGTACGAAAGTTATACTCCAAATATTTTCGGACTATTTTTATTCTAAGACAATGCCCTATACTCAACTTTCACTGAGAAATTGAAATTCTTATAATCATATTCAGACTTTGATTTCTTTAGATCATTTGTAGGCCTATGTGTCTAGTTTACTCCAAATCAAGATTCAGTCCATTTGGATAACTACAGCAGAAGATATTCCCAAAATACATGTTCAATTTTCACAAGTTCACTGAGGCAAAACCTAGAGATTGCCGCGGCAAACTTTACCCGAAAGAAATCGTAGCTAACCTTCAAGTTCGTTGCGGCAAATTCAAGAAGTTTGCTGCAGTGAATTCCTGAAGTTTGTCACACATATTTTCAACTTCAGTTTAGATTTTGAGACTCCTATAGACAGAATTTGAATTCGACTTTTTCATGAAAAATGTAGTCATATGTCTCTAGTTTACTACAAATTAAGAATCATCTCATTTGGATAACTAGAGAAAAAGATATCGCTAAGGAATTGAAGCATAATCAGATGGAAAAAGTTACAACCAACATTTTTCCAGCACCCATTAAACATCATTCACTCACCCAATCCAACATTATGTCATTCCCTTATCTATTATCCATTAAAAAAAAAATACAAGACATGAATCTATTTCCATTTCTCATCCACATTTCATCACCAACCTATCCTAATTTTATGAACATTTAACTCTTAACTATCATAAAAACATGTTTCATTCATCAATTTAAGAAGAGTGATGCTTATACTTAATTGTTTAGCTTCCAAAACTTCAAATCACCGTGTAGCCCTAGCTCCTCCAACATACACGATCTTCACCTTTTTAAGGTGGAATATGTTGGGTCTTTCAGCAACAAGAAGCAGGAGACAATGAATCTTGAAGAAGCAAGGTGAAAGAGTTGAACAAACATCAACATGAGAAGGTAAGGGTAGGATGTCGTGAGTGAAGAAGAAAGTGAATGAAGAAGATGAAGAAATGAAGCTAGCGAAATTAAGAGACAATAACAAGTGAAAGACCAAAGGTGGGTCTTTCACCTAATGAATATAGTGATTTAAAACAAGCGGTGTGGCAATTGACACATTTCACTTACCACATGTCACTTCTTTATGGTTCCACTTGGTCCACTTTAATGACTAGTCATTTTGTCTCCAATTTCTACTCCAATTGTCTCCCAATTTTCAATGATATATGTCATTAAATCCCAAAGTCATTTATAAAAATTTTCATTGCCATAAGACAGTAATTTCTACTACCATTTATTAATAGTTTTGCCACTTAGCAATTTTCCTAGTTCAAAAATACCCAACAAATTTCCAGAAATTTCTCGAAAAATGTCAAAAATTCTAAATCCACAAATACACTCTCCAAATTAATTTTCAACACATAAAAACCACAATTCTCAATAATAATCACATTTAAAAACAATTATACCCAGAAAGTCAATGAATGCATGTACAGTCATTTTGATGTGTGCAAAGATTCAAATTCACATGTATGAGTGCTAACATTATGCATGAGCATGAAATGCATTTTTCTTATATTTTATTGCTGTTTTCCTAATAACTAAAATCTAGAGTTCTGGTCTTTAGTATGGAAACGGGATGTTATACACCTAGACCTTCTGCCAAGATGTCTTACATCCATTTCGGCTACCTACATTTTTCCAAGGAGTAGTTTAGTAGAGAGATGTAGTCTCCTACACAAGTATGTAGCTTACAATTTGATAAAGAGCAATAAGATGAATCTCTCGGAAATGATCATTAAGTTCATGGTAGACAAGGGAAGTCACAAGAACACAAATAGTGGTCTACCTTATGGAATGCTGTTGACTAAGATTTTTGCATATTTTGGAGTGTCGTTTGATAACCTAAATTGGTATGAGCCAACAAAGTTTCCCTTACCAATTTGATTACAGGATGAAGGACAGGATGTGGGTTGAAAAGATGTCAGAAAGAGTTGGAGACATCTTGAGTCCAACTCCACAAAAGTCAACCCCTGTTAAACTCCAAGGCACGAATGACTTGATCTTGCAACAACTAAGGGATATTCGCTCTAATTAGGATCAAATGCGTAAACAAATTGACAATCTCTAAAACCAACTCCTAGATTTGCAAATTCTCCTTAGGAAAAATCCTCACTAACTTTGTCAATTAATTTTTTTCATTCTATTTTATTTCACTTCCTCACTATACTTTATTATTTTTATAATGACAAAGGAGGAGTTTATGAGGATATATTTTTTTCATATACGATGATAAATTTCTAAATGCTTATTTCTCAATGTTGTCTCGATTATATAAATGATCGATTATATATGTGACTAATTATGTTGTTAAACTTGTGAAAATCTATGATATATAACCAAAAGGTTCCTTTCTTAAGAGACAAGCTCCTTTTAATTATATCTGAACATATAAAAGTCATAGATATCTTTCGAAATCATCCGTTATCTCTTTAAATTTTGAAAAATGTCTATTATTGCTCGTCGTCATTAAAAATGGGGAGATTGTTAGCTCAAGGTTTATTTTTTAATGATTTTAATGATAACTATGTAATATTTTAAAGTTCAAATTGGATTTATTTCCTTGTATAATTAATTATTTAATTCTTGAAATGAAATAAAATCATAAGAAATATGCTTTCTTTCTTGCAGGAACATCTTTACTAATTACGATCATATATTAGCTCCGTGATTAGTGAAAATTTTTTGACAAAAATGACATCGAAATTATTCAAACTCAATACAATCCAGTTGACTAAAGATGCAAATGAAGCAATGGCTAATTGAAGAAATGTCTATTTAATGAAGAGCCAATGCAACTGTGAAAACAACTGAATGATACAGAAGCTTACAAAGCTATATTGTCGAAATTCATCAAAAGCATATACATTCTTGAAAGTGATATTTTTGTACAAATTATCTTGTACGCACGTTAGAAAGTGAAATTCTGTTGAGAGAGATTATTGAAACTCATATTGAGCAAACCCCATTTTTTATTTAAGAGCTTATAGAGGCTAGTGAAATACAAATAATTTGGAAGATTGAAAAACCTTGAAAAATATTAACTTATGATCTTAGAGAGACTCGTCAAATTACTACATGATTTTATAGTGAAGCACTCAACATAGATATTTAGGGACTAAACATAGGTTTGGATTATAAGTCGAACCAGTATAAATTGATTGCCTCCTTCTTCTCTATCTTTATTCTTGTCTTTTATATCTCCGAATTATATAGTGTTTATGTTCATTTCAGCAAGAGGCTCCTTCACTTTTATATTGTTGTCATAGTCAATTTACATGACATTGTTTTCCTATTTTCTGTTAGCTATTCTAATAAAAATAAATTTAATCCTCCCCCAGTTCTTGCTCATAATAATGAATCTTAAGATCATGTGCGTAAGATCTGTAGAATTTCTATTGCAACTTAATGGCATAATTTTATGTTTTAACACACATAAGAGCTCGGTTCCACAATTTCATTTCGTACGTCCTTCAAGCCATTTGATTTGAAGGGATTTTAATCACATAGGGTATTGTGTTTCTTTTAGATCAAAATGAGGGAGTGTAAGGGGAAGAAAGTAGCAAACTTGAAAGTAGCAAACTTTATTTTAAATTAGAAATCATTGAACTTGACAAAATTTAAACCAAGTACAAGTAAAGCGTTAAAACACAAGACATTTACATTGCGCGGCAGAATTGGAAGCAACTCGCGACTTGAAAGTTTTGAACTTGATATGCTAATTGAATAAAGAAAAATGTTCGTTATGCCAACCAATTCAGTGTGTTATTTACCTGTAATGTGGCAATTGAGATTGTACTATGACTGATTTTGAAGTCCATTGAATAAGCTTGAACCAGAATGTCAAATATAAATATAAATATAATTTATTAATTATACGGGTTAGTTAATTAAGTTAGTTATAAGTTAAAAGTTTCTCAATTCAGTCCACCCATTTTCAAGGGATTTGGCCCTAATTAGGAAATTATACAAATGTTAAGACCAGGTTAAATTATTATTAAGCTCAGTTTATACGATTAGAACATAAGCTTTTTAATACAAGAAACTTCTATATGTACACCCATATATAAAACAAGCTAACGAGCTTTAGTTAAGTAAATAAAACTGCAGGTTTAGCGACATGGCTACGTCTAAAATGGCCTAGCTTAACGTTATTAAATTCATAAATTAATCTGCAAACCGTTGTCAGTATAGGAGGGAACCTTGAAATACTTATAGAACTAATAATAACAACATTCAATAAAAATCTAGTTGACACATAGAATATTAAGAGGTGCAGTAATAAGCAGTCTTACTCTTAATTAATAGAGAGACTATTTTCAAATATGTACAAACATAAAGTGTAGTATTTTCTTGTAGGATATGAGACTAACTTAGTATTTTTCTTGCAGGATATGAGACTATGATGCGGACCAGTTAGCTTTAGATTACATGGAAGATCTTGACCGCGGCAAAGTTTATGGCAGGATGCGAAAAAAGACTTAAATTCTATGATGTCGTGTGTGTTTGGATTCTAAATCCTTGCTTAGTTAGGAATTCTAGTTAGCAGTAGGAGTTTATTAAGGATTCTAAAT
>JANVCQ010000003.1:32397917-32425673 GCA_025531925.1 Erythroxylum plowmanianum
CAATTCTGCCGCGCAATGTAAATGTCTTGTGTTTTAACGCTTTACTTGTACTTGGTTTAAATTTTGTCAAGTTCAATTATTTCTTAGTGTTACACGAGGTGTGAGGGTCAAGTGGGTGGTGTATAGATTGCAACCGAAGTTGTTCATTGTTGCAAGTGAAAACCACTTTTCTCTTTACACATTCAAATGGAGGAAACTAAAAATGGTGGCATTCACTCAAAACACACAAAGAGAGACATGCACTCCCTTTCATCCACTCAAAACTCAACAAACACCATAAACAAGGAACAGGGGAGAGTGGTGTTGAAATTCCAAAAACTGAAATATCCTCACTGTGCAATGCAACAAACAAAAGAGCTCCACAAGATTTTAAGAATTATGGGTTCTATGTCAAAGATTACATAATTAAATTTGACAAAAACAAAAGATCAATTATATTACGTTGTTGAATTACTAAAGAGTGGAATGTATTGATTTAGAAAAGACAATAGAAGCATATGGATGAGGTGTGCAGATGACATAGTTTTTCTTTACAAGGACTTGGATACTTGAGTTTTTATACAGATTGTTACAATGAGATATTTGTGAACAAAATCTCAATTCCTAACTATTGATCATGGTGGGCAACTATCTTGCACTTGCATTTCACCAATTATATCACTTCCCTCTTCAATTTCGAATAAATTTGCAAACCTTCCTTTGTTAACATGTTGTCCAAATCAATTTCATTGCCTAACAAAGTAACAATTCATATCGACATGCTTTATTATCTCGTTGTATAAAGTGGCTTGTCAATTACTAAAACACTACCACCAAAATCATTACAAAATTTTAACTAAAGAAAGTTATAGAGAATATAAAAATCACACCACCTCCAAATAGTACAACAACAACAATAATAACAATCTACTAAAAATTATGTTGAAATGTAAGGTTTAAGGAGGTCTAATAGTATGCAACATTATCCCTAACAAATAGAGAGATTATTTTCAAATAATTCACATAAAAATATAAATATAAATAAACAAATACTTAATAAATAAAATATGAAATAAATAATAAACTAAATAATATGATAAAGATACGCAAGTTAAAAATAATAATAAAAGAAAAAATTATTATTATTATTATTAGAAAACAGCATAGTTTAAAGTACTACATATTTAAAAGTTTAGACTAAATTTAAGATAAACTGCTACAAGACCTACGAGAACCAGAAGAATTTCTTTATGCAAGATCCTTTTATTTTTGTCCTAATATGCAAAATTTTCTATTAAAAGTCATATCTTCACTATTTATATTATTTTTGATCACGTACTCGTAATTCTTTTTAGGCTTGTCTTTTTTCTCTTATAGTTTCTAAGTTTAATCTTCTTGTAACTTTTCACTTGACCATTTACATGTCTATTCTTAATATGTTCTAATCACGTGAGACTAACTCCAAATACAATATACTGTTAAGTAAAGTCATTGGTTCGTGTTGAGAGGGGAAAGTAACTTTGTCAGCCTATCAAATATATCAATTTCACACGAAGTTATCCTTATTTGGCTTTAGAATGTCGTACCAAAGAAGATGTGTTACATGATATATATATATATGACTAGCCCGTCTATTTTTCATAATATTGTCGTAAGCGTATAGCCTCACTTCAGACTATCAGCTAATTTCTGTTTGCTCATGATACTATGCCGTCCTCGCCCCACTACCCCGCAATCTCTTTATCAGCATGTTCACAACATCCCAACCCCTTACATTGTCCAAAAATGCATTGCCCTTCTGCAAATCTGTGGCTCTTCCATATTTAAACTGAAGCAAATCCATGCTTTCTCCATCAGGCGAGGTGTCCCAGTTGCCCATCCGGAAATGGGCAAACACCTTATTTACACTCTTGTGTCTCTGTCAGCCTCCATGATTTATGCGCATAATATATTTGTCCAGATCCAAAACCCAAATGTTTTTACGTGGAATACAATGATTAAAGGCTATGCTGAGAGTAAAATTCCAAAGGGAGCCCTTGAAATGTATCACCGCATGTGTGCGAATTGCTTTAAACCTGACGAGCACACGTATCCTTTTTTATTGAAGGCTGTGGCTAAGATGGGTGATGTTAGAATAGGTGAGAAGATTCATTCAATTGCTATAAGAATTGGGTTCGACTCATTGGGGTTTGTCCAAAACAGTTTGGTTCATGTGTACGGTGCCTGCGGGGACTACGAGAGCGCATACAAAATGTTCGAACTAATGCCACAGAGAGATGTTGTGGCATGGAATTCTGTCATTAATGGGCTTTCTCTGAATGGAAAGTTCAATGAGGCCTTGACCACTTATAAGAAGATGAGATCAGAGGGTGTTGAACCAGATGGGTTCACTTTGGTTAGCTTGCTGTCAGCTTCCACTGAGGTTGGTGCTTCGGCTTTGGGCAGGAGTGGTCATGCATATATGCTGAAAGCTGGCTTGAACGAGAATTTGCAGGCTAATAATGCCCTTATGGACCTCTATGCCAAGTGTGGAAGCATTGGTCAAGCAAAAAAAGTATTTGATGAGATGGGTGAGAGGAGTGTTGTTTCTTGGACTTCTCTGATCGTTGGACTGTCTGTAAATGGACTTGGCAAGGAGGCACTGGAGTGCTTCGCTGAGATGGAGAGAAAGGGAATAGAGGCCACCGAAGTTACTTTTGTTGGGGTATTGTACGCTTGCAGTCATTGTGGAATGATAAATGAAGGGTTTAGTTACTTTGAAAGAATGCAAGAGGAATACGGACTTGTTCCTAGATTAGAGCACTTTGGATGTTTGGTTGACTTGTTAGGTAGGGCTGGCTTCGTAAAGGAAGCGTACGACTACATACAGAGATTGCCCATGCAGCCTAATGCTGTTATCTGGAGGACATTACTGGGGGCATGCACTAAACATGGGTTTTTAGCTTTAGGAGAGGTTGCCAGAGCCCAGCTCTCAAAGTTGGAGCCCGAATGTGGTGGAGATTATGTCCTACTCTCTAATCTTTATGCGTCTCAGCAGCGTTGGCCCAATGTGCATCAAGTTAGGAGGACGATGGTCAGTCGAGCAGTAAGAAAAACTCCGGGCAATAGTCAATAGCATGTAATTTTAGAAAGGATGATTGTGGCCAAGTCGAATTCGGGTCAGGTCAAAAAAAAATTTGATCGGATTCAGGCTGGCCCAACTTGTTTTAATTTTTAATTTTTATTTGAGTTTTATTTAATTAAAAATATAAAGTGATCAATTTGGATTTACCAATTTTAATTGATTAATAGAAACTAATATTTTGTAGTTGATGAATATATAAAACGTGCATACTAATCAAATAAACAAGATAAAATTAAATTCATTAATAAATGATGATATGATTATAGAAAATTAAAGAAAAAGATTATAATTAAAGTGATTAATTCAATTAATTGAAGTTATGAATTTCAATTAATTAATAAAGTTTGAAATTTTATATTGAATGTATATATATGAAAGAAAATGATTATAATTAACGTGATCAATTTAATTAATTGAAGTTACAAATTTTAATTGATTAATAAAATTTGAAATTTTATAATGAATGAATATATAAAACATACATATTTAGTTCAAATGAATAAGATGAAACTAAATTTGTTAATAGAGAAGGGTAGGATTGTAGGAATGAAAGACACAGATTATAATTAAAGTGATATGTTCAATTAATTCAAGTTAGGAACTAATTAATGAAAATTGAGATTTTATAATGAAAGAATATATAAAACATACATATATTGATCAAATAAATAAGGTGCAACAAAATTCACTAATGAAGAAGAATATAATTATAAAAAATAAAATATAAATATAATTAAAGTGACAAATTTAATTAATCAAAATTACAAATAAAATTCATTAATTGATGACATAGTTTGCGGAAATTATAATCCAAAATTTTAAATGATAGAGTTTACCAAAAATCATGATAAAATAATGAAACAATGTTCTTAGTTTGGGACTGTGGGAGACTGTGAGTAGAGACTAAAGACCGAGAGAGTGGAGATTAGAGAGACTAAGAGCAGCTAATTGTTGTAATTAAGATCATCAATAGTACTATATTTAGTACTATAATATTAAAATTAAAGGATTATTAAGCACATGATAGTAATTAACAAATAATTAAATATACCTTCATTATTGAATATTTTACCAAAATATTGCCACTTGATTGGTAGATATGAGTATGTGTATGATCAGTAATCTCTGCATCAGTACCTATGGTTATATTAATATACAAATTCAAAAAATAATATAAGGTAAGATAATATAAAAAATAGACGAAATTGATATATCAAAAAGAAAAAGAGTTTACCTTCAATATCTTCATCATTTAACCAACTTCAGACACATATAAAGGCTTTCATAGTTCGAGGATCAAGTTGAACACAACGAGGACTAATAACCCAACCATCAGTCTAAAAGCAAACTATGGAGCAACAATAGATGATAGAATTGCTAATAGGTATCCTGTACTTACTTGTAGGATCGAAAAAAATATTTCCACAACTTTTCCGCCATAACAATAAATTGAACTACACGCTTTCAACTTCAATCACACAATCTTTCATTAAATATTTATCTAACTCCATCATATTGTATGAAGTCAACTCCTTTTTCTTTCATGAATTTTGTAAGTGAAAATAACAAATAGCTCTTAGAAGATGATCCTCAATGATATGGATCAAGGGGTTAGTGACGTGAGATCTTAAGTTGGGGTCAATGGTTTGAGTGCTCGAGATAATAGTTCGACGTCTTCAACTCAAATTCCAATCGCAACTTTCAAAAGAGATCCACTTGTGGGTATTGTTGAGCCTATGCAAAGGTTAGGACCAAAAGGATGCAATGGACTTTGAATAATTTAATTAAAGAAGCTCATTCTTAAGCTCAAGTCCAAGTTGCTTCAATTAAGGAGCCCAAGCAAGTCCACTTAATAAGTGTTGAAGAAGTTGGGCCAACCCAGCTTGAAAAGTAAGGCCCATCGACGAATTTGCTATTTGTAGGTTCCTTCTTTGTAAGGGACAATTGAACAAATCCTATAAGGTCTCTTGTTTCTTAAAAGTCAGTTTCCTAGTAGGTTAAGTAAATCATGTAAGATCTCTTGTTTCTTAAAAGTTAGTTTCCTAGTCGGTTAAGTAATTGCAGGTTTAAGGTAATTCCTTTTCCACAAAGGATTGTCCTTTTTGGTTGTAGTTTTTGGTCAACCCCTCTCTTAAATATAAGGAGGTTCGATTATCACTATGGGCCATACTTTTATGACATTTTTTTGTTAGGTTTTTCTTTATTATTATTCTTGTTGAATAATTAGAATGTATGGCACAAGTTTCATTCTTTGTATGAGAATTATTTGTTGTTCTTCTTTCAATTTTGTGTCATTCAATTCATAATTTGCTTGAATTGAGTATGCATGTTCTTGAGGGTTAAGTTACAAATCTCTTGAAACAAATTTTGTTCTTCTTTGCTTATTCAAATCTTCTTCATAGTTGAATATCAAGTGGTGAATTAAGAAAAGTCTTGGGTAAGTTTTCTTTATATATATGTTCTCCACAATTTCTTATCAATTTGGTATCAGAGCCTATGCTATCTTGATGAATAATTTTGTGCTTCTTGAAATTGCATTCTTGGAGCTCTTAATCAATCTTAAATTATTTCTTGATTGATTTCTTTTGTGTCAAGAATTTTGCCTTTAGGTCAATTTTCTGTCCAAATTTAATTTTGTGGCAATTTTCTTTAGGTAACTTCGCTACCTTTACTTAAAAAAACAAAAAGCCAAAAAAAAGAAAGGGAAAAAAGTTGTGTTCTTGGAAAATTTCCTTATGCGAAGTTGTTATTTTTGGAAACTAAATTTCCTAGTTATGAAAGGCATTACCAATTTGGGACATATTTTACTTGCAAAGAAAGAATTCTTACTTGCCTATTTCTATGTTTCCATATTAGTAGGAAGGTCAATATTGCTGAAATTGGCCACTTTTAGTCAATCATATTTGTAATAGGAATTGTTTCCTTTTTAAGTGCTTTGATTGACACCCATATTGCATATTTTTACTGCTCGAAGAATTACCGAGATACCCTCACCAGAAATTGTGCTAACTTATGACATATTGTAATATACTTTCATATTCTAGATTATCTTTGCAAATTATAATTGAGCCATTCTTGTTCTTTGATCTCCTAACTTGTTTTCTTTGTGCTACTTTGCCTAAGAATTAACATTTATTATTCATTGCACTTAAGAAGACAAGAAAAGAGTGGTAAAAGGCTAAGTTTTTATTACATCTAGTTGTAAAAGTCTATAGTAGAGTGAGACACTTAAGCTTGAGAATGAGCTTCTTTAATTAAATTATTCAAAGCCTCTTACATTCTTTTGGTCCTAGCCCTTATCATAGGCCAAACAATACTTACAAGTGGATCTCTTTTGAAAGATGAGGGTGGAATTTGAGTTCAAGACTTGGAACTCTTATCTTAAACACTCAAACCATCGACCCCAACTTGAGACGCCATGCCACTAGCCCCTTAATCCATATTGTTCTGATATCACATTTCTGAATTTGATGGCAAATTTGATCCTGAAGCTTACTTAGATTAAGAATTGAAAGTATAAAGGATTTTTTACGTCTATAATTTTTTTCTAAAGAAAAGAAAATTAAGCTAACCATTGTTAAATTCCAAAATTGTGCAGCTAATTGGTGGAGTAACCTTGTGCGTGAACGTAGAAGGAACGAGGAACCCTCTATTTCTTTTTTAGCATGGACTAATTGGCATAATGAGGAAGAAGTATATTTTAAATGCCTATTTTCGTGAATTATAGAACTGGGTATAAGAACTAAAGCAAGACAATCAAACTGTAGCTAAATACTTTCAAGAGTTAGAGGCATTGAAAATCAAAGTTGGCACTAAAAATGATGAATCGACTGCTTTAGCCAATTTGTTTGGAGGGTTAAAATAACTAATTTCCTAGAGACTTGAGATGCAAGGGTACATTGATATGAATGATTTGTTAGAGAAAGTCATGATTGATGAGAGACATATGAAGAAGAATGCTTCTTCTTCTTTTAATGTAAAGACTCAACCTAACAATGTACATTGGCAGCAAAAGAAACAATAGGGCTAAGGGAAACTCACCTAACCTAAATGCCAATAAAAATATGTCATTTAAACCTTCTAAATTTAAGACTAGTTCTTCAAAATTGGGCCAAAATCGAAACCAACCAAAACATGTCACATGCTTTAAGTATCTAGGTATGGGTCATATAGCATCACAATGTCCTAACCAAAAGGTGTATATCTTGTTAGAGGATGGGACTTACATTAGTGATCATGAGTACGATGATATGCTTGAATTGACTCAAGGCGACGAGTAAGAAGGTGTTGAGGGGGGACAAATTTGATGAAAAATTTGAGGTTAAGGGGTCTAATGAAGCATTAGTAGTAGTCTAAACCTTGAATACACAAATCTCACTTGAGCTAGATGATGAGTAATGTACTAACATCTTCCATACAAGATGTTTAGTTAAGAATGAGGTATGCCTTATGATTATTGATGGAGGTAGTTGTACTAACTGTGTTAGTGAGCATCTTATTACTAGGTTGTCACTATGTACTATGTGGCAGCCTTATCCTTACAAGTTGCACTGGTTAGATGATAGAAGTGAGGTAAAGGTAAAATGTCAAACACTTATTCATTTGTCCATTGGAAAGTATCAAGATAAGGTGTTTCGTGATGTTATACCTATGGGTGCATGTCACATTTTGTTGGGGCGTCCATAGGAGTCTGATAGTCGCAAGAATAAAAATGGATATACTAAAAAGTACTTTTTTGTAATGAAACACCTTTCCCCTAAAAACGTTGTAGGCTCACAAATCAAATTAAGAGGAGAGAGAGAAAAGACAAGGTGAGCTACAAAATTCAAGTGAGGGGAGAGAAGAAAAGGAAGCATTAGTTGAGCTAAAGGTGAAAAATTAAAAGCTAGTGAGAAAAAAGACAACTTTTATGCAAGTTTGAGAGATGTAGATAACGTTATCTTTACTCATACGCCTTTTTCCTTATGATTTATAAAGAAAACTACTTTGCTACTAACGAACTACAAAGTGATTTACCCACTGAGGTTTAAATTATTTTGTAGGATTACGAGGATGTCTTTCTTGAGAAGATGCCAAAGGGGCTTCCATCCTTTCGAGGAATCAAGCACCAAATCGATTCCTACCTGGTTCGAGCATTCCTAACTAACCAACATATCAAGCCAATTGTGAGGAGACAAAAGAGCTTTAATGTCAAGTTGATGAACTTCTTGACAAAGGTTTGGTTAGAGAGTCATTAAGTCCATATGTTGTGCCTATCATACTTGTACCTAAGAAAGATGGAACTTGGCAAATATGTGTTGATTGTCATGATGTTAACAAAATAACTATTAAATATTGACACCTCATTTCTAGGCTTGATGATATGTTAGAAGACTTGTATGGTGCATGCATATTTTCGAAAATTGACTTAACAAGTGGTTATCGTCAAATTTGCATGAAAGATGATGATTCATGAGATTAATGAACCATATGCTTAGACCTTCTATAAGCAAATTTGTAATGGTTTTATTTCAATGATATTTTTGTGCATAGTAGAGATGTAGGTTCTCATGTTAAACATCTTGAGCAATTACTTTCCACTTTATGCGCATAAAAACTTTATGCCAAATTGAAGAGATGTGGCTTTTATGTTCCCAAAGTTATATTTCTTGGGTTTATTATGAGTAAAGATGGCATCAAAGTTGATGAGGCTAAAGTTAAAGCCATTGTCGAATGGCCTACACCTAAGTCTGTTACTGAAGTAAGATCCTTTCACAGTTTGGCTAGTTTTTATCGGAGGTTTGTGAAGGATTTCTCAACTAAGGCAGCCCCACTAAATGCATTAATAAAAAAGAATGTGAAGTTCGAATGGGGAGAAGCACAACAGCTTGCATTCGAGTCCTTAAAAAAGGATTTAATAACTGGACTAATATTATCTTTACCTAACTTTGAGCAAACTTTTAAAATTAAATGTGATGCTTCTGGCATACATATTAGTGCTAGGCTAATGCAAGAGGGTAAGTTGATAGCATATTTTCTGAAAAGTTAAATGGTGCATATTTGAACTATCCAACTTATGATAAAGAATTTTATGATGTCATTAAGGCTTTGGAAATATGGCAACACTACTTAATGATTAAAGAGTTTGTAATCCATACTAATCATGAATCTTTTAAATATTTGCATTGTCAAAACAAGCTCAATAAACAACATGCTAAGTGGAGTGTTTTTCTTAAATCTTTTCCTTATGTCGTTAAGTATAAAAATGGTAAAGAAAATGTTGTTGCTGATGCATTTTCACATAGGCATAGGTGGGACACTAAGTTATTAGGATTTGAATATGTGAAAGATTTGTATAAACATGATCCTAATTCTCAAGTGTCTATGTTACATGTGAGTTTGGTGCAGTTAATAAGTTATATAGAAATAATGGGTTTTTGTTTAAAGGGAAAAATTTTTGCATGTCTAATTGTTCTATGCGTGAATTGTTGGTACGTGAAGCTCATAGTGGTAGTCTTATAGGACATTTTGGTATTCTTAAAACTCTTGATGTGTTGCAAGAACATTTTCATTGGCCTAATATGAAGCAAGATGTTGAAAGAATTTGTAAAAGGTGCATTGAGTGCACAATGGCTAAATCAACGTCTAAACCACATGGACTATACATGCCACTTCCCATTCCCTCATCTGCTTAGGTTGATTTTTCTATAGATTTTGTGTTGGGATTGCAATGATCTCAACGAGGGAATGATTCTGTGTTTGTTATAGTTGATCGTTTTTTCAAAATGGCATAATTCATTACTTGTAGGAAAACTGATAATGTTATTCATGCGGCTGATTTATTCTTTCAAGAAATTGTTAGGTTGCACAGTATTCCTCAAAGCTTTGTGTCTTATAGAGATGTAAAATTCTTAAGCTACTTTTGGAAAACTCTTTGGGAAAAACAGGGAACTAAATTGTTGTTTTCTACTACTGCTCATGTCTAAACTGATGGTCAAACTAAAGTCATAAATAGGACACTTGGTACCTATTACGAGTCAAAATCAAATGAAATTAGAAAAGTTGGGAGTCTTAGTTACTTATAGTTGAATTTGCTTATAATCTTACAATTCACACTGTTGCCAACTATTCTCCGTTCGAAGTTATATATGTTTTCAATCTACTAACCCCTTTGGACTTATCTCCGTTACCTGTTTTGAGTTCTTAAGTGTAGATGGAGTCAAGAAAGTTGAATTTGTCCAAAAAGTTGTATGCCAAAGTGCATAAAACCATAGAGCGCAAAACTAAGCATTATGTACGAAACGCCAACAAGGGAAGAAAAGAGGTCATTTTAGCTTGTCAATTGGGTCTAGGTTTATACTCGCAACGAAAGATTTCTTACTTCCCAAAGAACAAGACTCCATTCTAGGGGTGATGGCCCTTTCCAAGTTGTGGCTAGGTTGAATAGTAATGCCTACAATCTTGATCTTCTAGGAAACTATCATGTTAGTGCAACTTTTAGCGTATCTGATCTTTCTCCTTTTGAATTTGATGTAGATCTATTAGATTCGAGGACAAATCATTCTGAAGAAGGGGGGAATGATATGGATCAAGGGGCTAGTGACGTGGCATCTAAAGTTAGGGTTGATGGTTTGAGTTTTATAAATCAGAGTTCAAGGTCTTTACCCCAAATTCCACCCTCAAATTTCAAAAGAGACCTACTTGTAGCTATTGTTGGGCTAAGATAAGGGCTAGGATCAAAAGGATGCATAAGGCTTTGAATAATTTAATTAAAGAAGCCCATTCTTAAAACCAAATTACCATGATCTCGATCCTAAATTTTGTTCATGCTGAGTTGAAAATCATTAAACATATCAAACTAGAACTATTTAATGACATCTATATGTTCTTGAGCTCTATCACCACACAATATATTATATATAAAATTAACCCCTTCTGTCTTGTGTCTTAAGGGTAGAACAAATAAAACTGCAACAATATGTTCAACTATATACCAATAAAAATTCAACTTCTCCATCAGTTGCCCTGTTATAACTTCGAATAACCTTATTGAAATCATACATCCAATCAAATAAAGCTTTCTTTAGCTCACATATAGTGCTAAAGTAATAATGTGACGTTGGATATTTTGTTCCCAAGGACAAATCAGTCATAGTATAAAATCATTCTAACTTCTCACAAAGTTCTTTAGCCAATTTCCAATGGTCTTTTGTAGGTATGTAATTGAAATGGGAATCTCTTTGTCTCAGTCTAATAAACACATCAACATATTGGATTGTTGACTCCAACATCTTGAGTTCCCTCTAGTTAGAAAATCCAAAACCAACTTTTACGTACTCAGAATGCATAGTTGTTATGTTGTTTCTTCAAAAATTTCAACTCTTTTAGATGTTGCACTCCTACTACACTATTCCAAACCAAATCTAGTGTTTCCTTTATGATATCCAATCTATCATTCACAATCAAATTCAGAATATAAAACGCATATGTAATAATCTTTCACTAACCAACAAGCTCCAAGCTCCAAGCTGTATCTTATTCTTCAACTTTTCAATCATAGCATCATCAGTGTTCCAATTTTCGATTGTTATGGTGGATAATTTCTACCCCTAGTACCGAATTACAAATCTCCGCTAAAGGAATATGCTCATCCATCTAAAACAATTAACATATAAATATATTTGTCATTCATAATCATAATTGATAATTTATAAACACATGGCTGTGTAGTCTCTTATAAGTGATAATTGATAAACTTCAACTCTATGATTATGTTTTATGTTCCTTTTATTCTCTCTTGGTGTGTATATGACCATGTAAGTCACTAAGATCATGTCACGTAATATACACGAACATGTATATATTTTTACAGACTTACACATTCACACATATGCCTTTATATATGACTGTGTAAGTTTTGCAAAACACCTCCTTCCTATATGCAACAATCCCAAAAACTTCAGTATTTCACATCAATCTTCAATTAAAAGATTCAAAACCATAATATGACAAAAGAACTTTTAAAAAAATGTCATTTGTGCTAGGATATTATTAGGCCTTAAGCCCAGGCCAATACTAAGCTCAGCAATATTATATCTTTTAGGCCAGAGCCCTGACCCAAGTGCCACCGTCAATTATTAGGGGAAGAAAAAGTAAATTTGGTCTTCTCGTTTTCATCACAAATCTTAACATTTTAAATTGCTCTAATATTCTCAAAACATTTAAATTCAACTTTTTTACATAGAAAAATAGAACAAAATTGAGCTATATCAATTATATCATTAGTAAATTGTCAAGAGTATATTACTTTTTAGTTCACTTAAATTTGCACCCAAATCTCTACCTTTCGACTTCTCTAATATTTTATTAACTTCAGTCCAGTTGATTAATATTTTAAATTATAAACAGTAGTATATACTTTTTACTTTTTAGAAACAAAGATGTGAAATGACGCGCCAATTCGATTTTGGCGGGTATAAAGTAAATTCA
The DNA here is from genome assembly GCA_025531925.1 of Erythroxylum plowmanianum. Taxonomy (NCBI): domain Eukaryota; kingdom Viridiplantae; phylum Streptophyta; class Magnoliopsida; order Malpighiales; family Erythroxylaceae; genus Erythroxylum; species Erythroxylum plowmanianum. The sequence continues at coordinate 32,410,489 of JANVCQ010000003.1, forward strand.
AATTAAGAAAAGCTTACGGAGAACACCTCAAGCGGACCAAATAAAATCAAATACGACTCGCTCCCTTTGTTATCAGTTATCACGTTAGAGTTAGAGCGCTTTGTGCTCTTTCTTCTTTTACTCCCTCTAGATCTAGAAGAAGCTGAAAAGTGAATATGGGGGATCCTACTCATCTAGAAAAAATGGGCAGAGAACTCAAGTGCCCTATCTGGTAAATCTTCTCAAATCCCTTTTATTCCCACTTCTCACTTCTTCTGTACAGCGATTCATTTGTCAAACTTTCTTTTCTCTGTTTCTGACAGCTTGAGTCTACTCAACTCTGCAGTTTCGTTGCTATGCAATCATGTATTTTGCAAGTAAGCATGCTTAGTGTTTGTTTATTTTGGATTTTATCTGTTTTATTTGTGGTAATTTTTGAAAATTTATTTTTGGTGAATTTCAGCGTATGTATTGTGAAGAATATGAAGTCTGGCTCCAATTGCCCAGTTTGTAAAGTGCCATATCACCGTAGAGGTACATCACTTTTCTTTTCCTTAGCTAGTTTGTTTGAAGATGGATAAAAAAGACATCAATTGGACATTTAGTTTGGAGTTCGTTTTGCTGAAACACTCTGCGAGTTCAAATAATTGTAATTGGAACAGCTCTAATACTAAGTTCTCATTATTTTAGAGCTTTAATTTTGGTGTCGTCTGGTATCCTGAAGGTGCTAATCATGAAGGAAATGCTTTTTTTGAATTCACTGAGCTTCAGCAATTGGTGATTTATCTTGTCTTAAAAGGGTGTTTGTGAAATTTATGCAGAGATTCGTGCTGCGCCACACATGGATAATTTGGTGAGCATTTACAAAAGCATGGAAGTTGCTTCAGGATTTAATATATTTGTTACACAGAATGCTTCAACAGCTAAGTTATCAGGTAATATGGTATGTGTTTGTGCCTAATAGTAATCCAAATGAAACCGGGCTTCTTCAAACAACAAGAGAAGTAAATTAATATGAGGGGACTAAAGGAACTATATTTGACAACTGATATCTAGCATCTTTTCTTTCATAGATTCTAATTTCAATTGCTTAGATTCCTTCCTATTTGTTGAGCTGCATTGTGTCTTGAATCTATAGGTCAAGAAAAAATGTTGGCGTGCTGTTGGATACAAATTCTTGTGTAATTGGACAAAAGAAGATAAATGTTCCTTTTGTTTTATGCATATATTGCAATATCTTGTTCGGTCCATGTCAATTGCCAGCATATTTTTTTAGCCATTGTGGATCATGGTGGATGTTCATTATGCTCAAAATGGTTTTATTTTAGTTTCGTGAGGTTTTGAAATTTGCATTTTTGTTGTTTAGAATGACTATATAAGAAATGTCCTGGCAAACTGAACTACCAAAATGTCATCTGTTTTTGCCATTCCTTGTTGTCATGTTACAGAGGAGCTAAAGAAAGATTGCAAAGCAATTTGTGACGGAGAAGTTACTGGTAGGTTTTGTCAAGTTTTGGGCAATGTTCGCAAACCCAATCAGAAAAGACCAAGAAAGAATATGAAAACCCACATTGAAAATTGTGGTTCTGCCGAAAATAAGCCCTCCTTTCCAACAAAGAAAAGGGTACAGGTTCCACGATATCCTCTTTCAGGGCCCCCGTCACTGCCTGAGAAGGTGGAAGTTGGATCGGGTGAAACCAATGATGATGGACAGAAGAGTAATTCAGTAGGCCTAAACAACAATTCTCTTATTACTGGAAATGTAGAACCTGTGCTTTCGCCTTTCTTCTGGTTGAGAGATGATGAAGGTGTAGAGAGCTTAAGTCAGGATACTGACGGAGATCAACTTTGGTTTATAACACCGCCAACTGTCCCTACTTTCAGTGATATTAAGGAGTTGGATGAAAAGAGCCCCTCTAAATCATCTCAGAATGTAAGTTTTTATCAATTCATTGCAGCCTATATGTATTACTAGTAGCAATATTTCATTTAGCAGATGTATTTGATTATAGTCCTGGTTGGTCCTATTAGCCAAGAGGGAAAGTGGAAGGAAGGCATTTGTAACGATGATGCAATAAGTCGATCCTTTTCTTCCCATATGCATACTCCCCCTCCCTTTTGTTCTGTATACCAAACTCAACTGCTATCATATGAGCTGGTAATCATGCTCTTCGTCTTATATAGCTACCATTAGTTTGTTCTTAGTCTGTATATCCTAATTGATTCCAGAAGTTTTAAGTCTTAAAATGTATACGAGCTTTTGATCCACTCGAATATTACTAGCTACATGTTACCTGTGGTCTTTCAGGTTACTTGTGGTCTCTGCATGTGTCAAATGAAATTAGTTCTTTTGTGTGAAAGACAAGAAGCATCCTAAATCTTGCTTATAATCAGTTGTTTGATGCCACAAAATTAAATGCTTTGGTTAACATGATGTAGGAGGCAGTATCTGCAAAATCAAATGCTTTAAATCTGTTTGATAGTCAGACTTTTAGATGTACACAAAGAGCTTCTCCACCTATACTTCTTCCAAGTCCAGTGAAGCTGCAGGTACACAGTCCACCCAATATCATTTTTTTATTTCTATTACTTAAATCCTCACACTTGACTAAAGTTAAAGAGAACATAGGGTGAAGATGCTGTTGGAATTGGTAAAAACAAAGAGGAAAGATCAGAAGCTTTCTTCTCCACTGCTCATCAAATTGAGGAATCTCATGTTGAAAATAAGAAATCTGTGAATACCAAGCAAGTAATCAACAGGGTAGATGACTTCATGCCGAGTGTATTATCTTCAAGAACCAGAGGCACCAACAATCAGGGTGATTATAATAAATCCAACAAAAGACGTAAGAATGTTAGGAAATCTGTGACAGAGAAAATTGTCGATGAGAATAAAGGCCAAAGTTGTGATGTTTCTATTGAATCAGAGTCAGTGGATGGGGGATTTTTGCATAAGGAAGCACTTGACAGTAGGGGCTGCTCTTCTAGCTTTAGAGAATTTAGGAAGAGGGCTAAGAAGGCTGATTTTCTTACCTATGCAACTGAGTCAAAACTGGAAAATATACCTGACTATAATGCAAGAGAAGAAACTGCAAATCTAGCTGATGAGGAGATGATTCCGGCGTTACCTGCTTCATTGGTTAAGACTAACCAAGATTATAATATAGAGGCAGCAAGTAAAGTGCTAAGGAAGAGTTGTATGCAGAATCGGAGTATGAAGCGCTCTTTGAGTTCAACGAATAAAAGGAAATTGGAAGAGGCTTGTTCAATTCAACACAAAACAGACGAAGATATAAGTGCTCAATTACCTTCTGTCCATGGAGTTGAAAATAATATATCAGAGACCAAGGGTGAGTTTGAGGAACATGGCAAAGGGAATAGGTCTGCATTGTTTTCTGAAGATAATCAAAATTTAATAAGCTGGGGAAATAAGGAAGTTAGGGGCATCGCAGCGGCAGATGAATTAATGATCGGTGATTCTGAAGACGAACTTTGTAGTGCTTCTGCAAAAAAAGGGCAGCCCATCCAAATTGTTAATGTTGCTTCTGCAAAGGAGGCTCAACCAGCTGAAGGGGTTTTAAGCTGTCTGAAGTCTAGAACTCCTGATATCTCTCTGAATTTGGCGAGTAAATCTCAAGCTAATGGAATGTCTTTGAGGAAATGCACAATCAGATGTGCATTTTGTCATTCTGCAGAAAACTCGGAGGTGATGCTACTTCCCAATTATTATGCTGCATAGTTTTCATGTCCCGTCATCTAATTGAATGAATTAGTATTTGAGCTTCCTGCCTTCTATTCTTAAAAATTCCAGGTTTCTGGAGAGATGGTTCACTATCACAATGGCAGGCCTGTGGCTGCAGATTTTGATGCTGGATCCAAGGTCATACACTCTCATAGAAACTGTACCGAGTGGTAAGATTTTCGTTCAGTTATGATGGATGGACTATGTTCATTGAATCCTTCAGTTCTTTTCATTTGCTTAACTCGTAATAGTGTTGCACAATCACCTTAATACTTCCTACCAAGCAAAGCAAGGGAGAAAATTGATCCAAGTAAAAAACAGAAAGCTCTGTAGTTCCTCAGCTAAGTGAATTCCTTTCGCCTTTCTGGCGATTATCTGGACAGATTTATCTCCAACCATTTATAGTTAATGCAGTGGGCTCTTAATAATTGCAAACATATTGTGCAGGGCACCTAATGTCTATTTTGAGGATGATACTGCAATAAATCTTGAAGCTGAATTATCTAGAAGTCGTAGGATTAAATGCTGTAGTTGCGGACTCAATGGTGCCGCTCTCGGATGTTATGAGAAAGGTTGCCGAAAGAGTTTTCATGTCCCTTGTGCAAAGTTGATTGCTGATTTTCGGTGGGATTATGTATGCAGATTAGACTGTTTCTCACGATCGATTTAGGTTCTGCTCAAATGCTTTTCCATCATTTTTACGTTCTTTCTCCAATCATTTTCAACAGGAAAACTTTGTCATGTTATGTCCGCTTCATTCATCTTCTAAATTGCCTTGTGAGAATCCAGGAACTAAGGAGAGGAGAATGGCATCCATTCAAAACGGGTATGTTGATACTTCAGTTTGATTTTCCAAATAGACCTCACATTAAGCTTTGCAGTGAAACTTCTCCAAAACTTAAAGATCTTGTCCTATCCCTTTCTCTTACGTTCCTTCTCTTTCAGTAAGATGCAGAATCAGAAGAATCGAGTTGTGTCTAAGCAGGCAATCAACACATGTCCATATTGGAAATTATTTATAGGATGCAAAAAGCCGGTTCTTTGTTGTTCTGCTCTTACAGCTATAGAACAGGTATGACACTTGCAGATTCTTCTTTTTCTCCTTTATTGGCACACAGTGAAATTGCTTCAATTAGTTTTTAATTCATGCTTCTGCAGGAAACCATTGCTGGGTTTGAGAGATTATGTGGAGTTACAGTGTTAAAGAAATGGGATTCAAATGTCACACATGTCATTGCATCAACCGATGAAAATGGAGCATGCAGAAGAACTTTCAAATTTTTGATGGGCATCCTAGGGGGGAGATGGATACTGAACATTGAATGTCAGTACCGTGGTTTTGCGTTCATAGTGCTTAACTTGCAACTATTTGCTCATAATTTATAACTTGCTTTTAGTGAACATTTTTTTTTGTCCACAACTTTTTCTTTTTTCTGCCCTTGTTCTTCCGTACAGGGGTCAAGGATTGCATGAAGGCCATGAAACATGTTGATGAGGAACAATATGAAATTGGTGTGGACACTCATGGAATCAGGGATGGCCCTCGACTTGGAAGACTGAGGCTCCTTAACAAGGTTATTCTGCTCTGCTTGATTTCAAGTTCAACTTCCTTTTGAATCCTCTGAGTAGCATATTAAATGTCTCTTTGTGGATTACCTTTACCACTGCACAATTTTTTCACCAAAAGAACATATTGCCCCCTATATTTATGTTTGTTCTGTGTTCAGATTCTGCACTGCCTTGCAAAGTTTGTATACTTATCATGTGAAGTCGCAATAATTAAAGACATCGAAACTAGCTAGAGTAATTCCACATATTTTTTTTGTGGGTTTTTATACGAACCCTTGTGCTTATTAGGCTAATGCAAATTTAAGACAAATTGACACTGTTTTATTATGTACAGCAACCGAAGATTTTTGAAGGGTTCAACTTTTATCTGTTGGGAGATTTTGCACCCTCTTATAAGAGATATCTACAAGATCTTGTAATTGCTGCTGGAGGAACCATTCTACAAAGAAAACCTATTTCTGGGGGTCAAGCCCTGATATCGGATTCCTCTGCACCTTCAACCTTCGTAATTTATAGCAAGGAGATGCCTGAGAATTGTGATCGCAGCAAAAAGGATATGATCTTAACCCAGAGAATGTCTCGTGCAGTGACTCTGGCACGTACAACTGGAGCCAAAATGGCAAGCAATTCATGGGTTTTGGATTCGATTGCAGGCTGCAAGCTGCAAAATCTTGATGAATAATTTGTTATTACCAGTGGTGGTCCTACAATTATAAAAATGGTATTTGGTGAAAGGATAAGGCAGTTTAACTAAATGTGTTGGTTGACATATTAGTAAACTCAGGATGTAAAAGTAGAACAGTTGCTTCTTTTTCTGTTAAAAAGTCTCCCAAGCATAGGCATCGTGTAAATGTTCATTCCTTAATGTGACTTTTGTTATTGTCCCGTATTTGTTGGATTTAATAAGAAAACCCTTCATATTTCTTGCTATCGTGCCTTAATCAGAACATAATTACCCTTGATAGTAATGAGGTTTTGCCGTTATGGAACATCGTTAAGAAGAAGCATAACGAAGGAAGAAAGTTAATGCATAACACAAATAATGCAGTTAGACAACTATTCGGAGGCAATGCACCTAGATTAAGTAACTAGTCGAATCATATGCCTAATGGGAGAGGGACACATTACATATGCTTTCTCTTTATTGGTTAAGTCCAACGATACCAAAAGCGTATCCCTTCCCTTCCCTTGTCATAAACACTTCATCCTTGTTTCTTCTCATTAGGCTTACCGGCGTAAATGTCAGCTCTGGAATATGCAAATTCGCCACTCTTCTCCTTCTGTGTTGAGATCATAAGATTGAAACGTTCGAACAATTTCTCTAATACTGAAATATCATCTTCAATATCAACCTGTTGGTCATTCCTCGAAGCCAATCTTTGCCTAAAGCAACGTATCCGTTCAAGCCCAGCTGCCACTCCTACCTCAATCTCCTCCATTGTTGAACGGATCTCCATGTTCTTCTCTGTCGCATCTCTGTATTTCCTCTTCAAAGAGCGATAACTATCGAGGGATCTCAAGAGTTGCTCTGAAAGTCCCTTGTTTCTCTCTTGAAGTGCCACATTTCCTTGAGCCTCTCCTGATCCGCTCGCTTTCTTCTCCTTCTGCTCAGCTGCGGCGGCGCAGGATTGTAGCTTTGCCAACAAGTTCGCGTTTTGAGCTTTCAGATCATTGACATGCTCTTCCATTTCATTCAATTCATGAACTTTCTTTGCAAGCTCGCAAGCCATAATCTCTTTCTCCTTTCCCAAGCTTGAACACATAACTTCCAAGCTTTTTCTTGCTGCCATGCTAGCACTGAGCATTTTCCTCAACTTGTCACTTTCATCTGCTGACGCTTCTTGAGGCTTCTTCTCTGGCACAGGGGTGATGCCACGACTAGGCCTCAGCTCTGTGTTGCATCGCCTCAGTTCTGCCATTTTTCTCTTGCCGGGTTGAGATTTTTCGATTCTCGATTTAACATCGTCTAGAATTGTCATCATTCCAGCAATTCTTTGCGGTCTACGGTCATCGTTGTACCTAGAGCTGGCCTCATTATGATCATGAATAATTTTCAGTAGTAGCTTCACATTTGTGGCAACACCTAAACCGAGAAAATGAAATCAATCAAAGAACATCGTTAATAAATGCATACGGATCAATATCATACCAATCCAATATTTATATATCTTTTGTCACCTTCCGGTAGTCATGAACATCGGTCGTGCTATAGATCAGCTTTATCGACAATCATGAACATTACTGAAAGAAGAAAATTGGGTAGGAGGAGACAATGTATTCCATTACCTTCTAAACTATAATCACCGGATGAACTGCTCTCGTATTGGCTTGGGGATGAGGGCGCTAGCTGTGGAGATGAAAAGGCTCGAGCTTTGTTAATTTTGTCCATGTGGGAAAACAGAGAAAAGACCTTCAGGAGCAAAAGAACTTAAGACGGTCCAATTGGGTTGCTGACATTTAATGGAAGCAATGGGGGGGTTGCAGAGAAGAGCTAGAGGTGTTTTGAATTGAAAGAAAAGAGAGAGGATAGTGATCTATATGAACAATAGCATAGAATATATTAGCTGTGTTGGTTTTAGAGATCCAAAAAAGAGAGAGACTGCTTTTGGCACTCTCCTCTCTCTTGTGTTCTCTTACTGAGGGTATTGTTTTGTTTGTTTGTTGCTATATTGTATTGTAACCTGTTTTGCTCCGTTTTCATGTGGGAGTTTGGTGGTTTTGTGAATTGGACGGTTCATGGTTGTAAACATGCGAAATTATTGGTGACAGCTTGACTTTTTTATTGGCCGTTTGTAAGTTTGACTTTGTTGTGCCAAAAATGGGTGGAATCCTCAACCCATGCTTTGTTCAGCACCAAAATTTGTAAAAGGTTGCTGCTGTCTTTTTAAGTAACAAAACTGATAAGATACTTGGAAAATATTGCACCCTTACTTTGGGTTTTGATTAAGAAATTTCATATTTTAGCTAACTATAATGTCCATTCTTTTCGTATGATCTTCTATAAATATCCGAACAACTTGAGGCATCATTTTAGTATAAATTTTTTTAAAAAAATTTAAGATTAAAATGTCATTCTAAGTTATTCGAATGAAGTTGAACCATATTACTTAAATTTAACCGAACATTTGATTAAACTTAAACCTGATTAACTACACAGTCGATTCATTACTATTTTTAGAATTCTAAACTTGATTGTAATTAATAGTTTTATGACTATCTTTTGAAGATATAAATATTTTAGTCTAAGAAATAATTGACTTATTAAAGATATTTAATGTGAATATCGTGATCACCACATGCACTATCATTGTCTTAAAATTATATTACTGTTGCAGTGTTGTTTTAAAGTTACTTTGCAACAATTTTCAAAGTAGACATAATGCTTAGCATATAAGCCTTCCTTTCAACATCTTTCGATTTTAGCTACATTGAGGAACATGAAAATCTAGTAGCCTAATGCTGCTGTTATGCAAATATTATTTATACTCTCTTTTATGAATAAGCTGCTTGACTTGATTAGTGTGAGACTGAAAACTATGCCCACTTAAGATCACACCATTAGCAAAGAGGGAGGCATATTTTATGAAAGAGTAAAAAATCTGGGGTTCTTTGCTTTTTAAGTTGTGAGTTGTCTAAGTAGCCACCTAAAGTGTGGTCCATTGCCCACGTCAGACAGTAAGTTATGGAGACAAGATTCTAACATGGGTTATACGAGTTTTGAAAATTTAGTCACTAAATTAAGGCATGATTGGTTCATGGTTGATGGGTTTGAGAATGAATGCATCAGTATGAAATGAATCAATTTTATTTTATGATTGTAAATATAGTATTTTCACATCTAATTTTCGGAGTTTCATTCCTGACGAGGGACAAGTGTCATGGAAATCCGGTGATAACAAGCATGATTTATTTTTAAATTAAATATAATTAATTAGTTAATTAAAATATATTTAATTACAATATATAAAATATAAATAAATAATTAATTAAAATATAATTAATTAATTAATTGAAATATAATAATTAATTAATTATATTTCTCTCTTTTTAGCAATTAAATATAAGTAATTAAAATATGATGTAAAAAAATTTAACAAATTTTTATTTCTCAATATTTTTAGCAAACCAATCACTATCAATGATAATAATAATCATTCTTTTCTTTTAACCGACCATCATAATTATAGTGATTATATTCATTATCATTCCTCATTATATTCATTCTCATTTCTATTATCATTCTTTCATATAAACCAATCGCCCCCTAAAGACTTTAAAAAGTTGGATAGTAAATTGAAAAGTTAAAATGGTCAATCTGAACCATAAAATTTGTACCAAAATTCAACTTAAACTATAATATTTTAGAGCATTTAAAAAGAAATTTAATATTTTAAAAACATTTAATTTTTTATCCTAAATTGATAAAACCATTACTCCCCATTAAGATTTCGTCATTTTTTCAAACCTAAATATTGTTTCCTTTTTTTTTTAATCATAAGCTCCCCTTACCAATTAGTAAACGTCTCTGCCTCTTTTTCTTCACATTTGGTTGAATCACTAATTTCTCAAATAGTTCCCCAAACCCCATAACACTCCTCTCTTCATCGTCTTATTGTTGAAAACTCCTCTTTGTGTAGAATGACAAGATATGAACAATCTTCTTTAGCTTCCTATCTTATAAGTAAAAATAAATCAAAAGTCATTTCTTCTTTAATCTATGGGCAGATTTCATCTTGATGCTATCTTTGTTTTGATATTTACACTAACCTTTGCCAAATAACAATTCATCTGCTAAATTAAAAAAAAATCTTAAGAACATAGAAGACGTTTATCGCATGTTAAGATTTTGTAACTACTACGAGGACTCTCAGATGTGCCATGCACATTTGATTACCACCTTTGCTATTTCTCCAAGTTCGTTCATGACATCGAGAGAATCTCAAGTATATGCCTTATCTCCAAATAAGAGGACGATAAAAAGAGGATTGTTATGAGATTTGGGAAATTATTTTAAAAATTATGGATTGACGAAAAAGATAAATAATGGATAAGAAGGATAAACATGGACGGATCCATAAATTTTTTTAAGTGAGGGTAAAATTTTTCCGGTAAAATTTTTCGACGGATCCATAAATTTTTTTAAGTGAGGGTAAAATTTTTCCGGTAAAATTTTTCCGGGGAAAAATTTTATTTTTAATGGAGCAAAATTTAATGGGAGCAAAATTTTATTTTTTATGGGATCAAAACTTAAAATAATAATTTTTTCATGTGAAAATTTTTAGAGGCAATGGGGGCAAGTGCCCCCACTTGCCCCCATTGTAGCTCTGTCCTTGGGGATAAAGCTCGGGGCCATCTATTCCGTAAGAGAGGCCTACAATAAATAATAATAAATTTACATTGGATAAAATTGTTGGAATTTTGATGAAGAGTTAGTGTTTTGTTAATTTAGGGCTAAATTAAATATTTTGAAATATTAATATAAGACCCCAACATATACTCTATACGCATTATAATATGTCTAGGATGTATTAAGAACTAAACGTAAATAATTAAAAGCATCTAAGCATAGTAAGACATATAATGGTAATTAATTTTAAAAGACAAGGTAAATTGATAATTTGTTCATTTTGACACGGACATGAATAATTATATGTGAAATATGGACTAAAATGAAATTTATTGATGATGTTATATGCCAATGTGAGAACTGAAGGAAGAAAAATGATTAAATGTGCAATTTTATCTAAAGTCAACACATGGTCCAATAGAATTGAAGCATGTGTGTAAATCTAGAAATATCATAAAATGGAAGTAAAAGAGAGGAGAGAGGGATGGTGCATATGGGGTTTTAACTTCAAAGTTTTCTCTTCTCATTTTCCCTCCATTTCATCTTCTTAATCGCATCATTTTGCATAAAGAATCAAGCTAATCCTAAGTGGAAATCAAGGTAAAAGTTAGTGATTTTTCTTCTCATCTTCATCTTTTCTTGCTTTGCTTATAAAGAGCTAGAATTATAAGGTTAGAATTGAGATTGAGATATGTATTTGTGGTGTTTCTAGTTGGTGATCAAGCAAAGCTAAAAGGGAAGAGAAAGAAAAGCATTAGAAGAGCTAGTTGGCCAATTTCAAGATTTGAGACTATATTTAATTTATTTTTGTCTGTGCATATTTGAATGTGTAAAAATATTGATTTGGACATGGAGCAGTTGTTGGAATAGTGTACTAGTTTTACTTTACCTGGAATTGGTTGAATATGACAAAAGAGTAAAGTTTAGTGAAATTCTGTCTACATTTTAACCATTCTCATTGTTTTGTTTATAACTCGGCCTATAGACCTCTAAATTGGGTGATTATAATTGAGGATGAAACTTAAGATATAGTATTAAAAATCTCTAGAAGAGATCCTAATCTAATTCTAGTTGCATGACATTAGCAATTGAGATTTAAAATGATAACCTAACGTTGTCCCTGTTTTTGAGCTGCTTGAGATGTTTGGTGTATATCTCATGATTTAGATCTCCAAATGGCCTGATTTTGATTATATGGAAATTAGAGACGTAGAGAAACGAATGTTTAGAAGACCTCTAAGCCTAAGTTGAACTTTTTCTTTGTGAAAATTATTGAACAAATAGAGACCATCGTGTGATTTGCTTTCAGACTGATTTATTTACCCCTTTTTAGACCTAACATATGCTTAGGTCAAATTGCACTATTTGAGTTTTTCGCTTATGATTTTTACCGAATTATATCCGAACCTTTTTGAAGGTTTATGAAACTTTGCAAACACTAGAAATAAATGAAATATGACTTATGATATATGAATTGGGTGATTAAATATTGAAATTTAAGATTGAGCATAATGCATGCTAAAGGAAATTTACATGTTTATAGATAATTTATATGGATATTTATTGCCTATATGTTTACAATATGACCATACAAGTTTACATACTAATTTTATGAACATAATTAAGTACAATTTAACATGTTTAATATTTAAATAGAGAAACACGACTAAACAAAATATATACAAAATAAATCATACAAGTACATTTGATTTGTATATTGTTCTAATAATAGTATGTTATGAATTGCATGTATGAACTTAAATACAGATGTTATGATTTCAAATGAATATCATATGATTTGATAATATATTAATTATAAAATCGACAAATGATTAAAGGAAAATGTTACAATGTCTGTGTCATTATTTTGATAATGGATAAATAGGCATGCATATAGGGTTGTAGCGCAGTTGTTATATTTTGACACCAATAGTGTTTTCATTTCAAGACTATATTGTATCTACAGTTTGATGTCCTTGGGTATTTATAGTTCGATACCTTCAGGTATCTATAGTTTGGTATATTCGGATATCGATAACTTCCATTATCTACACTCATAGAAATGTGCAGCCTAAGACAGAAAGTAAATTAAACAGTTATAAATAAGAGATACAACATAACAACATGAGTAATTTGTGTTAATAAGCATTGAATATCAATATTTGGCTTATAAATGTGAATTTACGATATATGAATAATGTGTTGAAGCATTTTTACATTATTTTCCTTTATTAATTATGTCATTACTTTTTATATGAATTTATTATATTCATGAATGTGTTTGTGCTTTGCAAATGACCGCTATGAGTGGTCATCCAAACTAAGCATTCCCCACTAAGCTTTCAAGCTTAGCACGAATATTAATCTGTATAGGTCCAAGTAATAGGAGTAAGGCACAGAGATTATTTGCAGGGACCAAAGCCAACCGCTAGAAGTAAATGTACTTTTAGAATGTGTCTTTTTGGTTGAAAATGATTACATAAGTAATGAGGGAGCTTGTAATATTTCTTTTGGATTATCATATAAATGTAAACTTGTAATACAACTCCTAAATGATAATGTTAAGTGATATGAAATTTTGTAATATGTAATTGATAAATGTATGATGACAATCTCTATAAATAAATAGAAGTGTATGTCATGAATGTATGTACAATAGTTTAGTTCCCATATATGTGGGTGATTGTAGGTTCTGTATAGGGGGTGTTATAATTAAAATTCTTTTTGAATGCTTCAAAATGAGTATATTCAATTTACATTTAGTATAAGCATTATGGTTTAAGTTGATTCTTTTGTCAATTGAAAAGTTCTCAAAAGATTAAATACTTTTTAAATTGTTATCTTTTCATTGATATGATCAAGAGATAGAATTTTAAGTTGCATAGTTATGCAATTATTGTAATTGGAGAAATCGTTTGGGTTACACTTTCTTGTTGACCTTAAAAGATTTGTAAATGGTTTCTCTTCACCCATGATAAGGTAAGACTTATCAATGTTTCTTGTCACCTATGAGAAAGAAGATATTGAATGAAGGGTTCTTTTTAAATACGAGAAAGACTCAAATGGCACCTAGGAAGTAGATATAAGGCAAGAATTATTTGATGAACTACTATAGATTAATTTTGTCTCTCTTTTCCTATAATCTTTAATTATTATTGTGATTGATTTGTAATATTTATATATAAATGTGTCACAATCATCTACTAGTGTAGACAATTTATTTATTAGTTTTCAAATAAAGCTAAAAATGAATACATACTTTATTCCCCTCTTATATGCTATTTAAGAACTAACAAATATTAAAAGAAGATGATTAATATGCTATAATAATTTATAATTATGTAGTTGTTATATTAATTGATCATTTTACTTACTTTTGTTTATAAATAATTATTTGAAATATTTTTCAAAAATATAAATCTATAAATAATTTATTTAACATTGGCATTGAGTTTAACAAATTGACGAGACAAAAAAAAAGTTAGTACTTGCAATAAGTGTAGCTAATTCGATTAAAAAAATTATTCAACATTAGATAGATGAAGCATAAAAAATAATTATTGTTTGATCTGCATCTAATAAACTAATATAAAAAAGGTAAGTCAGCATTAGCACTAAATATAGCAATTAATACGATAAGAAATTTTAATCAATAATTATTGATTAATAATAAAGATAAAGCAATCATCTTTTAAGAGCGAGTCTTGAGCAATTTGTAAGGTTACTCCTTTATAATTAAAATGTCACAAATTCAAATCATAGAAATAGTCTTTTTGTAAAATGTAAGGTTGGCAAATTGAAGATACTTGTATATTGGGGTTGTTGTATTTAAGAATGTGAATTATAATAAATATAACAAATTGATGATTTAATAAATATTATTAATTATTAATAAAATATGATAAATAATATTAATAAAATGAACTAACAATACATATTAAACATTATGGTGCTATGTAATATAAGCAATGATAATTAATAAAATATTAAGATATTTTATTATTTTTAACAATAAAACATAAAATGTTATTAATTATTCATAGAAAATAAATTACATCATCTTATTTATTAATACTAGTAGATCAAAATAAAATTTAATCAAATACTTAATTTAATATCATATTAAACATATTAATATATTATTAGTTATTAGTTAAAAGAATTGATATAACCTATTAAATACTTGTTTATATTTTTAATATAAGCAGTGAAATATAAATATTAAAATTAATAAAATAGTAAAAATAAAAATTTAACCAAAACTAAAACTGAATGTTATACTTACTAGTATTATTATGTAATAGATAAAATTTTAATAAAAATTAGGTTATTGTTAATTCTTGAGTGGTACCGATCTCGTATGAAATGGAGAATTCAAAGATTCTTTAAGCAGTGCGCTTATAAAATAAGACATTATCTATCAATAAATTAATTTATTTAATGCATATTACTGTTGGTTTATGCCCTACAGCCAATCGATTTGGTTGTAGTTTAGTGACAAATTATTTAAAGGCATTCTTTATCTTGTACATGTTTAGATGTATATGA
>JANVCQ010000003.1:32443004-32466703 GCA_025531925.1 Erythroxylum plowmanianum
AAAATTACCCTTTAATTTCTCTCACATCCTAATTATACAGATTACATTTTCAAGGCAATTTAACATGCAATTAATAAGGGTATATTAAAAATTTCATTAACTTTCTTAATAAGTGTGTATCTCTCTAAAACGATATTTGTTTTAGATAGGAGGGAATATATATATACGGAAGCTTCCACATGATATGATTGACCTTTTTATTTTTATTTATTTATTACTGCGTTTGACCTTGACGTGTTTAGTGTGCGTTGAGTAATTAGTGTTGCCGGCAACATTTTAAGACAATTCACGCTTTTAATTTGTCAGTTGCATCCAATCAATGC
This sequence comes from Erythroxylum plowmanianum, assembly GCA_025531925.1. Classification (NCBI taxonomy): domain Eukaryota; kingdom Viridiplantae; phylum Streptophyta; class Magnoliopsida; order Malpighiales; family Erythroxylaceae; genus Erythroxylum; species Erythroxylum plowmanianum. Next base: position 32,443,328 of record JANVCQ010000003.1, read on the forward strand.
CCAATCATCTTTCGTTTCCTTTTGGTCCACTCCCACAGCCTTTTGTTTTTTGCTTTTTCGTAGTTAAAATAATATTTAATTATTATACTTTTAAATAAAAATACAGAAAATTAATTTTATGAATTATTTAGGTTATTGATTTAAAATTTATCATACTTCTATTTTTTTTAAAGTGAACAATTAAACTATTATAACATTATAAACATTTATATTTACCAAATGTATTTTAAATTTTAAATCAATATGAATAGGATTGAATTTTTAGATTTAAATATATTTTATTTAATAAATAAGTATTTAAAACTTGCATTAATTATAACAATAAACTGAAATAAATTGAATTAGAAAATTTATCAAAATTAATTATACCATTAATTAATATTAAATAATAAAAAATTAAAACTAATTTTTATAATTTTCCTAAATAGAAAAGAAAGAAATTAAAACAAAAATAGAAAATCAAAAGTCAATTATATTAAAAAAATTTCCTTGAATTTAAAAATGTAAATATAAAATATAAAATAAAACCAAACGAGTCGTTAATTTTCATTTTTTAAAATCTAGTTTCTTGTTTTTTAATTTTTTTGGTACATTTTAAACTACTTATTTTGTTCTTATCAGTGAAAACTGGAATATAATGTATTTTATTTGTAAGAAATTGCATTCAGCATGTTTCTCTTATTGTTGCTTATAGCTCAAACGTTGTATCTGTAAGAAGACATGAACTTACTGTACTAAGTGTGTAAGATGATGAAGTTAACTCATCCTTTGATTTCCTTCATAAATATGACCATTTAATTGAATAGCACGTGGAAGCTAATAGCATGTCCAAGAACTCGATCTTTCTAAGTTGATGGAGGAAAGCAACCAGAGTGCAGAAAGAGACAGGTTAGCTACGCGTTCACATCCACGAGCAAAATGAAAGATGAACATGGCATAGAATGGACTCGAAATAGTAGCTAGCTAGGGGCCTAAGGGCTCAACGGCTGGAGTTTGTGGTCTGGAAATGTAACTGGTCTTTCAATGTCTGTATGCATGATTGTACTTGTATTGTTTCCTTATCATATTCACTATCAATTGTTGGACAAAAGCAGAATAAATAGAGGAGGAATATGTATATTGATGTAAAGGGGACCCCATGAGAATTTAGATTGGAGTAGTGTCTTGTAAAAGGCCAACACAAAGTGCACCCAAGTTGGAAGTGCTGTCCATTAAAAGTCCCCTTTCGAGAGTTGTTCAAAAGGAAAGGCAGCTACCCACATTTAAGACTTCCTGCTTGTTTCTTGATACCAATTACTAGACTGGAACTACCCATCAACCAAGTGTCAACTATTCGGTCACATGAACAACATAGTAGTTGTGAAGAAGCTACCTGTTGCAAATTGCAACAATTATACTGCTTATAATGTTGATAGCTATGGAAAACAAGATGATTGATTAACCAGCTTTAGCTTATTTGCTATGATACCCTCTTCTTACAGGAAAAAAGAAAAAGGTCCAATGTTAATGCCTCGAGGGGTTGGTTCTTGCTATGCCTGAATTCAAGAAGTTACGACAGGATTTATGAGTGATCTAAATTTGGTTTTGTCTCTTTTTCTTCTTATTATAGTTTCTCATTATTCCATTAAATCTGAGTAAGAAACCATCGGTCCTAAAAGTGGTACCGTGTAAGGAATGAAATTGAATAGCTCTATATGAACTACACAATTTTGGTTGAGAAATAAGTGTAGTGTGGCTACAAGCAGCTGGTCTGGGAATAACAGAGCAAGCCACGTTCCAAAACCAAAATGGATTGCTATAAATCAATACGAGTCAAACCAGCTCAGATGGTGGAGACCTAAGACACCAATCATGTCATGATATTTTTGTAAAAGGAACCAATCTTTCTTTCTTCAGGAACATATTGTGGGGTAAACGACGTAGGTCTACCTCAAGAGTCTAGAGACGTGTTTAGCAAACAAAACAAAGAAAAACAGACCCGGAATTCCAAATTTCCAATCCATGTTTATCACTGACTTCATGTTTCTAATCAAACTTCACCAGCAGAGATGGTGGGCCAAAAATTCCCACGCATTTGCCTTTACTTGTTTATCCGTTTGGCATGTAGTATACTCATGTCCTTTTTCTGTTCCTTGTGGGAAGTAATAGACAAAATTAAGTTTGAAAACAATAATTGGGGACTAGGAAGAATACATCTTAAGCCTTGAGTGATTACTAAGATTGATAGAGGATTTGGCATCAAATGTGTAAGGGATATGCTGGTTGGTATCTCTGAATTTTCATGTCTCGACATCGTAAAGATAATCTATTATAGACAACCGCAATTCATCTATTGGCACCATAGATATCCTTTTTCCTGTATTAGATTCACATTACAGTATATGGATCTTGCAGATCATGTTTAAATAATTAATTAAGCTATGTAGAGTGAGATTTCCAGGTGATCAAGTTAACAAAATTTTCTTTACTCTCTTCTGCTTATTTTATTTTCAGAACAAGATTCTCACAAGTTAGTGGCTGCTTTCTACAGTTTTTTGTCTCCAAACTCTTGTCCAAGGAATATTTTATTGTATGGATGTTCTTTCTTCTCCTGTTTTAGGGTACTATTGTTTTCTGAAATTATTCTCAGTTCCAGTCGTATTGTATTTAACTTCAATTCATAACATTCTACAGTTCAAGATATTTCAAATCAACAGTAAACAAGATAAAAGAGGTGCACCTTTTTCAAAGACTTGGAGCTTTCTTTTCCACACATATGAGATACGAGTAGTGCTTTGACTTAAACTAACTTCCAAGCTTAAATTTAGGGATTATATATTATTATGATAGTGGTGGGGCAAGTGCAGAGATCGGCGCAGCAAGATTATGCTTTCTAGTTAGATAAATATAACAAAATATGCTGCTAAAGTAAACACAAGAGATTAGTCACGTAGATAACTAGGGGTGGATCAATTGGTCCAGATTCCTCACTTAAGACTCTCCTCTAATAAGGAGGTCTTGAGTTCGAGTCATGCCAAAGGAGGAAAAATAGGCATGTTCCTATTGATGATCCTCTAGCCCCCTGGGCAAAGCTTCTTGATTGGATCAATTACGGACATCTCGCTTCCAACGGCAGTGTGAGAATTGGAGCTACTAGGAAATCTGGGGCTGATGGAAACCTGATGTTGAGCAGGGGGGAGCCAGTGATCAATCATCAGCTGAACAATCAAGTATGTGAAGACTCCAGCGGCAGTGTGGGAGTTGAAGCTACTAAGGGAACCTGGGGGCTGATGGGAACCTGATACTGAGCAGGGGGAGCCAATGATCAATCATCAGCTGAATAATCAAGTATGTGAAGACTCCTTGTGCGCAGAAGTGTACAGGTTACGTAGGAACTTGAAGGATCTTGGGATTTCAGATTTACATCCTCTAGGTTCTTGGGGTGGGGTCGTAGGGACTTAAGATTAGTCTGACTAAGTCAGGATACCTAATGTAATAAAAAAAAAAAAAAAAGATTAGCCACGTAGTAGAATGTTTAAAGACAAAGACAATAACATTGGGATGATAAGCATCAGTAAGAAACTCAAAAGCAAGAGGGGAAAAAAAAGAAGGAATCATTTGAAGGAAGCATCCTTGGAAAGAAGAGATAAGAAAAGGCAGTGAAATTAAGACCAATATTCCCGGTGCTTTGATAGGCCGACAATCGGACAAAATATGTTTGCAATAGACAATCTTCTCTTCAACATGTGATAAACAAAGTGGGATTAGTTGAAACTCATGACATCGACTTCGTAGACTACTACGTTATGTAATCTTCCTTCGTGCCTCGGAAGTGCTAAATCAATATATAGTATTGAGTTTGGAACGCCAATATTACATAATCCCTGTGTCAAGAGCATCCTAAAAATGGAAAAAAGTATTGGAGATTGGAGAAGCATTCAAGTCAGGAATCCAACTTTTTCTTTCTCGGAATTATAAAACTATGTCCACCCCATGTTCCCAAAACCGTTCACATTGCTTCTATTATTGCTTAAATTTAAATCAAAGTATATAATAATTAGTACTGCTCATAAATCTAATATTTCTAGATTTTGATACTTAAATAGAGAGTAAATGAAGGATCCTTGATGAAGCAAGACTGCTCACATGATTATGAAATTAGCACTTATCCAACTAGTCAACTATTTTGCCAAGTTTATTTTTAAAAAACACCCATATAAGCACACACTCAAAAAAAAGAGAAGAAATCAAGTCTTATAATGTCCATCCTAGTCAATATGTAGTCACAACTCCACAAGGGTAGGTAGACATGAATTATGTGTTGTTTTCTGGTGAAAAGGTCAAGAAGTTGGCAACTAAAGGGCTTGGAGATAACTTCTAATTAAAAACCATAAAAAAGCATTGAGAATAATTATGAAGTGGTTAATAGAGCTCAAGTTAACATCGAGGGAGGAAGAATGAGTTCTAATAAAAACCATTGGCTTGTTCACAAACAACAGTACATTTGCAATTAATACAAGATTCATCTTTGCTTTCAATGAATCAAAAACTAGAGAATTATTCAGTTAGATTAATAAAGAATGAAGAGCTCGTATGATCAATATGGGACTTTACAAACTTTTCTTTTTTGATTATTTTTATGTCCTTGGATGCCCTGGTCTTCTACATGTGTTTGCTTCGTTTCATGTGATTGTAGTGTGTCAACTTCTGTCAGCTTGCTGCTAGATTTTGTCCCATGATAATATTTCCATAAGCATAATTTCTCTGATGAAAAGTAAATCATATGAGATCATTAAGAAGATCTAATTAGATAATTGCTTTGCCTCGAGTTTTGTTGTTATTGAACCTGGAATAGACATGATGATGGGTAGACATGTTATTCAACAGTTAGACAAATCATAGCTGTGCACACATTGTTTGAGGGAAGTGGGTTTTGGAGTTGATATTCATAGAATTCAAGTATCTTATTTATTTGAGTTCATGTTTTGTAAGAAAACGTCAACCCAGATTCCAGGTTTTATATTTTCTCGATATCCACAATCATTATCTCGTGTACGCAGTGTAAAATGATATCTAATAGGGGAAAACTTCTACAGACTACAGTAATAAACCAGATGTACGAGTGGTAAAGATAACCACTCAATCAAACAGTGTTATTCAATAACGTAGACTTCAAATATTTTTCGGTGGCATGTTACGTAAGATTCTGAACCCAATCTTAAGTCTCAAATTTATGCATTCCTCCTTTACATAAAAGAAAAAGATGCGGTGATGTAGTATAAAGTTTTGAATCCTGCAATGTCATCATCGTTCAAGCCCCTTCACTCATTAGCCCTAATGTATGAGTTAAGAAAATCGATAGTAAAAACAGATAATAATAAAAAATATAAATTTTTTTAAATTAGATGTACTAATGTCATTAAATGTCAAGATTTCTTTATTCATTATTAAATAATTATGATAATGGTTACATTAAACTTTATCAAAAATATATTTTCAGATAAGACTGAGTGTTGCAGTTATTACTGTATTTTAGGTTGTAGATTTTATTATCTTTATAAAATATGACACGGTCTCCATCATACTTGTATCTTTAGACTGTGGATCCCCTTATTTCTCTAAATATTAGGACATGACCGTATTCTAGACCATAGATCTTATTACCTTCTCCGTGCACAAGATATAATCTATAACACGACTATGTCATAGATTGTGTTTCCTTCATAAATACCTTCACCACACCAACACGCCAATATCCCATGTCATATGCACTCAAAAAGTTTTCAAAAAATGTTTATTTCCATCCTAAAACTCCAAGATTGTATACCCGTGTATATGAGCTATATACAGCAACCTCCACCTTAGTAAACATATACTCTTCATAGGTTAGATTGTACCATTGTATGTTAATCAAGTGCTAGTAATACTTAAACTTCTCCACGGTAATTGACTTTGACAATATATCAACTGTATTTTATAAAGTGTCAACCTTTTCTAACCAGGTCTGTCCAAATGCAATCAACTTCATAATCTTGTTAAACCTCACATCTATATGCTTGATTTTTATATGATGCACTTGATACTTTGTCAAAAAATAATGTTTTGACTATCTCAGTATATTTAAACTCCACCTTGATTGAAGTCCACCTCCTTCACTAACTTTGCAAGCTATAATGCTTCTTACCATCCTCAGTCACTACCATGTACTATGTTTTAATTTTAGTTAATAACCATAGACTATAATGTTGATTTAACAAATAGGCTCTCTTATAAGAGTAAAGACAAACTATATAATATATCTCTTATTATCCAAATTGCACAATCTGGATTCAAATATTCCATAACTAAAAGATCATTGTGTTGACTTTTAAACACAATCTTATAGTTTAATGTACCCTTTAAATACTTGAATATCTACTTGGTTGCTTCCTAATAATATTTTCCAGGTTTCAACATATACTAACATCACAAACATTGTAAATAGGGATGATAATAGATCAGGTCGGGCTAGGGCATAGCTAGACCCTGTCCAAAGTAGGATATGGCCCAAGACAACAAGCCCGACCCCTAACCTAACTCGCCTGGACTTAATTTTTTTAAATTTAAAATGTCAAAACAATGCTATTTTGCATATAAAGGTCTGGCCTAGGGTCGACCTCCTCGGCCCAGCCTGAGCCTAGAGCTTGCTCGAAGCCCGATCTTTTTAGAAAAATCAGGCTAAGGGCTCATTCAACCCGGACCTAACTCTCTGACTTTGAGCCAAGTCGGGACAGGGCGGTTGCCAACTTTAAATATGAGATGAGCCAAATCTAGCTTCGTATACACTATTGCATATATTAAACATTTAACATCACCATCATATAGTAACTTAGATATATCATCAACCACAGCATCTATTTTGGACAATATTTTAGGGAAAGTTTGAAGTGATTTACCAATAGAGTGCTCACAAATTTAGCCTTACTTAGGCCAAATTTGTCTAATACCTTTTCAACATAGCTTGATTGAGATAACCATATCTTTATAAAGCTTTTATCCCTTGGAAACTACATTCTTAGTATTTTCTTGCTAGTATCAAAATCATTCATCTCAAATTTCTTTTCTTATAAGGACTTTAGTTTAGTCACATTATGTATACTCTTTATAACAATCAACATGTCATCCATGTATAGTAGTTGAAAAATAAACAATGCATTATTAGGGATCTTAATGTATACACAACATATTCATATCTCTAGTAGTCAATTTAGATAATGTAACAGTCAAACATTTTTTTACCATTATTGTGGAGAATACTTCAATCCATAAAGGAACCTTTTCAATTTACACATCAAATGTTCCTTTCTAAGTTAACTACACCCCTTAAGTTGCCCTATATAAATTTGTTTATATCACTATAAACAAAAGTTGTCTTCATATGTATTTACTTTAAATGCATATCTAGACTTACTACTAATATGATCAAAATGATGATAGAAGCATAATGAAAACCCTTAAGCTGCTCTATAAAAATTTGTTTATATCACTATAAACAAAAGTTGTCTTCACATGTATTTACTTTAAATGCATATCTAGACTTGCTACTAATGCGATCAAAGTGATGATGGAAGCATAATGAACCACTCATGAAAATATTTCTTCATAATCAATCCCCTTTGACTATGCGTACCCTTTAACTACTAGTTGGGCCTTGAAAGTTTCTCCTTCTTTTTCTACTACTATTGGTTTCTTCTTTTATACCCATCTTTACCCTATATAAGCCTCTACCCTTTGAGAAGCTATACCAACTCTCATGTTCAATTCTTGTTCAAAGAAACTATACCAACTCTCATGTTCATAGCCTTTTAAAAGTTAGTTAGATCTCATTGCTTATAATGAGTGTGAAGGATATCAAGTCTTCCTAACTATATCTATTTAGTGGCCTAGTGGTACATCTCGTTTATCCTTGTTTATATTATATTGGTGTTTTTATTTTGAAATTAGTCTATTTTTCAAACTAGAAGCTTCTTTTAAGTCTATTCCATAATGACTTAGTTCCATTTATACCTCCTTTGTACTATCCTTTATCGATCCTCACATATTCATTTCATATGTTTGATTCAACATATGATGCTCATTAAATACTACATCCCTATTAATTATCTTTCTCTTTGATGTTGGGTCTTAAAACTTATATCCATGTGCACCTTTAGGATAGCTAATAAAGATACCCTTCTTTAACCTCAAATCAATTTTAGACCTCTTATCATTATGAACATGCACATAAGCAACACAATCAAAGGTTCTCAGATAAATCTACTTTACTTCTTGTCCATACTTCTTTTTCCACTCTCCCATCTAGGATGTTCATGGTGATTTATTGACAAGGTAACATGCTATGCTCATTAATTTTTCCTAGAAAATATTAAGAAGCCCTTCTTTCAGCCTCAAACATTTGGCCATAGTTATATATTTGTTTATTCTATCTAAAACATTATTCTATTGTGATATTTTTAGAAAAGTACGATTTCTTTGAATCCTATGCTCTTAGAATTGTGAGTTTGTGTTCTTAATACTGTTAATTGATCTCATGCATTTGATTTTATTATATGTTTGATTTTCTACCTCAGTATTCCACCCTTGAACTTTGCTTTATAAAATATTCCTAAACTTCCTTTAAAAATCATTAATGAATGTGAGAAAGCACTTAAATCCACCTAACAACAACTCTATAATAAGACCATGTATGCTACTATACATATGATCTAGAATTACTTTGGCTTGTGTTATGCGCATCTTGAATGAGTCTATTTACCAAACATATAAAAACTTACATAAATTTAATATATAGTGTTTCAAAAACTTTAGTAAGCTCCTCTTATGAAGTTATGTCATTCCTTGTTCATTGGAATGACCTAGTTGTATGTCATCATCTGATTCTACCGTAGCAACCCTTCCACCCACAATTATGCTCCCCATTAGCCTATAGATTTTTTTACCAAAATTTACCCTTGCATAATAGTCAATGAGTTTTAATATTGTCTCTATTAGTTTTATAAACAAAACTATCAGCATGTAAGGTACCCAAATAAATTTTATTCTTCCTCAAATCTTATGTCAAACATCACATAACTCCAGAAAGCACCATTAAAAGATCCTAATCTATCATATTAAGATGGTTTTGTAAGCTTTATCATCCCATAATAGGATGGTACTAAAATTGTCTAATATTTATGACAAACAAATCATTATTTAGTCTTATGTGATGTGAGAAGCCCATATCCAGTATTCATGAGTTCTAAAGTGAGCTAATTGAAACGTAGAACATATATCTTCTGTTGTAATTTGAGTCCCCACTCTGCAATGCATTAGTAAACCTTAATAAATCATCAAACTTCCTCTCATTATATTGTCTCTTCTAATTTGGACAATCCCTCTGGTATATCCTATTTGCTTACACTTATAACATCGAATTGTCTTTCTACCTTTAGATCTAGATATATAAGCCCTCTTAGATGAGCCATCTTTATTCTGCTTCCTCTCACGATCCTGGTTCTCCTTCATATACAATCCTTCACCTTAAGAGCTTATTTTGCTTCCTTTCATGATCTTAGTTCTCCTTCATATACAATCCTTCACCTTAAGAGCTTTTGTAAGTATTAAGTCTCTATTGGTTGTGAGCTAATAATCACAATGATGATATCCCTTAAACCAACTATCTCCTTCACCCAATATAAATATGGTCACTAGAAATTCAGAAGAAAGAGGTAAGGAAAAAAGAAAAATCATTGCTTTGACCTTATGTTGAGTCTTAGTTAGTCACCGACTATTTGATTTAACACATTAATATGTTGTTATAAATCTGTTCCTTCATGCATCTTGAGCTTATATCATTTCTACTTTAGATAAAACTTATTTATGGGAGACTTTGACATGTACAAACTTTCTAGTTTCTTTTATATCTCTATAAGGAATGTAATCTCTATAATCTTATATATGACCTTGTCTATAAAAGAAAATCATATGGTTCTAATTGCTCATGCTTGCAACTCTTTTTAGTTGAGCGAATCTATATCTTCTAACTTATTTTTCTACAAACCCTTTAACATGAATTATTACACTAATAAATCCTTCACCCTTGTTACCATAGTCTGAAGTTTCCTATTCTATTAGACTTTCTTACTTCAAACTTTACAGCTGAAATCATTATTAGTTCAACGATGCTTTGATACTACTTAATGAAAATATAGCAAGAATAGAAAATAATATTAACATAAGAAATTTTTAATAAGGTTAAACTAATTTGGTATGCCTACATCCTTAAAAGTTAAGAGCTACATATTCAATATTGAATAATTATGATAATGGTTACTATTAGTTCCTGATGACACTTAAAGGGGGGTGAATTGGGAGTTGGTAATTGGATTTTTTTATCAAATTAATGTAATTAAATAAGGATCAATATATGATGAAATAAAAAATAGTTTGATGTGAATCAATCACCTAGTCAAACAATAATTTAAGGAGTATAACGAAGAAGAAAGGCAAACAAATTTATAGTGGTTTGACAACAATCATTGATTACATCCACTCTCTAAAATACTTCTTGAGATTTCACCAAGTCTCTTCTTTAAACAAGACAAAGAGGTACCTTTTATAATAATCTTATTTTTTAACGAGTAAATAAAAACTCTTTTTACAATCTTTTTCTAAAGTAAAGAGGAACCCCTCATATAATGAATTTATAACTTAAAAAATCTTACTTAATCACTTTAATAATCTAAAAGCTTACTCATTTAAAAATAAAATAATGAATGACCACAAAATATTTGAAAAACTTTTTTAAATAAGTTTATAAAAGACCCAAATGTTTACTCATATCTAAAGTAATGAAAAAATATGTATATAGGCTTTGGGGCTCAAACTAGTTGTTTAAACAAATAATTTGTCATTATTAATGACTAGTTACTATGAAATAGTCGACCACTGTTTCATATTGTTCAACCACTGTGCTTTGAATGTATAGATTTTCTAGCCTTTTAAACATTGGTTAACCACTACTGCATATTGGTCGACCAATGTGTATTTTATTACTATGATCGACCAATATATTAGCTATATAGTCTTAGCACATTTTGACAACTTTAACCTATATTGATCGACTATTAATCTATATTAGTCAATTAATGCAACAAATCATTATTATAACATCTTTGAATGCTCAAACTTGATCTTTTTAATACAAATTTGACTTAACACTTCTCAAAATGTTGCTCAAAGAATGTTTTAATGTACAATAATTTTTTAACCAAAACTTTAAATCCCCTATGATTGAAAAGACTAATCCAATAAGTTAAAGTGATAAGATATTTACACATAATAAGTCTCCAAAGTATCAACATTAGTAAGTAGGCAGTATGATAAATATTACATATTCATTTACAACTTTATTGTGCCTTGTTCTTCATTAGATTATGTTCTTTACTTGAATAAGCTCAACGCTAACATTTCTTTAGTGACTTTTTGAGATGTATCTTGATTTTTTTATGGCCGCTATATAAAAACAAATCCATTAGTGGTAGTTATTAAAACATGAATTATAGCTTTCCCTAGTTCAACAATTTTTTTATAATGACAAAATATTTTGTGATATTAGATAAATCATGACAAAATCAAATATATATGATTTGTTATTCCATGACAATACAAATATCTATCTCCCTTTAAATTTCATACATTACATGAAAAAGCTTATAAGTTAAAGTATTTTAAGCATAAATCAACTTTTGTATAAAGATTACCAAAATTGCACTATTTACAATATCAATTAGAATTTGACATGATAAAGACTTTAATAATTCAGAGGTCAATAAAAATATAAGTGTAATATCAATGCCAAATACACAAAATGAAAAATCATGAAATTAGTCACTCTCTTATGAATCTAATACCACTTTCTCTCTCCTTTTTGGAAATATAAAAAATAATTAATTATCTAAAAGTCTTCAAAAGTAATATTAAACACGGACCCTATAATAAATCAAATAAATAAAATCAAAATAAAATTTAAGCAATTAAGGATGTACTTATCAAATAGAGTTTCATAAATCATACCTATTTATCTCAAAATTATGTAAAATCTATCATCACTCATTGATTAATGAATATGTTAGTCAATTGATGTAATATATCAATAAATTCTAACTTAAGATCTCTATTTTATAGATGATTTCTAATGAAATGATAATTAATTTCTATGTGTTTAGTTCTAAAATATTGAATGGGTTTTTTTTATAAGGCTAATAGCAAGAGTTTTATCACACATAATAGGTATCTTTGTAAGGTATATTCCATAATTTTTAAGTAGTTATTGAAAATATAGAATTTGTACACAAAAATTGGCAACTACTATATATTTGACTTTTACAATTGATAAGACAATTGGATTTTGTTTCTTATTAAAATATGAAACTAATACATTACCTAGAAATTGATTAGTACTGGATGTGCTCTTCCTGTTAAAAGGCTACTGATATAATCCAATTATAAATATTCAACCAAATCAAAAATTGTGTCTTTGCAATACTAATGTGCTGATAACATGGTACCACATAGGTATCTAAGTATACACTTAATAAATAAAAAGTTGAGACTCTTTTGTACTTAATTAAAATCTAACATATAAATAATACTAAACATAATGTCAGTCTTACTTGCTATAAGATAAAGTAAACTACGAATCATATCTTGGCATAATTTGACATGAACTAGCTTTCCTTTTTCATCTTCGTTCAACTTGGATGTGATGCTCATAGGTGTTCCTAATGGCTTAGTTTGATCCATCCCAAAATATTTAAGTAGTTCTTTTGTGTACTTGGATTCATTAATGAAGTCGCATTCATTCATTTTCTCGAGTTGAAGTCTAAGAAATAACTTGAGTTTTCTCTTCATTCTTAACTCAAATTTCCTACTCAAGCACTTGAAAAATTCTTTGCATATGGTTTCACTAATAACACCAAATATAATATGATTATTATAAATTTAACCAATTAAGATATCTTGCTTATCCTTTTGATAAATAAAGTTGTATCAACCTATTATATCAAGCTCTAGGAGCATGTTTTAAGCCATATAATGCTTCATAAAGTTTATATACATGGTTAGATGCATCATGATTTTAAAATTAGTGGTTGGTTAACATAAATTTCTTATTACATAAAAGAATTTTAAATGCACTTTTAACATCTGTTTGAAACAATTTGAAGTCACATAAGATGCAAATGTAAGTAATAATATAATAGCTTTTAATCTAGCTAACGGTAATTAAAATTTATATCCTCCTCATGATTGTACCTTTTAGCCACCAATCTAACTTTATTTCTCACAACGATAAGCAATTCATCTAGCTTATTTCTAAAACCCACATAGTTCCCATAATTTAGTGTTCTCTACGTCAAAGTACTAATTTGTATACTTTACTTCTCTCAAATTGGTTCAATTATTCATTCATAACAAAAACCCAACTTTCATTACTAGGACTTCTTTTATAGTCATAGGTTCAAGTTAAGAAATAAAAGTAATATGTATTATATTTCTAAAATGAGATCTGGTAATTACCCTTTGTTTAACATCACTTATGATTTGATTCAACATATGATTCTTCTTGAATTTCTATTCCATTATAAGCTTCTCATTTATCTTATCTCCCTCACTTGGTTCAACAATTGTTTTTGTAGGTGTCTTAGTGATCATCCTCATTCTCTTCAAAGGCTAATTTCTACAAATTCTTAGGTTGACCTATATTGTCATCTTTAGGACCTTTTTTGGAGTCAAGATGTTTAGATTAATCAAAAACAACATACATGGATTCTTTAATAACAAGAGTCTTCCTATTAAATTCTCTTTATGCTTCACTAGTTAATTAGTAACTTTTAAAAATTCCTTCATCCACTTTTGAATAAAACTTTTCAAATTTATCTTTGGTGTGCAAGATATAACACTTATAACTAAACACATTAAAATAACTAATGGACTTTTTTCTATACCAATGCTTATAAGGTGTTTTATTCATAGTTGATCTTATATGGACTCTATTAGATATGTGATATGTAGTTACTATAGTTTCCATTCAGAAACACTTTAGGAGGTCATATTGATTTATCATTGTTCCAGTTATATCTTGCAAAGTCATATTTTTTCCTTTTAACAAGTTTACTTTATTGAGGAGCTCTAGGAGTAGAAAATTTATGAAAGACATTGTTTTTATTTATAAAAAGATTCTAACAATTAATTTTCAAATTCCCTACCATGATTACTCCTAATTGATGAAATGGAGAGTTGGTTTTCATTTTGTTCTTTTTTTTAAAGAACAAATGCCATAATGCATTCTTTTGCTAGCTAGAAATAATACTTATGTCAATATACTAAAGTTAAGTACTATCATAAATGTATATCATTTTCCACCTAGACTTTTAATTCTAGTAGGGCCAAACAAATTCAAGTGAATTAATTGCAAATGTGTAGTAGAGGTTATTGACTTTTTCCTCTGATGAGCTCTTAGTTTGTTATCTCATTATACAAGCTACACTCAACTTGTCTTTCTCAAAATTGACTCTTGAAAGTCTGTTGGCAAGTTACTTGATGTTAATACTGGAGATGAAATCAATGCTTGTACTTTCAAGCTTCTTATGCCAAATCTATACATCTTCACTTGTAGACATTAAACATTTCATTGTTTAGTTCGAAAGGTCATTAAGAGCAATTATATTAATTTTACCTTCTCTCTTACCTAAAATGGTAATGCTATTATAAAAAATAATGCATTATTTTCCTTAAAAACATACTTTATTATCTTTATCACATAATCGAATTACAATCGATACATTATCCTTTAATATTTCTACTAAAAGCACATTTTAATTGTAAGATGATCCTTGTTACTAACTTTACAAATGCTAAATATGTTACCATTAATATTATCTCCAAATGTATAAATCCTCCACTTTTGTCTTTAGGAGTTATAAATTGGGACAAGTAACTAATCATATGCCTTGAGTATCTACTATTCACATACCTTTTGTACCTTTTTTCTTAGAGACATATAAAGTAATGTAATCAATGTGTTTTAAATACCTAAATAAATTTAGGTCCTTGATTGTTAGTCTTCTTCTTTTTTCAACATATATTCTTATAGGTTTATTATTGCTCTTCGTTGGAGGAAGTAAATCTATTAATATGTCCAATATTAGTGCAAAAATGGTACATCATACTATATGTTTCTTTTAAAGTAATTGAATTTATAAAAAGGCCCCAATATAACATATTGTTCTACAAAAGATGCTTAGCAATATAGAGTGCTCATTAAAAAATATTACTTTAATACTTTTAGACTATGGATACTTCAACATATTTATGAATGACCATAGCTAAATATGAATGTTTAGTTAAAATCCCCATATGGTTTTTACTTGTTGAGTTAGTTCTGAGATGAGAACCCTTGCTTCTGTAACGTGTTTGATTTTTAGGAGAACTTTACTAGTAAAAGATGATTCATATGTGCATTGACTGTTGAATATTCTAGAATTTCTTTCACTCCAAACTTTATGAACTAGGTTATCATTGCACATTTTAAGAGTTTGTAATTTCCTTTGAGTGTGTTTTGTAATCTCCAATCCTAGATGACAATGTTGTCCTAGGTATATTGATTACATTGGATGCCAAATAAGGATAATATTGTCCCTCAGGTTTTCCTTGTATAGCTACATTTTAAAAGTTGATGGTTGAGATCCTTATAGGGGTGAGAGCATAGCAAATAAGATTTTTCCTCTATCTAGAATTTTTAAAGATCCTCTTGTGTTTAATTTTTTATTGGTGGCCACCCTTAGGATGATAGCATAGGAGGGGAGTAACACTGTGTCCTATACTAGTTTATGCCACCTTACTTGTTGCATATGTAATTTGGATATGGTTTTGAAGGACTAGATTATGAATCTACTAAGTTTTCTAAGTTTCTAAATAACTCTATCTTGGATGGAAGGATTAGGAAGATAAGCTGGAAGGATGGAAATGAAATCCTTAGAACCTTGCAAAGAGTTAGCAGGCCAATACTAGCTATTGTCATTTATGAAGGCTTGAACTCTTGTATTACCAGGGATTACATTTATTAAATCTTAGAGCTAACAAATCTTGTATAGAGGACCAATTTCTAACTAGTTGTCAAACTAGAAATTTGTGTTAGTTGTATTTCCAATCTAGTGTTTGATGTGTAGCTGCAATGAGCCTCTCAACTTCAAGATTTCATTTAGTATCTAGGAAGTGCTAGTTTTTGAGGCTATCTTGTATATGATTACTCCTTTTAGGAAATAGCAATGGAGCTATTTAACCCACATGCTTTCTTTATCCATACATATCTACCATGGTTTTTTTCCCCCTAGTAATGCTTTGCAGGTGAGTTTAATGGATGAAATTCCTAGACCACCTTACCTTTAGCTTGCTTTTGGGAATGAAATTGCAACTCCATAGAAAGTTTCTTATTTTCTTATTAATTTAGTTTTAAACCTTCCTAGGGATAACAATGTGTGAGCACTAGTAAGTTTGCAGATTATTAAGAACAATAAGTATAAGCTGAATTATACCACCATAGAAGAGTGCTTTAAGAGTTCATTTGCTTAACTTTCTCCTGATTGTATCTAATAAAGGAGCAGATAATGAAAAATGTGATCTTTTTGGTATATTGGGACTCCTAGGTATTTTATACGAATGTTACCAATTAGAATTCTAGTGAATTGAGCATAATCTTTGAAATACTAGTTTTCTATAACAGGGAATAAAGAACTATCTTTTATTTTGGATGTATCCTAGGCCTGAAATTTTCTTAAAAAGTTCCAAGTAGTTGAGAAGAAGATTGGAGAGTTTTTATTAGCCCCACGGAAGAGAAACAAGTCATCAACAAAAGAAATATTCACCAGGTCTAGTTTAGAGCATCTATAGTGGAATCTAAACATAGGTTTTGATTTTATATTAAATCTGAGCAAGCTAGATAACAATTTAATGGTAATTGTGAAAAGATAAGGCAATCTCCTTTCCTAAGACCTCTTTCACCTATAAATATTCTAGTTGGCTCTCCATTAATTAGAATATCATGGGAAGCAAGTGTAATACATTTTTGAGGTCGAGTGAATTATTTTACCTTGGAAATTTAGGCTTACATTGCTTAGATGATCAAGCTCTAGCTAATGGAGACAAAGGCCTTTGTGAAGTAAATTTTGATGTTACAACTATTAATGCTTTTCTTAGACAGATAGCTTTTGAATAATTAATGTATTAAACAGTATATTGTCACTGATACTCCTTCTCTGAATGAAAGATGTCTGACTTGGGTTGATAATAAGTTGTAGTGCTTTCTTGATTTTGTTAGCTAGGATCTTAGCTATGAATTTGTAGACTATATTACATTATGCTATTGGTTTGAAGTCATGCAATATGGAAGGGTTGGCTACTTTAAGAACTAAAGTCACATATGTCTTATTGAGTTCCTGCAAACATATAGAGGTTTTTGAATAATTCACTTATTGAGTCCATCACGTGAGGTATAAAGTTGTTGTGTATGGATGCATTTCTTTGAATGTTATAAGTTATGTATTTTCTTTTGATAGAAATGATTTCTAACATTGCAATATGTATGAAACATATTTCTTTAGTTGTTTTGATGCTTATAATAAGTATGAACATATGTTAAGGAATTATGCCTATTATATGACCTATTGAATATATGAGCCTTACTTTATTGATAGTTGACTTTAGACTTAGATTGAGACAAATAAATGAAAGCATATGACTTTTGTTTTTGTCTTAGTATACTAATGTCTAGAGGATGATTGCACCATACTCATTTATTATCTTAGGTAAAGACTTTTCAATATGCATATATTTTCTCTTGACAAATATATTTTTGGTATTGGATACACTCCCTTAAATGTACCCAATCCCATGCGTATTATTGGAATTCTTTTAAACTCCAGTATGCTTTCTAATCTTTCACTTCCCTTGGTAAATTTATACAAGGAGTCATTCAGAGCATTGACCTTATTTTTCAATGTCTCATTCTCATGCATTAATACATTTAAGTTATGATTGTTAATAATATCCACACTTTTAGATGCATTAGTATTATGCAATTTACTCTTCATCTTTTCATTTTCACTATGCATACTTCTAAATGCTTTTGAGCCTCTTTGCGTTTGGAAGACTGCTTCTTCTTTTTTATACATATAATTTTAAGGCCTTCAACTAGTTTGTCATATGATAATTCATCATCACTATCATTGTCACTATCATTATCATTGTCACAATTTAGAAGTGGATAATACGTCATCATCATTTTTAGCTATGAAATATATGCAAGCTATTTCCCCTTCCAAATGTTCAATTTTAGAGTTAGATGCTTTGAGAGCATTTTTTATTGTCCCTCTTCTTCTTATTATTATTATTTTATATTTTTTATCGTCTTTGAGAAGAGGGCATTGGGACTTTATATTGTTAGATTTACCACATTCAAAACAAATAATATTAAAGAATTTATATTTTGAATTAGCCTTATGTCTGTTGAAGATATTCTTTCTTTTCAAAATCTTCTTGAATTTCCAAATGATGAGTGAAATGTCTTCATCTTTGATTCCACTTGAGGATGTCTCATCTTCCTCCTTTTAGGCTTTAAATGCTAGATTCGTTTTCTTTGGTGTCATTGTCTCTTCTTATATCTCTTTAAGCCTCATGTCGTAGGTAAGGAAATACTCAATAAACGTAATAAGCTCTTTCAGTGGTAATGTTATAATGTTCTTAAATTCTTATATTGACATCATTTGGCTTCCCAAGCCATTGGAAATGAACTGAGCAACTTTCTCACCATTTAAACTTTAGTGTAAATATTTAAGAACGTTAATAATATTAATGAATCTTGAATACACGCTTGATATATTTTTATATGTCTCATTTGGAAAAATTGATATTGATGAGTTGGCATACTTATTTGACTTTCTTTTACTTGATTAGTACCCTCATGTATGACTTTAAGTGTGTGTCAAATTTTTTAAGCAGTTAAGCATGTAGATACCTTATTAGATTCATTCCTTAGTAATGCACCAAATAATATATGAATGGCTTTGCTATTCAAAGAAATAAGTCTCTTATATTATGGATCTCATTATTCCTTTAGTTTAGGATCATTTTTATTGTTTATGGCTTTTGTGGGAGTGAAAGGGTTATTTAAGATTATTTCCCACGTATTAACACTTTCGATCATTAATAAAAATTTCATCCTAGTTTTTTAAATAAAGATATCATTACCATTAAAGAAAGGAGTCTGCTTGTATCTCCCTTAGTTAGACTAGCATGATAATGACCCTAAGTATGTCATTTTGATATTTATTTTAGATTTTTTAAAAATATTAATTTAAGAAATCTGCTCTTATATCATTTTTTGGTCCCTAATGACACCCTTGAAGGAGGAAGATTTAGTATTAGTGAATCTAAATAATTATTTTTATCAAATGAATGTAATCAAATGACGACTAATATATTATGAAATAAAGAAATGTCTTAATGTAAATTAATCATATAATCAAACAATAATTTAAAGAGTATAGAACAGAAGAAAGGCAAGCCAATTTATGATAATTTGGTGAGCAACCTTAATTACCTATGTCTACTCTCCATAGAGAATTCTACTAGGTCTCTTCCTTTAATAAGGCAAAGAGGAACCTTCTTACAATAATATGTTTTATCATTTGTAAAGAACAACTTTTCAGACAATCTTTCTCCAAAGTGAAAAGTAACCACACTCATAAATAAATTTACACCTTAAAAGACTTGATTGATCACTTTGATAACCTAAATGCTCACTCAGTTTATAATGCAACAATGAATAATCTTAAAATCTTTGAATAACTTTTTGAGATGTGTTTGTATAACGCCTAAATATTTTTCCATGTCTAAACTAATAAATAACCATTGATTTCTAGCTAAGTTTCGGCACTCAAACTAGCTGTTAGAACTAAGAACTAGTCTTGTTAATGGCAATGCAATAAATGCACAAATTTTCTGGCCATTGGAACATCATTGACTATTACTGTCTATGGTTAACAAATGTGTATTTTATCAGGATATTGGTTGACTATAACAATACATTGGTCAATTAATGTTTAAGTTACTTGGTCTCAATAAACATTTTTGACACCTTTAACTTGTATTATTCGACTATTAACCTAAGTTAGTTAATAAATACACTCAAAATCACGATTCCAACATCTTTAAATGCTCAAATTTAATCTTCTGAATGCAAATTTGACTTAAACACTTTTTAAAATATTTTCCAAATAACAATTTAATGTTCAAGACCAAAACTTTAATTCTTCTTTATAATTGAAAAGAATCATGTAATGAGTTAAAATGATGAGGTATTTATACATAATGAGCTTATAAAGTATCAAAGCAACTTAGTAGAAATTACAATAAACATTAATATGCATTTATAATTTTGTTGATTTTGTTCTTCCTTGGTTTTGATTTTGGTTAAAATAGTTTAACTTTAGCTTTTCTCTAATGTTTTGGTGAGATGTATCTTTGATTTATACACGGCCACCATTACTTTTATATTACTTTCATAAAAAGACAAAGCTTAATAATGGTACTTATGTTTTATTATCATCAAGATATAGATTGTAGTTTCCCTTGGTTCAACTTACATCAAACTAGTTTTACGATAATACAATTATATGTAAACCTTACATAGTAAAGTTTTACTCGAGTAGTCCTTTTACTAAGCCCTAACCTGATTTAACAAAGACTCTGGTGAGTTTTAAATTCTTTTCAAGAATTTAAAATCTACAAAAAATGTACTTTTAGACAAGGTTGATTGTTAAGCTCGTCTCGTGGATCTTGTTGTCTCTTTCTCCATAATACGATATGGTCCCTGATATGTCCATGTTGTTATGCCATGAATACTCTTACTTCTTTTGATACCAAGACATAGGATCATGTCCGACTGATGTTATTGACTTATTTCCTTCTTCGTGTATAAGACACGATCTATGACACGACTGCGTATATTTTGGACCTTTTCTTTCTTTAAAAATACCTCCGTCACATTAATGTTTCCATGTTTTTAGCTCGTACCTTCATCTAGGAGTAGGATTTTTGAAAAGGAACACACCCTAAGTCACACCTATGTCCTAGGTTGTATCTACCTAAACACTTTCAAATTTTCACGTTTTTATCTTAAAACTTCATAATTGCATGTTCGTATATATATAAACTATTTGTAATACGTAATAGTACGAGAACATGACAATGTTTTTATTGGTGCTATTTCCGAATTCTAGAGCATGGCCAACTTCATGTAAGGCTACAATTAGTATGCCCGTTTTGTCAATTCTCTCCATGATCTCTATATTCGAAGCTCGCTTCACATCAGCCAGTGAACATAAAAAGAGTAGCGTAAGCCCACAATTATACAGCATCATACACCGGCTTTTATGCATCTTCCCTTGACCATCCTTCATTTAAGATTGTGCTTGAAAGGTGGCCATGTGGGTTTACAGCCTAAGAACGAGTAAAAGGCAAAGAGACTTTCATTATGGACTTCATCTGTCACTCCGCATCTTGGTTTTTTTTTTTTTACATACGGAAGAAGCAAAACATTGCTTAGAGAGGAGGGTCCACGGGATATAACACCGATCCACCTGATGGGGAGGGGTATGCAGAACATGGAGGCCCAAAGGACGAGCGAAGCCCAATTTGGCGAGTGCATCGGCCAAGCCGTTGTGTTCCCTATAGACATGGCGGATGTCAACGTGCCAGTTCTGATCCAAGAGCGGGCAGATTTGCCGAAGGATGGTATTGCCCCAGTGGTCGTCACCATCGGTGGTGAGGAGGTCGACGACCACTTTACAGTCGGAGTGTAATTGGACCAATGGGTAGTCTAGCCGATGGGCCAGTGTCAGGCCATGGAGGACGTCCCAAAGCTCTGCGTCGAGCAGGGTGCAGGAGCCAACATTCTGTGTAAACCCCTTTAGCCAACGGCCCGAGTGATCCCGAAGAACCCCGCCAGCGACCGTTTCCTGATCTAGTTTTCTTGTCACCTTGCGTTTGTTCTTGTCATGTTGATGGACGTTTAATGATTTCTCATACCCTTTAAGTAACCAAACAATTGGAGGTATTTACGGAGCTTACCGATTCCCTCGACTTTGTCTATTTGTCCCTTTAAGTGCCACAGGTAACCAAACGGTGATGGATTTCTAACACCTTTAAAATATAATCACTGCCTTAGAAGACATGATGAGCATATGGACAAGGAAATGGAAGATGGCTAACTTCATAGGACATTAAATAACGCCATTATAAGCGATCAAATCCATTGTTCATCACGTGAGGGCCACAACTTGAAAACTTAAACTAACGTGACTGTGAGCTTTATTTGTTGGAGACTCCTTGATGACTTGAATGTTGATGCCTACGGAGTTTCAGGTATTTTAGAAAATAATTGGTGTAGGTTTATTGAAGTGTCGATCTTATTTTTGTGAATTTAGAGTTACAGGATACTTCTTTTTTTTTTTTCTCTTTTTAATGATGCAAACTAATTTATTTATTTATAATTACCAAAAAAACATAATTTATTTATAAGGATTTGATACAGTATTGTAAAATGTCAAACGACATAATATTGTACGATCAAAAATAAAATTATTTTTATTTTGATGTGATTTTCTTTTTGATTTTTAAAATTGACCTCATATAATAATTTTTAATTAAATGTTCAAAAATAAAAATGAAAATAACTTTAATCTTACATATATCCTTTCTTTAAGATTTTTCATGTACATACAAAATTTAACGTGTAAATATATTTCAAAATCTTGTAAGTAATCAAACAGTTATGAAAACTTAAATTTAATTTAATAGTAAAAATTTGATTTTAAATAAAAAATTAAAATTGATTTTTTGATCAATATGATCATATTATGAGTTATCAAAAATATACACAGCAACCCTCTTAGCTGACATGTGATCATGATTTAAAAGATATGATATCGTCTTATTTAGTTTATGTTTATCACTTAATATCGACGAGAAATTAATATCTTTTAATATTATTTTTGTTTAATGTTTGTCATGATCATGTTCTTTTTGTCTCATTAATATTGCTAGTTTCAGATATCTTCTGTCGTGGACCTCTATTGCTAGGAAGGGTGCTTATTGTATGTAATCAGACGATTGGGTTCCTTATTGTCACAACCTATGTTTTAAAACTCGGACCGGACCGGCCGGTCCGACCGGTGACCGGTCGGTGGTCCGGTCCGGTTGATCCTTCAAAACCGGCTATAAATTGACCCAGTCTGAACCGGTCAAAACCGGTCAATTGAC
>JANVCQ010000003.1:32466803-32479235 GCA_025531925.1 Erythroxylum plowmanianum
ATAATTATTGCATAATTATTACGTCACACCGGTTCGACCGGTGGTTGAACTGGTCGAACCGATCAAACCAGTGACCAGTAAGGCTACCGGTTTAATGACCGGTCCAGATTTTAGAACATAGATCACAACCCTTGTGATGATAATTAACAAAATGGTATACTGATATCAGATTTGATGTTTTCTTATGCTTTTGGAATATCTTCACTATTTAATTAGTTGATTTTGTTTTCCTTATCTCTCTTTTTATTTTCTTTGTTATGTTTTGGTTTTCAAAAGCTACTTGTATTTACGAGTGACTATACTTGCTCGATTGTCTTCACTACATTACCTGTCATCCAACGTATAGAAGTTGCTTGTCATTTGATTTTATATATTTGATTTCTATTTTACCAGTTTTTGTTTCTTGTCTTAGTGTTCATCAATTCCTTTTTCATATTTGTTAGTTTCCTAATCTTCTTTTTAAGTAACTCATTTGTGTATCGACTATTCCTTCATAAGTATTTACTTAGTTTATTTTTGTTTTCAACATAGACTCTCCCTCCTTTGCCTCATTCGTCTTTGCATTGTCTACTTTTTCATTACAGGTTCCCTTTTCTCTTCCTTTGTCATCTTTCACTCTAAGTCGCATCCTATCTTCCTCGCCACCTTTCTCTCTTCCTCTCCTCATCTTATATCCATCCCTTTAGTTTTATTGTCTTCTCCCTAACTAGTTTGCTCTTGGACTCCCCTTCCAAGTGCTTTTTCTTCTTTCCCCACTCCCTTGGTCCCCTAACACCCCTTTCTATCTGTAAGCACTCTTGGTCTAAGGTCATCACGGATGAATCACCATTTGAGAACCTTATATATTTCCCTCTCATTGTTTATGATGGTTTGCTAACAATTGCACCACCTGTTAAGGTACTCAAATCGAGGTCTTTCTAAGTGGTCTCCATTCAGGTAAAGTATTTGATTAAAAATAGACTATATTTCTGTTGGTGTAAAAATGGACGATAACATATTAGAACAAATATGAATTAGGTAACACTTTTATAAATGAAAATGTATTATTCTTTTTTAAATTAGTAAGGTGAATTTGATCAAGATTTTGGAAATGGGACCTTAGCAAGTGAGAAGTAAACCTTTTCTTTTATAAAATGGTGTATATGATTGGAGATGGAGAAGATTTTTCATAGTTTTCTATTGCAGTATTGGTCAACAAAAAGGCTATGTTACCTTTCTAACGCATTATATGCATTTATAAAAATTCAAAAACTCTAAAGAGATATGCTACATAAGAATTTGCCTAAAAATCAAGCTTGGGAAGGAGCTGCTTGATAATATAAGAATTCTCGAGTTACATTAAGGAAAGCTTATTCAAGCTGAAATATTAATGAGCCACTAATGGAAACTAACTAAATCAAATCCTATTAAGGTTTGAAAAACTACTGAGAAAGTTTTTAATTTTTGCGAACATGATGAACTAGTGAATAATGCCTCAGTTACTCCCTAGTTGGACTCAAGTATAGAAATAAAAACTCAAAGTTTCCCAGTTATCACAGTTACCAAGTCAAGTGAAATACTAGCAAAAAAAGGTGATCACAAGGTTAAGCAAGCAGGGGAGACTAATTAGATACTAGAGTCTCCTCCTACTTAGGCAACCCCTGGCTTGCCAATGATGAGCTTTCCTATGATAGTATAACCCTTTAGTACAACTCATGACCCTCAGGTTTTCTCTGATGAGAATCTACCATCTAACCCTTTACTAGGATCTACTTATTTGACTTCTATGTCAAACAAGAAACCCAGGAGAAAGATTGAGAAATGGCCTAAATTAGCGCCTTTTTAACCTCCAACTTCTGTCTGTCATAGCCTAGAATATGAGAAGAATGAATTGTCCTCCAAGCAACATGTTATTAGAGACTTTATTCAATTTAAAAAATTTTGCTCGAGACCAAAATAAAAACCAATCGCTTGTGTGCAACTTCATGGACAGAATTTACTTACTAATCACCAACCTCATTTTAATGGTATAATTCTTGCTGCTTTTAACACTCAGTAAGTGAAGATTGAATCATCTTGGAATATTGATCATATACTTCACATTGAATTTACCTCTTCTCATTATATGGATAGAATGGTAGTCAATTTCACATATGCTTATAATATTGTGTCTCTTAGAAAGCTTCTTTGGTTAGATATTACTAATATTAGCTTGAATAGATCCATACCTTAGTTCATCTTGAAGTATTTCAATTGCACTTGGTTTAGTCACAAAATAAATGCCCATATGAATCACAAGGCTTCCTCCTATGAATACTTCTATAGATGTATCAATAAATCTGGTCTATCAGATTGTGGCCTTTACTTGGAACAATAAGTAAAAGTGACTTGGAACATTAAGTAAATGGACAATTGATTCACTAGAAAAAAAAAACTTAATAGACCCAAGGTTAATATCTCATGGTTCTTGGACCTTCCCAATGCCAGGGCAGGTTTTAATAATCCTTTGTGCTCAAATCATTCACTAGTAGAAGTTATCCTAAATTAGGTAGCCATGAAAAGAGCATGCACCTTTCATGTTTAATAATTATATGTCGGATGCTTCTGAGTTGGATGAGGTAGTATTGAGATGATTAGGTTTTCAAGGTAAAGAGTTCGAGGCTTTCAAATGTATGAAGACACTTCAAGTTATTAAAGAAGAACTCAAAAGACTCAATAGTCATTCCTTGAATAACTTGGAGACTAATATCAATGAGGCTAGCTAGGAAAGTTCTAAATTTAGCTTGGGAAATTCTCAATGTGAATCCTCATAATGATCATTTGAAACAACATAAGAAGGAATTTCTATCCATTCTGGTTATAACTCTAAAAGCACAAGATTTTTCACTACAAGATGGGGACCTTAGTACCAAGTTCTTTTATAATGCAATCCTCATTCAGAGAAACGCCAATAAGATTTGGTCTATCAAAGATCCTAGTGGAATAAACCAATCTAACCAAAAAGCTATTGAACACCTAGCTAGTGAATGATCATTTCAAAGCTTCTTAGGTAATCCAGTAAAATATTTCAAACTCTCTCACAGATGTTGCTTGCTTTATATCTTTATGTTTCTCTAAGGAACAAGTAGTCTTCCTTTTTATGCTATTCAACGTACATGATATTGAAAAGGCATTATTCAGCTTAGATGCCAATAAGACTCTTAGTCAGATAACTGTGCATCTAATTGGCAATACTATCTCCCGAATATTCTTGAATTCTTTTTTTCAGAGAGATTAATAAGACTTATATATACTTAATCAAAACAAGATTGAAGAATCCTAATTTTAACTTTATTTATTTTGTTTTAGTTTAAAATGTGAATTCATAGAAAATGAAAATGATTCCAAAACCCGAGTTAAATGAGGTGCCATGTTGATAAAAATGGTAGAACGTATTAGGAGGTTTAAGGCATGTTTGTCCTATTATTTTAAATTTATTTTTGATAGTTTGTTTTTTCTTAAAATATAGAAATATAATTGATAAAATAGGTATAATTCATAAGATTTTTACAATTGTTACATTAATCATTTGTTGAATGGTATACATTGTACAAAGTTTTGATTCCTAATATATCATCACCGTCCAAGATGCTAACTCACCAGTTCCAATATAGAACATGACAGCGTTTTCGTCAGTGTTATGGACGACTACTTTGTTCTACTCCGCCTACCCAATTGGCTTTCAAGTGTATGCTATCGTCTGGACCAAATGCATAAGCAAGAATACCACCACCACCATTAAAATGGATATGGATATTCCCACCTCCATGGTCCCGGGTTTTGAAGCTCGGTTTCAACCAATGGCTTGTTTTGGCTGGTTGGCTGCAGCTTCATATTTTAGGGAAGAAAGAGAATGGAGAAAAGTGATGGGAAGGAAGGTCACCACTCTTCGATTCCATAGCTTTTTTCTTTAAAAAATTACAGATTCTTAATATATTATGTAACACGGACACGGCAAAATGGAGCCGTGTCCGTGTGTCGGATATGTGTCCACCGTACGTGTCAGAATTAAAAAATAATTTTTATCGGTTAAGACACGGCTCGGATACGTCTGGAGACTGCTCGGACACGATTTAATGGAATATATGCTCCATATTTTTTCAGAGAGGCTTATAAAGTACCAAATATATATGATCTATCAAGATAATGGAAATTTTGAAACACATCAATCAATATAGATCATATTATGAATTTTGAATTTTTTCCTAATTCTAAATTTTATATATATATATATGTCATGTCCGTGTCCACCAAATTTTAGAAGTTAGTGTATCCTCATATCCGTGTCCGTGTCGTGTCACGTGTCTGTGCTTCTTAGTTAATATATGAATATAAATGTTAATTGCATCCACAGAACCAGCCAGGGGCAGGTACATACAAATGTTACGGGACATCAGGAAAATTCCCTCCTTAGACATGTTCAACAATTCAGCTACGGAAGCTTCACCGTGTCAGATTTATACATTCGGGCAAGATATAGGTAAATTTTGCAAATAAAGAATATATCTCAGGAGTTGGATGTTAAAAGATCTAGAGATCACAATCATTCTTCTTTATTGTCCTGAAATTTTACAAGCCACGGCGATTCTGCAGATTTACTTAATAAGTTAAATAAAATTTATAGCAGCCAAGATTGCAGCACATCTACTCAATCTGTTCTAAAAGGCAGAGGCCAGCAGCAATGATGCATTAGTTCCTCCAAAGCCAAAAGAGTTTGACAAAGCTGCTTTTATTGGCAGCTTCTTTGAGGCAGTTAATGGCATAAACTTGTCTGAAAATATGGGATCCGGTCTAGTGAGGTTAAGAGTCAATGGTGCAATTCCCTGCAATGACACACCAAGATTTCCAATATATATTTACTAACCTCGTAGACAAGTATGGCCTAACAGAGAAAAGAAGTGAGAGGTCTTATTGTACCCAATTATGCAAAGCAAACTACAAGAAATGACAATCAAACACAAAAAATTCTGGAGCGCTATTTACTGGATTACTTCATTCAAAATCCTAAGAAGAGCATTATTGCCACCGGAAATCATCATCAGGAGCAAAACTAGGCATCAAGCATAATTCAATCTAGAAATGATTTAATTACTATTTGTAAGGTAAACCCGCTGTGAGAATAGCTTACATGATATATTGCTAAAATTGTGAAAATTGTTTCAACAGCACCAGCTGCTCCAAGGAGATGACCTATGGCACCCTGAAAATATTGCAATACCAAAACATAATAAACAGAACATCTGGTTTTAAGATCAGCATGAATGGTGGTTATAGCAAATAATAACTAACAGAAAAACGTTCCATGTATAAATGGATGCCACTTTGAATGATAAGCCGGCCTTTCCCCGTCTGGGTACTCATCTATCCACTATTTAGTTAGCCTTCAATTCAAAGAATTATATAAGCATCATCTGCATACCTCCTTCCTGGCACTGGCAAATCTCAAAAAGCATTATATCATTCCATAATGATCCTTAGATATATTTAGTAAGTTCATAATTAACATCACATTATCAATGCCATAGGCAGGATCGGACATTGACCACTTCTAGCATCAGAATCGTTAGACACCTAGTTTTTGTCCTTCCGAGATAGTAAATTTAGTTATAGTGTATGAAACAGTAACCAACAGAATTTCTATCCTTTTCATCCTCAAAAGTAAATATGGATGACTAGATTTTACCTTTGTGGATGACAATGCCAAGGCACCTGAAGTTGTATGATCAGAGAATACATTTTTGATGGCACTGGCTTCCACTTTATCACCTGAATAGGAGAATCCCGCAATAGGAATCGCATATGCATAGGTTCAACAAGTACATTTTAAAGATATTGCATAATTGTATTGACAGAAAAAACAAGTAAATATCCGAAAGAATTACCCAAAGGTGTTGATGTAGCATGGGCATTTATGTAATCCACTTGACTGGGATAAAGACCGGACTGCAACGTCAAGGAAATCATGTTACAAATGACTATTTCCACTTGAAGGTTCAGGAAATGTAAGTGCAAATTTTTATTAAGTTAATCTGCTGTCAACATTAGCAGGGCTGGACTAACTATTTCTAACATTTTACCAGTTCATCCTCAAACGTATCTGTGCAACTCAAGGAAAAACCCATTCAAGCAGGCTACATTCTCTTGAGAACTAATAATAGTGAAAATCAGACTGATAACATAGCTTGCCTGTTTTAATGCCCGAGTCATGGCCAAAATAGCTCCTTTTCCATCCATATGTGGCTGAGTTATGTGATATGCATCACCTAGCAATAATAATAAGTAAAAGGAAGAACTAAAAGCATAATATGCCGGAATTTTTAATTTAGTCATGTTCCAATGACCAACCTGACATCCCATAACCTCGAACTTCTGCATAAATTTTTGCTCCTCTTTCTTTTGCATGCTCAAGTTCCTTGATAAGGACAAGGGGAAAAAAATCATCTATGTGCATGATAACGTATGAACATTTTCAATGAATAAATATCCAAACTTACTTCCAAGACCACGACACCGGAACCTTCACCAATTCTGATCTCCAAGGAAAGCTAAATGTCAGCAAGAACTGGAGGAAATTGGCATATAAGAACACTAAAATTGCTAAACAAGCATACGTACACAAATCCATCTCTACCACAATCAAATGGCCGTGATGCCTCTAGGGGCATGGAATTGTACTTTGTAGTTAAGGCCCTTGACCTGAAATGTAACATTAAACCGGGAAGTATCAGGTGAATTACTTCATGCAAGAAAATCCAATGTCACAGAAGCATAACTATAAAAAGCCTGCCATATGAAAGGGCAATCTTTCAGTCAAAAAGTTAGCAAGCCCGCCAGAAAGGCCCATCAATCAAATGAATATAGTATAGAATCTCAATATATCTATGCCAAGCATACTTGTCATAGACTAATAGTATGCAAATAGCATAAGCAACATATAATAATCACAAGGCACACTTTGGACCTAAGTGAAATTAAATGAAGTATGATTTGGAATATATAACGTGCTTGAAAATCTCTCAAATTTTAAGCACGGAGCATTGAAATTATCACTCACCAAGTTATGATCCTACCTAAATGAGGTCTTAAGAAGGGAAATATGGAGATAGCATGTTATTTCAAGCAAGAAGTATGTTCAAACTTGCACGACGTGCCACCTTAAAGATCCAAACTTGCAATCATGTGATCGCAAGCCAAAAGATTTGAATTGCTAAATAATTAAGTTCAAGCTCGTGATTACTAATGGCCTAGAAAATTCACATGTGAGAGCTTGACAGTTTTTACAAATTTGATAATTTACACTCAAGCAAATTAAAAAGGGGTTAGATATGATAGGAATCTTAAAGTTTTTGATAACTTCTTTCTCAGTTTTACTAGATAAAGAAAATTTTCATCTATGAGGACTTTATAGATATAGGAATACAGTAAAGGAAATATGACCATCGACTACTATTAAGCAACACATCAAGCAAATCTTATGTTCTTAAAACCTCATTATTGCTTCCAAGTTTCATGAACTACACAGCAGATAGTATGGTTTAAAACTATCAGGGAGCCATTAACAACAAGCCCTCCTACATATTGAATCTTTTTGGGTGCATTGTGTTCTTTTATAAATAAACTGCATCATTATAGAATTCCTCCATAAAGAGCTACTGTTCAGACAAGTGTAAATTTCTCTGCAATATTTACTTGCAAAATCCTGCTATTGATAATGCATCTATAGAAGACTCTGTGCCACCAGCTACCATAACATCTGAGTCTCCAAACTGAATCATCCTTGCAGCATCACCGATAGAATGTGCACCAGTAGCACAAGCTGTTACAGCAGCATGGTTTGGCCCCTATGCACAAAAAATAGACTGGACTATACAGACATGCCAGATGCATTTTGGAAAAATATCCTTCAATTTGCAAAAAAATAGGAAAAATACTGATTAACGTAATTGAACTTAGCAGTACAAACTGCAGGCTTCTGTTCACAGAAAATGAACACCATTAGATTAGTGCTACTCAACTCTAATTGGCTCAGCAGTCAACTTACCTATCATATCATAAATCTTTCCATGTTCTAGCTAAAATTGAACCATTTAAAAGTAAAAAGGATGACTTTTATCTTATATACATGATGTGACATCAAGAGACTTGCTCAATTTGATCAGATACCAAAATCCTTTAATCAGTGCATTTATGGTGTCAAGTAGGATATGTGATCAAACAATCATGATATATTTAGGTTATGAAAAGATGCATTCGGCAAATACAAACAAATTATCTACCTACCTGGAATCCATACTTCATGCTTACATGACCAGATGCCATGTTGATCAATATGCGAGGAATGAAAAATGGACTAAGCCGATGAATTCGCTGAAATAAAAAGAATGCAAGTAACTATTTTCAAGGGAACACGTCATTTCCGAAAACATAAGAACATCATCAGGGTTTAGCTCAGAAACCAAAAAATTCCACAAATGTGGGGACATAATCAAATTTAACTAGATGTTCCTTTTTAATTTCAAGAAAGCTGGAAGAATGTTAAAAGTTACCTTATCACATAACATTTGTGAAGCTTCTAGGATATCAGTTATGCTTCCAATTCCTCCACCAATAGAGACACCCTGAAATTCTTCATGCCATGGAAAATCAACTTAATTAAAGAATTACAGAATAGGCATTCAGTTACTATGATCTGCAGTATATGACAGAAAATGCATGACAAAAAATTATTACCGTTCTTTCTTTCTGTTCCACACTAGTAGGCATCCATTTGGCATCATTTAGAGCTTCATCAGCCGCACATAATGCATACCCTATAAACCTTGCAATCGACCGATGCTGCTAAGAAACATGGATTATAACATTATATGTAAACTGCACAAGGTAGCAAAATTATATGTGAATCAGCAATCATTGCAGCAAAACACATAAATGCTGGGGATCAATGTAAGAGAGTAGGATTGGCTGGAAAAGGCAATACAGAAAAGTAAAATCAATATATTTCACCGTAAAAAGCCTATTTGGACAAATAATCCTACCTATATCACAATTCATGGGTTTTCAAGACCTCCAAAATGAAACGTGGGAACAGATTATAAACCTGCATGGATTACTTGGGATATTTTGAAGGACCCACAAACTCTGTCTTTGCAACCAAAAGCACAATGAGATGTTTGAAAGGCTTCTTCTTTCTTTGGGTGATATTTTTTTATTTATCACAATTCTACCTGGAAATCCAAAGAGGAATAAAAACCAGACTTTATAATGAGATACCCCTTACAATATGACCAAGGTGTTTGGCTAACAAACATACATGTCCTTTGACAATTCTAAGATAGTATACATTCCTCCACCACTCCAAGTATAATGCTCCAGCATAATAGGTAGGAATTACAACTTTCACTTTTAGTTTTTCTTCTCATTCTTTTCATTAACTCTAACTATTGATCTTTAAAGAATACAGATTACTGTCCACAACAAGAAAAAAAAAAAAAGGAGAAGATAGAAGAAACGTAATAGTGCTGCAAATTTGCCTTTCAGCCAAAAACAACCGTTTGGAGTGATATATATCTTCTTAAAAGACATAGATACATACACGTATTTCAGAGTGACGGACAAGAAATGGATATTTATGTTTAATGGATCCTAGATATGAAAAGATGCAAATAAATGCTATGCAACAAATACAGATATGTTAATATAAATCAATTCAAATTTTTCAAAAAACAAAGACAGATATGAAAGGAAAAAAACCTTTTCTCTTATCTCTCTTCTTATTGTACCTTAGGATTAAGCCATAACTCCTCATTAAATTCACCGGAGCCAGTTCCACAGGGGACTACTGCAGCGACTTTAGAATTCAACTGATTGAAAGTAAGCAACTGGGTCTCTCTATCAAATGAATCCATTTTGAGATCATCGGTTGTTATAGACCTTATTCCACATTTTCCCTCTATTAGACGTTCCCACGTCACCTCAACCCCACATCCAAGAGGTGTTACCAGGCCCAAACCTGCAACAACTTATCCAGTTATAGGTATATACATTTAAACGTGTTTGTACCTGTATGAATATACATATGTATTGAGCTAGTGAGAAAGGATGGTTACCAGTGACCACGACCCTGCGAAGGGCGCCAAGGGGAGGGGGTTCAAAGGCAGGAAGGGAAGATGAGGAAGAGAAGTTACGAGTTAGTTGGAAGCGAATAAGTGATGAAAGTCTATGCATGGATTGAGAACTTGGCATGGTCACGACCTTCACTTTCAAAGAAGGTGAGTGGAAATGCAGCTCAAAGAGAGACCACAAATAGCAGCACTTGTTTCTGGAAATGGGCTCCTCAAGTGTTTAGAGTTAGGCTCCTTCCTTACCGAACAGAAGATGCTATTAGAACCACACTAGACGAGTCGATCCTTTTTATTTCTTTTAAAATATGTAATCAGGCAGGTAAAGAATAAAATGATAAAAGAGTCAATCTGAGATCAGCAAGCCAAAACAAACTATCCATTTCGGAAATGACAGTAAGAAAAAAGGCATTTCAGGATCTTGAAACAATAAATAAGAACCAGGTGGAGTTTGTTTAGAACTTTTATCAAACAGATTTGGGGCAGGAACATTCTACCTCTCAAATTCAAAAGGGAACAAAAGAAAGGCAATCATTACTCAAATGCGCTTCGATTTTGAACATATAAATTTCTTGCAGGAACATTGGATAACATGGTAACTAGTAGGTTAATAATGTGGAAAACAGATAAAGACTTGGAATTTGCAAACGGTCATTACGTAAAGCATGCCACTTGGTAACAAGAAATGAAAGGTAAAGTCTCTCCTTTTCCAGGCGTTAAGAACTCGACGAACTGAAAACGGAAAGTTAATTACCAAAACACTGAAAGACAAAAACTACACATACCTCAAAAATCTCAAGACGGCTGACACACTTCTCATCAAAATTTGAAACGGCTGCCTCTTTATAACGTTTCGGCCCTGTGAGATCTGCTGGAGAGATGGCATTATCCAAGATATGGCACATATGAAAATAATATAAAACAAAATTACAAAAATTATGGATTAATTATTTTTAAAAAAACTAGGGGTGGTAGCCTGACCCTATTTAAAAGTACAAGGACCAGACGTATCCTAAGTTGACATTAACAAATAATTTAGCACTAGATACTAACCATCAAGGACGTGAAAATATCAATGTTTTAAAAATCGGACCGGACATTGAACCGGTCCAAAGAAAGGTTTAAGGTTTAGAGGTTCAACCGGTAGTGAACCGTTATCAAACCGGAATATAATAAATAAGATGAAATTTTTATAAGAATAAATAAAAATAAAATATTTTATTGAAATAAAAAATACACCAATGTTTATTATTATCTAATGAACTAAAAATAAATAAATATGAGTCCAATATAAAACTTAAAATAACATTTAAAAGAAAAATTGTAACCATATTGTGAGCCATAATTTCAACCATTAAAAACTGCCTTCTAACTACAGTCATATATTCCCAAGTTTTGACTTTAGACTTGTCATGAGGATGTTGCTTTCAACTCTCTTTGACCATGTACCCTTTAATTTAACCTTCATGAACACCAATTTTTGATGTTCTACCATAGGTTTTCACTCTAAATAAAATTTAAAAAACTAGCCTCCCAATCTAAATAATCTGTTGTACGAAATTTACCATAAAAATCAACTTCACCTTGACCTACCCAACATTTAAGTTAAAGGAGGGGAGTAATGACTTTCTATTCCACCTCATATCATTTGATTAATGAATCTAGTTTGATGAAAAGGGCTTTCATTCTTCAATACATTTTCAACCCAACATTTTTGGATATTGCATGTACATCTTCCAAATTTTCCATATAGGCTTCCACTGACATGTTATGTTTTAAGGCTTGTAAAACTTGCTCAAGTCCACCTAAAAAGTTTACATAAGTTTATATGAGAGAGAAACCACTGAGAGCTTCCATTAACCATCTTCTTATTAAACCTCCGACCCACCACTTTATTTACCTTATCGTCTTCCTAGCTACACCTCTCCACTCCATCTGTCCTCTTCGCAGTGCTCCTCTTTCTCGCTATAGCTCCCTCTCTTTTGCCAACAACCTCCTTTGAGCATCTTTCATGCTACCCCACTCCCGACTTCCTTGAACCACTTCCGACGACCTCTGTCACTGCCGAAGCTCATTCTCCTCTCCAATTGAACTGTCAACTTAGACCCACAGTTTGTCGTGAGCTATCATTGCTTCTTTCCATCATCTCTGCTCCTTCTTGTTTCCCAACAGCCTTCTTATTCGACAATCCCATCTCTGACTTCCATCTCTGACTTCCCACATGTCATTTTTCTTCGTCTTCTTCTTCTTCTCATATTCATCTCCAAAACTTGAGCTCCTAAATGAAAGATGACGG
>JANVCQ010000003.1:32479335-32506354 GCA_025531925.1 Erythroxylum plowmanianum
CTCCAGCTCGTGTTTGGTCAAGTAGGCGACTTTACCTTTGCTAATTGCAAATGTCTCCACTAGCGGCTACCGCCACCGACTTCATATAGCGATGGGAAGAGAAACAAGTATCGACACAGCTCAAAACAAAAACAAAATCAACATAAAGATCCAACAGTATCGACACAGCTCAAAACAAGTAAACTGACACATAAAAAACAAAGGAACACTTGATGAAACCCAAATGGGAATCACTTATTAGAACGATAAATGAGATCAAGCAGCGAAAAGGGTATTAAGAGAAACCATACATAGCGCTTCACGGTGGAGCTCCTCATAGGGAAAACCAAAACCTCGTGGATTTGGGTCCAGTCCCGGGGCTCTGTCGGGTTGAACTTGGGAACATCGTCTTTGTTTGTCTGCTTGGTAGAGGAAGAAGTGAAAGATTACGGCCAGATCTGGAAGATGACGGCCAGATCTGGAGAAGACAGAAGAGAGAAGCGGCGATGGAGGCATCCGAGAAGAGAGAAGAGAGGAGAGAGAAGCAGCGAGAGGAGAGAGAAGCGGCGATGACATTCTGAGATTTGTGAGAAGAGACGAGAGGAGAGGAGAGAAGACGAGGTTTAATCCGGTAATCACTTAACCGGTTCGTATAAAACCGGCCGGTTCTCTGATAGACCGGCCGGTTTTTATATTAAAAGGTTATTAACTAAAACCGAACCGGACACATGGCCGGTTCAGACCATTTCCGGTCGGACCGGCCGGTCCGGTCCGGTTTTTAAACCCTTGGAAAATATAAAGAAATTTCTAACACTAATATCGCTATTATTGGTTACAGTTAAATAGTTCTTACTATTAATGAAGGTAAGTCTGACTTATCTAAAGTCAATATACTTCTCAAGGTATTGAGTAATGTAGGTAGTCAAACTCTCCAATAAATATCTCAGATTTGTTAAGAAGTCTATTATTTGATTTGCCTCTCTATAATAATGAAAAAAGCCATCTACAAAAGAGAATATAAGCATCTAAGCTAACCAACCCGCTAGTTTCCGTAGAATTTTAACTCTACTAAGACATACTATGTCAACCAAAACTCTAGGACTTTGATTGGTTGGCATGGATTCTTACTTGATAAAGTAATCTTTTTTCTAAAATTTATATTATCACGATTGGTTCATTTTTTTGAGTAGTTAGAAAAATAAAAACTTTTTCAATATAGGGAAAGTAGTAGCACTTTGCTTGGATTCTAAATCCCAGCACTTCCTTGGTATTTTGATTACTTTCATCAGGAATTTAATCTAAAAGATACGCTAGTCAATTCAACCATTTCTTCTCTCCTAATTCTACGATAACTCTTTTATAAAACCATATCTTCTCTTCAACTATTCTTATTGTCTCTTGTTGGTAGGATTCTGGATATTTTTGCTTAGAAGTTTGAATTGACAATCTTTAGGTTCATTTTTTTCTTATTTAAAGATTTAAATTTTTATTCGATTTGTAGGGATATAATTAGAGACACAAGTCAAAATTAACTTACATTCCATGAAATATTATTAGATACCAAACATTATAATAAGAATCCAATTAGAATTCTAATAGAATTCGTATAAGTATTTAAACATATGAATATCTTTACTTTCCATAGATATATTTTTTGAGGGATCAAATTCTAAATTCACTTTACTTTTCCGCCAACAATCATCTGAGAATTGGGTAATAGTTCAACACAAAGCTTCAATCCATGTAAAAGAGATTGTGTTTCTGCTTTTAGACTTGTAACATGTTGCATAAGGACAACGAATGTCAATACACACCTTCCAAACTTATCTCGAACATTCTCACCACCTCCACTTAGCCCTGGATTCCTTCTCGATGAACCATCAATATTTAGCTTCAGAAATCCAAGGGAGGGCTTACATCAACGCACTAAGGAAACCTTGTGGGGCCAATCATAATGTTAGGATATATTACATATATCTTTTAGTTAGTTTTGGTATTTTAATTAGACATATAGGATATAACTTGTAGGATTTATCAAATGGCTGGACACGTAAGTAAATTGGATGGATTTGTATTTGGGATGTTACTGTTGCGATAAATATTAATGAAGTTGTTGTAGTGGTGGTGTCATAGTGGGACTCTCATTAACTGTCATTGGTTGATAGATTGCATCCATGGCAGAATCTCCAAAAATTGCATGTTGCCGATGCCTTCTATTAACAGTAGAAGTCTATTGCTAATTGACGTGTGCAGTAAATTGAAGTTATGTACGTGTGTGTCAAGTGAGGTCACATGCAATCTTTTGAGTGCAATAGCTGAATATTTTTTGGGGTATTGACGCCACACAAAAAGTGAGAAGGTGAAGTGCCTCAGGCATTGCAACGGTGTAGTGGATTTTTGAAGCACATGTTGATGTCGTAGGTGTTATTCTTATTCGAGTGAATTGAAGTGAATATCTGCGATTTTGATGAACCGTGGCTGGGGTGAGAATTGATGACACAGTGAATATCATCTACGGTTAAGTGAATATTGGTTATTAATTGAAGAAATACTGTGATTTGTTTTGTGAAAAAAGAATCAGCTATAGTGAAGAGTTTTAGCTGGATTATTTCGAGAAGATAAATCCATAGGGAAGTCTTTCTTTTGTCTCAAGTATTTTTGTCATTTAGTTCTTAGTTGATTAGATACTTGAGTTATTTTTATTAATTTTTATTTGAGTGAAAGTAGTTAGAAAAATCTTCTGACAAGGTTAACACGAGTCGGTCGTATTATTGGGTGTGAAAATCTTTCACAGGAAGTGAGGTTGAGAGATAGTTACAAGAATTGAGTGGTGTTGCTCTAGGGTGATCTTGTGTAAATCTTTTGTACTTTGGTGAACGTTATTAACGTGGGTGAGAGCTCCGTAGACGTAGGCAGAATGTACCGAACTGCGTTACCAAATTTTTGGTGTTCTTATTATTTCATTTTTGCTTGGTTTTATTTTGTTCATGTCAAAAAAATTTACGGAAAGTTTGTGAAACAATTAACGCTTTTTGTTTTTCAATTGGTATCAAAGTAAGATTACCGATTCAGAACTTGGTAGCAAGTTAGTGCAGATCCTAATTTCAAAAACATGGTTACAAGAGAGGGTGTATTAATCACCAGACCACCACTATTGGATGGATCTAACTATCCTGCATGGAAATCACGAATGAAAGTCTTCATCCAAGCTGAAGATACAAAAGCTTGGCATTCGGTAGTACATGATTAGACTCATCCGATGATCACTGATGATAGAGGAGAGACAATTTAGAAAGATCCATCAGAATGGTCAAGAGTCAAAGAAGACAGTGCACTCGAAAATTCACAAGCAATGCATGCGATATTCAGTGCTATTGATGAGGGACGCTTCTCTATGATTTTAGCCTGTGAATCGGTAAAAGAAACGTGGGATGCTTTCTAAACTATGCATGAAGGGGTCAAAATCTGTATTAGCATCGAAACTACAGATGTTAGCTGTGTGATTTGAAGAGCTAAAGACGGATGAGAATGAGACCATAGGAGACTTTCATGAAAAATTGCAAGATACAGCAAATCAAGCTCATCAATTGGGGAAGAAATATTCCAACATGAAATTAGTCAAGAAAAAGCTGAGAACGCTTACTTTAAGGTTTATTCCAAAAATTGTAGCAATAGAGGAGGCCCATGACATTGATAATCTGTTATTGGAAAAAGTTATTGGAATCTTTACAAACTTCGAGATAAATCTTTTAAGAGGTAAGCAAGAAAAAAGCAAAGGATTGGCACTACAGGTGAAAACTGGAAAAAAGTGTGAATGATGTAGAAGATGAATCAGATAAAAACGAATACATAGTACTACTCGCACAAAATTTTGGTAAATGACTGAAAAGAATGAAGAAGGATAGACCCAACTTTAGACAATATGGTGGAGGTTCATCGAGTAACAATCTAAGACAACAAGTGAAGACACAAAAGGGTGAACAAAAGGCAAGAAGAATCCAATGTCATGAACAAAGAAGGAAAAACAATTTGCAGTGCGTGTCAAATGGCAAATCAACTAAAAATGCCACGTAAAAAGGTTAGACATGTACCTCATCTTACATACTTGAATTAATTCACATGGATTTGGTTGGTCCAATACAACATGATAGCACTGGTGGAATGAGATGCTATCATGTTTTGATGATTATTCGAGATATACTTGAGTATCATTTTTGA
This sequence comes from Erythroxylum plowmanianum, assembly GCA_025531925.1. Classification (NCBI taxonomy): domain Eukaryota; kingdom Viridiplantae; phylum Streptophyta; class Magnoliopsida; order Malpighiales; family Erythroxylaceae; genus Erythroxylum; species Erythroxylum plowmanianum. The sequence goes on from JANVCQ010000003.1 coordinate 32,483,533, forward strand.
AAGAAAAATCAAATGCTTTAAAGGCTTTTAGAAGCCTATATGTGCAGGTCATGAATCTAACATTTTTGACTATATTGAGAAGTCAATCAGATTACTGAAGAGAATTTGAGAATACAAACTTTAATGACTTTTGCGATGAGTACGACATCATACAAGAATTTTTAGCACCCAAAACTCCACAACAAAATGGAATTGCTAAAAGGAAAAATAGAACACTTCAAGAAATAGCTAGATCTATGTTGAATGGAAGTAAAATGTCTATGAGATTTTGGGCTATAGTGGTTAACACTGCATGTTACATATGTAACAGAGTGTATCTTCAAAGCTTTCTAAGCAAGACATCATATGAAATTTGGAAGGGAAAGAAACCAGATGTAGGTTACTTTCATATTTTCGAAAGTAGGTGCTATATTCTTAAAGATTGGGAACAACTTGGAAAATTAGAGAGAAAAAGTGATGAAGAAATTTTCATTGGTTATTAAACTCACTATAAAACTTATCGAGTGGATAATAAAAGAACAAAGAAAGTGCAAGAGTCCATAAATATTGTGATAGATGATGTATTGTAGCACCCTACTCTTACGAGACCCGTACCCGACATCCCGAGTATGTCCGAGTGCAAATCCCACAAAGGCGGCATGCTAGAACAGTTAAACACTCAAAACTCAATACAAAAAAAAATTTTAAAAGCAATATAGGCATATGCGGAGATCAGTAATTAAAATCAGGCCCATAATTTTTATTGCATAAACCTCGAAAACACAATTATTATTATTACACTTTGATCAATCTCATTTGTCAACATTTCCAATTTCAAAAGCTATTACATACGGAAATATTCATATTTGCATTGTACAAAATTTTCAGAATATACAAATTGATACAAAAATAAGAGAAAATACAAAAGCAAACGTGAACTGATCCCGACCTTTATCTCTTACTTGAATGTAGTGTCTGTACTCCTATTAGCCTAACGGGGTAACTTTTCTAATCTTGAAAAAATTGCAAATTTTGCGTGAGTTTTGCAAACTCAATGAGTGACCATCCTCGATGGCTCACTTGGTCATATAATACACAATTCACATCATTTATTTGATAATCATATTAAATCATATACACTTGATCCATCGTTTCACCTTTTGCATTCAGCATATTATAATCATTCATATTATGCATATGCAGTGCACATGAGATTCACTTTTTATTGTTACTTTATTGTGACCGAGTGCCTAACTGTCCCGTATCCATTATAAATACCGGGCTTATTGATAAATGTCCTGTATCCGTTGGAGATACCGGGCTTATTTTACATAGTGCTTTTGGTTCTTATACACTTTCTGAGCTCTAGGCTCTTTTTCACTGTCTGAGCTTTAAGCTCTTTTTCAGTGGCTACTCTGGTCAGAACTGCCTTTATCTTTCATGCATTCATGTAATGAAATGCATCAATCACAAACGATCAATTATTCACTTTCACTTATCATCGGACCTTAGTCCGGCATTCAACATTAAAGTTGAGAATCACTTTTCTTTCATATGCGGATGTTTAACAATCAAATCAGGTATCACTTATTTCATTAAATTTACATACAAGTAGCACTTCGATATCTTTACATTTAGCAAACTCCTCGGACATTTACTGTCTGAAATCAGAATAATCACATTTACTTGTCATTTATAATCACAAAATTCATAATATAACCAAACAAATAATAAAGTAAGACCATCTAGCTCTACTCATAGTACGCTCCAAATTAGCACTAGCTTCAATAACTTGGAAACGTTTGAATGCAGACGTTTGTCCTGCACATCAAAATTATGCAATACACATAATGCACACACACATTAATATTTGCACAATTATAAGTATTCATTTATGCACACGTGTGTATATGGAATATGTACAATGCATGTTCATGACAATCCTGGTTATCGCTCTATCATTCACATCATGTAAACATTCGTATTCCTAAACTCATATAAGTACCATTTATACTTATGGTTTATTCCTCAATAAAATCATTTGAATCTAATTTCAAAACCCAACGAATCATTCAGATTTTTCTCTAGACACTAACTTTCGGGTATATTGTTCTTGATCATTTAGACAATGAAAATGAAGTAATTTGGGAACATTTTCTCTTTGCAAAATTGTCCTTCTATCTCATAAGTTTTTAATGACATCAAAATCATTCAATTTGGTTCAGTAGTGAGAAAGTTATACTCCAAATATTTTCGGACTACTTTTATTATAAGACAGTGTCCTATACTCAACTTCCACCTAGAAATTGAAATTCTTAGTGTCTGATTTAGAATTTGACTTCTTCATATCATTTGTAGGCCAATGTCTCTAATTTATCCCAATCAAGAATAAGTCCATTTGGATAACTACAAAAGAAGATATGCCCAAAATATCGATATATGTTCAGTGTAGAGAAAAATTCATCGCGGTGAACTCCTCCTAAGAGGAATTCTCACGAAATTTTCACAAGTTCGCCGTGGCAAAATCTAGAGTTGGCCGTGGAGAACTTTACCCGAAAGAAATCCTAGCTAACCTTCAAGTTCACCGTGACAAATTCCAAAAGTTTGCCGCGGTGAACTTCCATAGACACATACCCAGTTTTTCAACTTCAAGTCAGATTTTGAGACTCCTCTAAATAGAATTTGAATTTGACTTCTCATGAAAATGTAGCCATATGTCTCTAGTCATCTCATTTAGATAACTAGAGAAAAAGTTATGGCTAAAGAACTGAAGTATAATCAGATGGAAAATGTCACAGTCAACATTTTTCCAGCACCCATTAAACACCATTCACTTACCCAATCCAACATTATGTCATTCCCTAATCTATTATCCATCAAAACACAAGCGCAAGACATGAATCTATCCCCATTTCTCATCCACATTTCATCATGAACCCATCCTTATATTCTGAACATTTAACCTCTAACTATCATCAAATCATGTTTCATTCATCAATTCAAGAAGAGGGATACTTATACTTACTTGATTTACCCAATGCTCTTTCAATCACCATGAAACCCTAGCTCTCCAACATACACGATCATCACAAATGGAGGTGGAGTAGGTTAGGTTTCTTTAGAAACAAGAAGAAGATAGCAAAGTATTTAAGTGGATAGTGATAGAAGAAGGCAAGGTTCAACTTTGAGGCTTTGGAGAAGGCAGTGTCGTGAGAAGGAGAGAATGAATGAAGAAATTAAGAAAATGGAGATGAGAGAAGCATGAATTGCGTTTAGCAAGTGAAAGACCATAATTTAATGAATTTCGTGACTTATTTATGTGGTGTGGCAAGTGACATGAGGGTTCCATTTGGTCCATTTTAATAACTAATCTATTTTTTCTCCAATTTCTACTATAATTGTCTTCCAATTTTCAATAACATAAGTCATTAAATCTTAGTGTCACATATAAAAATTATTGTCATTCGACTCTTATTTCTACTACTATTTAACAATCGTTTTGTCACTTGGTAATTTTCCTAGTCCCAAAATACCCTCCAATTTCAGAAAATTTCATATTTCACCAAAAATTCTAAATCAATGCTTATACTCTCAAAAATCAATTTTTCAATACAAATAATTCACAATTCCAATTATGATCACATTTATAGATCAATTATACCTGGCAATTGTCAATGAATGCATGTACAGTCATTTTGATGTGTGCAAAAATTCATATTCACATGTATGAGTGCTAACATTATGCATGAGCATGAATTGCATTTTTTCTACTCTCTTATTGCTATTTTCTCAATAACTGAAATCTAGGGTTCTAATCCTTAATATGGAAATGGGATGTTACATGTATCTTTGTTGAATGGTCAAGTGGCAGAAGAAAAACAATGTAATTAACCATTGGAATCAGTCCAAATAAGTAACGAGATGAGATTGAAGAATTGCCTAAATCTGTAGTTAGTAGTTGTTGAGGAAGTAACTGCAGGAACTGGTTTGTAGTTAGTTGTTGTTGAGGAAGTAATTGTATGAATTGAAGAACTTTCAGTTACTTCAGATGATGAATCAACCAAAACACTAGAAGCTGATTTGAATCGAGGTTCCTTATCTCGAATCTGAAGAAATCATCCAACAAAAAACGTTATTAGAGGTGTTAGCGAATGAAGAAAAACAAGAGAAAGAAAAAGGATTAATTATCGAGAACTTGCAGGATACTTGTGCTACACATCTTCATTAAAGCCAAAGAACGTTAAAGAAGCACTACAAGATGAGTTATGGATAGTAGCTATGCAAGAAGAGCTGATTCAATTTTCACGAAATAATGTATGGGAATTAGTGTCAAGACTATCGGGTACTAATATAATTGGAACAAAATGGGTGTTTCGAAATAAAACTGATGAATAGGGTAATATTACCAGAAATAAAGCAAGGCTAGTAACTCAGGGATACTCTCAGGTGGAAGGTATCGACTTCAATGAAACTTTTGCACCGGTGGCATGACTTGAATCGATCAGATTATTATTGGGCATAGCATGTGTAAAAGGTTTCAAGCTTTATCAGATGGATGTAAAGAGTGCATTTCTGAATGGGTTTATACAAGAAGAAATATATGTTGAGCAACTGAAAGGATTCATTGATTCAGCCTATGCAGATCACGTCTACAAGCTAAAGAAAGCTCTTTACAATCTCAAACAAACACCAAGGGCATGGTATGAAAGACTCACTCAATATTTTATCAAGCAAGGATATAAACGAGGTAGTGTTGACAAAACTTTGTTTATTAAAAAGTTCAAATCTGATTTTGTGATGACTCAGATTTATGTTAATGATATTATGTTTGGGGCTATACATACAAAGATAGTCTATGAATTTGTCAAGCTAACAACATCTGAATTTGAAATAAGTATGGTTGGTGAGTTGAATTTCTTTTCAGGTTTGCAAGTGAAACAAGTGAATGATGGAATTTTGTATCACAAACCAAATATGCCAACAACATAATAAAGAAGTTCGGTCTTAAGAATGCCAGACATGCAAGAACACCTATAAGTGTCTCAACAAAACTAAACAAAGATGAGAATGGGAAAAGCGTTGATGATAGTTTAGTAATTTGTCCCAACCCGAGACATAAACAAAGACATGGATAATCTTTCTACACGGGAGCTCTCTAAAAGGTCCCATATACAACAAAACTAAACAAAGATGAGAATGGGAAAAGCGTTGATGATAGTTTATATCGCAGCATGATCAACAATTTATTATAGTTGACTGTAAGTAGGCTAGATATTTGTTACAACGTTGGTGTATGCGCTCGTTATCAAGTTAACCTGAAAGAAACACATCTGAAAGTGGTTAAGAGGATCATCAAGTATGTAAGTGGAACACAATAACTTGTAATGATTTTATTGGAAACAACCCCAAGTTTAACATCTTTTAGGTTTCTATACTATTAAGAGGAAATGTTCCAACACCAATCTGTCATTATGTATCTATAAACTTCCTCAAAAGTTTTCCAAAAGCATAAAGTGATTTTTAGACAAAAGTGACTAATAAACTATAAATGATATTAGTTTCATATTACATAAAAGTATGGGTATGTGATGAATCATAAGAGTAGTAATAAACCACTTGAAATCTAGATTAACATAAAAGGGAAAGGGGATAATTATGGGTCTGTTGGACCCATATACCTTAATTAACAAATGTTATTTTCTCCTAACTATTTCTGGCATGCTCTTGGCATTTGTACTTGTTTTCTTCATATGTTTAATATAATCAACGTCTATACATATAAAGCTTTGATAACATAGTTTGGTAAACAAAGTTAAGTATTTAATATATAAAGCTGATTAAGTTAGTTTGTGTTGTCTTTTACAGTTATAGTTAAATGTTAATAGCATTAATCTTATAATGAAAGGCGCAAATTGAATAAATTAATATCGAGATTGCATTGATCACACCCTCATGTATGTTATATATTAATATCCATTAATAACTTATATGTTCATATATATTGATTATTTTAGATAGATGACCATATTCTTTCAGTGGAAAGTTCTTATTTGGTAATGAACAATATACTAATGGAGAGTTCTAATATGATACTAAGTGACGAGACAAATCAAGTTGAAGGAATAAGTTCATTGGGAAGTGATGTTTGTAATCAGTTCAATAAGACTATAGCATGGAATGATTTAGAGAAGTTTGAATGTAGGTATTTTCACAAGATGTTGGTTAGAAGTTCTAAAAGTGGAAACTCTTATCTAAAAAGACAAATAGAGTCATCTAATAGAAAGATTGTATGAAGAGGTCAAATAATTTTAATAGGAAAAACTTCAGGATGTTGCTCACCTCACTCCAACTAACATTAAGCATTCTAACTCATAATACCATAAAGAAAGTCACTTTTAAGATATATAAGTATCAAAAGAAATAAATATTAAAGATGTTATCAGTATTGATGAACAGGTAACCATCATATCAGACATGTGGATAACTAACAATTACAAAAAGGGTTTAAATCAGTATTCTCTAGGAGTTTGAATGATTGCATAGTCAGAAGTCCTTCTTTTAAATACCATTAGAGGTGAAAAACCCCTTAAACTCACTCATCTCTTATTTGCTGACAATTTACTATTATTTTATCATGCGGATATGAGTTTAGTTCAAACTTTGCTAACTTTTCTAAGTACTTTCTCTAGATTTTCAGGAATGGACATGAATCCATCTAAGATTCAGTTTTTCCTATCTCATAATATAGATCACTTGACCCATCAAATGGAAGTAATGTCTGGGTTTAGGAAAGGATCTCTCCTCATAAGATATTTAGTGGTACCTCTTATAACAGGGAGGTTAGCCAAGAGGGAATGTTTACCTTTATTGGATAAGACGGATGCCAAGATTAACAAATGGACTCACAAAAACCTTTCCTATGCTGGTAGACTACAATTGGTGATTTCTGCTCTTTCTTCTTTTCAAGTGTATTAGGCTACACACTTCATTCTCCCTTCTTCCATCCATAAGGAGATAGAGTCTAAACTTCGAAATTTTTTATGGGCTAGGAAGGTGGATATCAATTCTCATGCTAAGGTAAAATGGAGTGACATTAATAGACCGAAAAAGGAGGGAGGTTTAGGGATTAAACATTTGCCAACTTGGAATTTTGTCTTGTTATGGAAGAGGATCTAGTATTTGTTTTCTGATAATGAGGCTTTATAGGTTAAGTGGGTGCATACGATCATTTTGAGAAGAAAAATTTTTCAGAATGCACAACCTTCCAATAATAGCTCTTGGAGTTGGGAAAAAATCTTATTTGTGAGGGATAAATTAGAGAATCCATTCAGATTTAGGATAGGAAACGGATACTCTACTCTCTTATGGCAGGATCCTTGGCATCCTAGGAGAATCCTGAAGAACTTCTCTTCACCGAGGGATATCAATGGATACGGACTACCTATGACAACAAAAGTTTCTGAAGTTATCAGAAATAATGAGTGGAGACGATAGGAAATACCTATACAGATCATTGGTAAGCTTGAATCTTTACTGTACTAACTAAATAGCTCCAAACTGGATTGTTTGGAATGGTTACCTAGCCCTTCAAAAAAGTATACCAATGGATTAGCCTATAAATTCTTGAGACCTTCAACACAGACTGTTTCTTGGCATAATCTGGTTTGGTTCCAAAACAACAGCCCTAGGTGTTATTTCATCTTGTGGCTGGCTTTCCTTAAAAAGCTACAAACACGGGATAAACTTCTTTATCTCTATACACTTAACCATTGTTCCTTATGTATCTCGAACAATGAGTCCAATGAACATTTGTTCTTTGAATGCTCCTTCACTTAATCAGTTTGGGAACATTTCCTCAACCATTTCCAAATACGCATTCCCAACAATACAAGCCTTCAATCCATCCTCAATTGGTTAAACCAAAAAACCTCTCATAGTAACCTTTTCCCTATCCTACTTTCCACTACTGTTTACAACATTTGGATTGAAAGAAATTCAAGAACATTCAAGGATGAAGCCATGGATGTGGAGAGCTTACACTCCAGAGTAATCTTCCAGCTCAAACATTGTAGGAAGGTAATTAGAGGTAGAAATTATTCACTAACCACTGTTTTACAGGTTTGCTATTTCAGGTATGGTATCAGCACATGTAACTGCAAATATAACTTCTCTTATGGAAAAAGAGGGGATGCAGACAGTATTCAATCATACCTCAATTTAGAAATCATAGAGCTTTGGCAGGAAATGAAATTGGTAACAAGGACCTAACAGTTGGAGACTCATTTCCTACGGAAGCTTTATTGATAATGGCTTGCGAGATGAAGGCAACCATGGCAGTGGGCAAGTAAAATAGAACTTTCAAGCTTCATTTTCAGTCAATTTGATTGTGGCTTTGGTTTGTTTGGGTTTGGTATATGAATGTTGAATTGTTGTGTTGTTGGAATGTATGTTACTGAATTTATGTTACTGGGTAGAAGAGCTAGATTTATAAGATTTCCTGGTAGGAAGTTAGTGGAGAAGTTTTAGTGCTAGTGCTTGTCTCACGTTTTGATCTAGGTTCCTTCAGATTTTGCACTGTAGTTTTCCTTTTGGTTGGTAAGAGATTTCTATTGAAAATCTCCAGTTCTGTACATAACATTTTCATATTTATATAAAATTTACTGATTTAACCCAAGAAAAAGGATTATATGGCAGTGACAAAATACTGTATTTACAATGACTGGACTCTATGCAATCAACTACTAAGGTAAATTATATTCTCTAATAATGTTATCATTTATTTATTAATTATACTATAATAGATATGTGTTTATATTTTTAAATGGTAGGTTAATTTATGTGTCAACGTTGTATACAAGTGAAAGGTTGACTATCATGTCAGTGGACTATTTAATGGATTAGAATATCGACATCAAGATGTCTATTATAACTCTCGATAATTATAACATAAAGGAAGTGGTGATTAAAAGGTTTAAAAAGAAGTTAAAGGTTAGGTGCTTATTGGTTGGTGGAGGTTATTCCAAATGCATCATTTTACCATATTATAAATTTGATTGTGAAGGATGAACTAGAGGCGATAAAGGAAGTATTAAAGTTAATCGAGAATAGTGTAGTGTATTAGAGTGCAACACCCAAAAAAATAGAAAATTTTAAAGAAACTATATAACAAATATGCATTTTGTGAGTTTTGAATTATCTCACCAGAAGGAATTTAACATTCAAAATGTTAGAGTTTGTAACCTAGTAGGTTGAGGTGTTTAACAAACTAAGACAAAGAGATTCTCTTTATTCTTACTTGTCGACAGAAGAGTAATAGGAGTTGGACAAAGCACTTTGTGTGAAGTTAGAATATTATGTACTATTACTGAGTTATTCTTAGGAACAAAATATCCAACTTTTTGTGGTTACTTTAATAGTATATGCAGTCTCAAGAAAGATATATTTAATTAGATGTTTGATTCTAATAAGGTGATCTAAATTATAGTAGAGAAAATGATAGAGAAGCATAATTCTAAATAGTATATGATTGGACAAACTGTGGCAGTCACTTTTATGTTGGACCCTAAATACAAGACAAAGAGAGTTTATTTTTATTGCGAAATATTGTATGGTAGTTAGACTCTAGAGTATGATGATGTCATTTAACAATTTTAGTATAATTTTCTTAATGATTATCAATTAATATTTGACAAAATTTGGTAAACAATTAATTAACTTTATTTACATACCCATATTTTAGTGTGTTTTGCTTGTTATTTGAGAGTTTTATAGTATTTTTTGTACTTTTTTTGTTTCAAGTGTGTTTGTAGTGATAATTGCTTTTATAAACTAAAAGGAGAATAATTTGGGTGAAATTGAGGCATAAAATGAAGATTTAAAGCAATTTTGGAGATACATAACCATGTATTACGATCGTGTAAGTCACTGTAAACATGTTCAAAGATATTTTTTATGACCATGTGAAGATACACGCCCGTGTATATTGTTCGTGTAAGCTTCTATGACCATGAAAAGTCACAATTTAGAGGGAATATTAAGATACACGATCATTTAAATGATGGTGTATATCCTAGAAACTCTAGTTTTTAGTATAAAAGGAAATGAGGAAGGCAAAATAAGGGGAAACATTTTAGAGTCATATTATACATTAGAGAAGAGGCAAGTTCAAAATAAAGGACGAGGAAAACTTGAAGATTACATCACAAGATCTAATAGAGAGTATCCTTTAATCTAAATTGCATGAAGGTTTCATTAAAGACAAAAGGGGATATAGAAGATGAATTATTTTATTTCTATTTGTTCTTCTAAATATTTAATGTTGAATTTGTTTTCTATATTTAGAAACTAATTTTGGATAGTGCTTAGGTGTGATAAACCCTTATTTGAAATGAATAGTATAAGATAATCTTTTATTCAATGTAATTTTATTGATTGATTTATTGTGATTCAATTATGCATTTATATACTTAAACTGATATATCTAAAATATTAGTCTAATGTTTGATTTCATATGATTGAGATTAAGAAATGCTTTCATATGAATATAATGATCATAGTTGGAAGGAGTTGCATGCAAAACTAGAGATAGGTCAATAGAAATCCTCTGGATTAAGGTCAAGCATAATAGTAAAATTCACGAATTGAGTAATGCAATCTTAAGGTTTTAACTAGAAAAAGATTTTAGTTAACCAACTAAGGGTTAGTTGTTAGCAGTCTTAAGAAAGATACTAATATAAGATAGGAATTTCTGTGGTCCAATAATCAATAATTTAAATGCATGATAAAAGGTTAGTGTTTAAGACATCTTAGGAAGATTCATCACCTAAGTACTATTTATTTAATATCATCTAATCATAGTATTTTCTTAATCCCAGTCATTATTATGTTAAATTTAGTTTAGTTTGTTCAGTTTAATTTTCAATTAAATTCATAACCTGATTCAACGGTTAGATGATAGGAAATGGTTAATGCTAGTACTTACAATCCTTGTAGGATCGATCCGTATTTACAAATACTAACCACAACTATACCGTGCACTTGTGGTTAAAGCCTAACTTTTAGTGCTATTATTAGGGACTAATGTTAGAAAAAACCTAACTTTTATTAATTTAAACCTTATTTCTATTTTTATTTTTATTTATTTATTCATTTATGTGTCTTTTTATTTATCTTTTAAACTTCTCTATTGTGAATTTATGTTTGTGACTTATTGTTAGGATTTAAGATTCATCATCATAGATACAAACCACAATGGAAGGATGGAGATGACAATGTTCTCATGGAAATTATAATATGTCATCACATATGGTAACATCACAAATTTGAGACAAAAGGTATGGTGAAATGTCAAAAACTGAACTGACATCCATATGACATTTATGGCAGTAAACATTACAACCATGAATTTCGGACACCGAACTATAAATGGGAGCATCCATATTGGATGAAAAATTGGCCTTAAAATATAACATATGAGAATGCTTACAAAGTAAGAGTAAAGCAACTCTTACGTTGTTGCATGGAATGATTATGTCTCAGCTAAATCTTTACAACAACAGTAGCAATAAAAATGTCTTCTAAATACATCAATGGAAGTCATTGCCAAAAGTGAAGCTAGCCACCACAAATTTAAAGAGAGATTTTCTTTGCTCGAGCACATTGAGGTTAATATAGCATATTATTTGAGCTTATTAATGCCTTAGAGTAAAAATGAGACAAAGGTTGACTTTATGAATGAAGTTTCAATTCAAGAAAAGATAGTAGAAGAGATGACAGAGAAGATAGTTAAAGAAGACAAAGAGGCAAATGGTACTTTAGAAGAGAAAGAAGAACATATGACAGAGAAAGTAGAGGTTCAAGAAGAGGAGGAAGCCTCTATCTAAGAAAAGGAAGTAGAAGAGTGGAAAAAGGTGATTAAGGAAGAGGAAGAGGAGGAAATCCCTACCTAAGAAGAGAAAGTAGAAAAGCAAACGAAAGTGATTGAAGAAGAAAAAGAAGAGGATCCATATAAGGAAACTATTGATGAATCATTGATAGTCACCTTAAGTACAGATGGTTTTCACTTCCTACAAGACAAATTGTTTGAGTCAACTAAAGATTCTAGGATTTTTATTATTATTCCTAATTTTATCAACAGTTTGTTATCAAAAAGGCATTAATAGAGTCAATTAGATTTATTAATTTAAGACACTTTGTCTTTATTATTATCTTACAACATATGGCTTATTCACAGGCTACTAAACCATTATATGGATAAACAAGTGGACCTAGGTTGATGGTAAACATGAAGGGTACACCAAACTAATTATGTTAAACAAGTGCTATTTGGGAGACAACCCATAAATTATGATATATTTTGTTCAATTTGATTACTTTATTTCATATTCTTTTGTTTTTATTCTAAGTGTTAGGATAGGATTTTGTTGGATTTTCATATGTTTTATGTTAGGATATAAAGAATCCCAAGTTGATTTTGTATATTCATCATGATTATGGTATACATGTTAAGTTTTGTAACTTTGAGTGACTAACTTTTAAGTTTTTCAACCCTAAAACACTAGGATTTGGGTTTGTTGCGACTTACATCGATTTTGTAGTTGATTTTTGTTCAAAAGTCAAAATTTATCCTTTCCCATATAATTTATTGGTTTAATTTTATAAATTGCATGAGAATTAGATGAAATTTGAATTGGGTATGCATTTTTGCTCATTAAATGATGAGTTTTGATGATCTTGTGAGCAATTCAAATTAATTTGTTGTTTTCTAGTTACTTGATATTGTTTACTAGTTTAATTTCTTTTCAATTTTGAACTTTGCATGAATTAGATGTTTAATTTTATCAATTTTGGCAATTGTTAGATTAGGTACTTTTAGGTTTAAATTTTTAATTGTATTATTATATTATTTTTATTTGTCAATTGCCATTATTTTAATTTTAATTTTAAGATTAATTTGGTTATTTCTTTAATTTTCTAATTACTTTATTATTTTTGGTTTTATTATGTCTTTAATTCTACTTTTAAGTATGTGTTTTTACAATTTCACAGTTTTATTTATTATTTTCTCACATTTAATTTAGTTTTATGCACAATGATGAGATAATGAAGTAGCGAAGGAGGTATCAAGGAAAAGGCAAAGAGGAGAAGGGTCATTTATAGACCTAAATGGAGCTCATCAACCACGAGAGCACAAACATATGGCACTTCCACTAGAGCGATACCACATGCTACAGTTCAATGTTGGAGCCCATGAGGAGTAATACTATAGGCTCAAGGAGAAAAAGTGTGGAACTAACAAATGTATTGATTGGGAGGTGATGGAGCAGATTAGCTTGGTCCAACAAGTTCAAGACTTTATTAATGTTAGAGCATGGTCTTGTTTCTTCGAGATCGGAAAGCCTTAGTACTAGGAGTTTACACTTAAGGTGTCCAACAAGTTCAAGACTTTATTAATGTTAGAGCATGGTATTGTTTCTTCGAGATCGGAAAGCCTTAGTACTAGGAGTTTACACTTAAGGTGCTCTCCATGTTCTTCATCAAGAAGGTCGTTATGATTGGGACCATCCAAGCATTATTCAATTTAGGATGTTGAAGGAGATGACCTAGATGAGTTACTCATACTTCTCAGTGATAATAGGTCTTTACGACTAGGAGTTCACGGGGACACAAGAATACATAACCTTACGACCAGGAGTTCGCGGGGACACAAGAATACATAACCTTTCAAATAGACTTTCCATATGGGATGTCTCCTCAACACGTTTGGCATACTGTTAGCACGGAGGATGAGTGTGGCCTCAACAAATTCAGAGTGTCAACCTTTTGACTCCATGTACTCAAATACATCCACGGGATCCTAAGTCGTACATTGAGTGGGATGGGTGACAGTTTCGGATTCATTGATAACCACAATGTCCTCTATTTATAGAGTATGAGTGAGTAGACGCTGATTCACTTAAGGAATGCTTTGGCTCAATTCTTTAGGCATCAGAGGGAAGAGAGGAAGATAGGGACAATCTACATCAAGTAATATGTGACGCAATTGGCATAGATGATGGGAGTCTTCAGGAGGCTACCACCAATAAGATTACTCGGTAATATGGCTACTCTAAATTTGGAAATCATGAAGAATATACATATGGTATGCAAGAGGTAGGGACTAATAAGAGATATCTATTGACTTATTAGGCTTATAAATAAGTAACCAACTTTGGAAATAGACGGGGATCACCCAATATGGTAAAGGAGCCACTAAGACACAACTCACTGCCATCCCAAACAAGAGGAGCAGCTCAAGAGAAGGCTAATGTAGGATTTGCTAGGGCACCGACACCACTTAGACATCAGGATCAGCTATAGATCACTCGATTGGAGAAACATATGGGGCAGATCTTGGGAGGCTAATGCTCTATCTGAGTCCAATAGGCAGCACTGACAGAGTGGATGAAGAGACAAGAAGCCTATGATAAATGGATGGAGGAGGTTTTAGCATAGATGGTGGGACATCTTAGGATATCCACCCCACTTCCACCTTCTGGAGTGGTCGTATTATCTTCAGCTTCACAGCAATATAAGGCTCCAAGACTCAAGGATCCACTAACGATGGACATGCTAGACTCGTCGAGAGATAACTAATACAGAGATAGTCTAGATACTTCATTTTGATTTTTCTTTTCTTTCTTTTATTATGATTTATGTATTTTTCTTATTTATTTTGTTTTTCTAAAAATTATTAGTGCATTTTATTTTATTTTATTTTTAAGCTATTATTTTTAATTTTTTATCTCTTTATCCTTTTTATTTATATTTTGTAAGGATGGTTGTGCATAATATCGGATGGAGTCTTCATCGAATTCAGAACATTGTAAAACTTATTATTCCGGGAAGTAGCAAGTCATACTTTTCTCACTTTTTATGCTTTTATTGATATTTTATTTATAAGTGTTTCTATTATATACATTAAGAACAATGTATAATTTTAAGTATAGGGAAGGAATTTCTTAAGCTTTTTGTATTTTTTAGTCAATTCTTATTAATTAACATCTCGATTTAGTTAAAACATGTACAAACTACTTAAGATTATTATTGATTATTGAATTGAATTAGTATGCAAAGGGATGAGAGTTAGAATAAACTTGCTTTTATAAGTCATATTTTAAGCAATCATTGAGATAATTAATTTGAATGAAAATTGTGCATTATTTATGCACACAAAACATCTTTTATGAGCATTTGTGTCTAAGAGCAAATAGATTGATATTTTAAACTCTTTTTATTCTTTCGTGTGTGTTATCATGTATGGTTGGATGATTCTAGAACTTTCTTTTGTTATCCATATTAAGACTACATTTGTTAGAAGCATTGAAATGATAAAGACATTTAGATTTAACTCTTGTTTTAGCCTATGTTCTTGATTATTATCCTACCATACTTTATCCCTTAGGAGTAACCACTTTTAAGACTTAGTCTTTTCATTTATTATAACCACATATTAATAACTTTTACCTAATTTTCTTAAAAGTCTTTTCATTATTTTTGAACCCTAAAGGGTTTATGTTTATTTGATTTTTTGAGACTTAGATTATGTGGAAGAATTTTAAAGAGTTCCAATATTTCTTTGATTGTTGGTACATGATGAATGCTCAAAGAATGGAAAATAAATAATAATTTATGTTGCAATGATTAAAAAAAATGTTAAAGATTGTACCAATGGAATTATGGTGTGAAGGAACTATGTTGTGAAGAACTAAGTTTCATATAATTTTGTTTATGTTAAATTTCCTTAAATATTATAACTTTTTTAGTATCCCTATCATACCTTGACCTAAGTCTTATTATAACCTTGTAATAAGATTTTTTGAATTTTGTTTCTAGTTTACTTATAAATCATAAAGATATGATTTTATTGCAAGCTTATGGTTAAGAATCCACCCATGTATTGATTTGAGAGTTCCTACACTTTTTACCCTAAATACTTTGAGTGCATTGAGCGAATTCTTGGTGAGGGTGTGAAAATTTGTGCTTTTGATTTCAAAGAGAATATCTATGATATTGTTATTGATATTGACTTATGAAGGTTGGTTATAAGATAACTTGAATCTAATTATATGTTAATTTAATTGATATGACATGATGATTTAGGGTGTGTATGGAAGGTTAAGGTTAATAAAGGATGAATGTTTATTTGGATCATGATTTGCTTAAGAACAAACAAGAGCTTAAGTGTAGGGATGTTTGATAAACGATTAATTAATAATATTTAAATATCCATATTTAGTGTGAGTTTTGCTTGTTATTTGATATTTTTATAATATTTTTGGTACTTATTTTACTTCAAGTGTGTTTGTAGGTGATAATTGTCTTCATAGACTAAAAGGAGAAGAGTTCAGATGAAATCAAGGCATAAAACAAAGATTTAAAGCAACTTTGGAGATACACGACCTTGTATAGGGACTATGTAAGTCACTGTAAATGTCTTCGAAGATGTTGCTTATTCTCGTGTGAAGATACAAACTTGTGTATGCTTCCTGTATAAGCTTCTACAACCATGTAAAGTTGTGATTTAAAGGGAATTTTGAGATACATTATCACCTACATGGTTATTTAAGTGGCTATGTACGTCCCAAAAGCCCTAGTTTTAACTATAAACGAAAATTATGAAGTCAAAAAAAGGACAAGTGTTTTAGAGTCACATTTGACACCAAAAAGAGGTAGTTATAAATAGAGGACGAGGAAAATATGAAGACTATGTCACAAAATCCGATAGAGAGCAACCTTCAATCCAAATTACAAAAAGATTTCATTAGAGACGAAAGGGGGATATAGAATATAAATTCTTTTATTTATGTTTTTCTTGTGAGGGTTTGATATTGATCTATTTTATATGTTTAGGAAATAATTTGGTTAATTTCTAGGTATGATGAATCCTTAGTTGGAATGAATAGAATAATATAATCTTTTATTCAATGTAATTTTATTGATTTATTTATTGTGATTCAATTACACATTTATATTCTCAAACTTATATATCTGGAATATCATTCCAATATTTGATTTCATATTATTGAGATTGAGAAATACTTTTATATGAATTGATAGACCATAGTTGGAAGGAGTTGTAAGCAAACCTAGTGATAGGTCAACATAAATCCTCTAGATTAAGGTCAAACTTAATAATGAAATTCACAAATCAAGTAACACAATCTTAGGAGTTTTAACTAGAAAAAGATTTCAATTACTCAACTGAGGGTTAGTTGTTAATAGTCTTGAGAAAGATATTAACATAAGATAAGAATTTTTACAATCTAATAATCAATAATTTAATTGCATGATAAAAGGTTAGTATTTAAGATATCTTAGGGGGATTCATCACTTAGGTACTACTTATTTGATATCGTCTAATTATAGTATTTTCCGCTTCCTAGTTCATTATTATGTTAACTTTAGTTTAGTTTGTTTAACTTAATTTTCAATTAAATTTACAACCTGATTCAACGGTTAGATAATAGAGAAAGTGCTAGTGCTAATACTTATAGTCCTCGTAGGATCGACCTATACTTGTCAGTGCTAATTACAGCTACACCGTGCACTTGCAGTTAAAACTTATAACTCTTATAAGAATAAAACAAATCAATCACTAATTAAGATTGCAGTAGTTCATCTATGGCTTCTGGTTTAGGATTAGGTTCATCTTCATATAAGATCAATGTGAAATCGGCATTTGTAAAACTCACCTAAGAAAAAAAAGGCTCGAACATCTTACAGTAGGACAAAGTTGGACAACTATTTGAAGATAGGTGTTGCAACCAAAGTTGAAGATATGGAGTTCGATGTATTGCTATGATGGAACAAACATAAAAGTGTTTTTTTGAATATGCAGGTAATTGCACAAGATCTCTTAGTAATTCCAATGTTTATTATTACTTCAGAGTCTACTTTTAATACTAGTGAACGGATAATCAGTTCTCATCATGCTCGACTACATCCTAATACTGTAAAAACCCTTATGTGTGCCCAAAGTTGATTAGATAATAAAGATATCAAATGTAAATTATATTCTTTGTAATATATTGATTTTGTTCATCATAATAATTTTAACAATCATAAATTATATTTTCTTTCTATATTAACACAAGTATTGGTGCAGAGACTAGTCTTTTAACTAAAAATTTATTTTTAAAAAATTTAATGATAAAGACATATTTAATTATTAATTATTATATGTTGAATATTAATTTAGTACAATTGTTGTATAATCATTTATAATTTATCTAATAATATTTTTATACGTAGACGAAATGGTGCAAACTATTGACGATCTTGATTATGACAATTAGTTATTCCCTTTCGTCTGCCACGAGTTTGTTATCTTTAATCTTTGCTTCTGGATTTACATTTTTTATGTGATTACTTTGGGTTTTTATAATTGAAGATATAGATCTTTACTTGTGTGTTTTTTTTTCAGGTTATATACTTATTATGGACGATCAATCACAATAATCAAAGAACAATGCGGAAGATAAACGAACACATAGATTTACATGGTTCACCGCAGCTAGGGTTTTTTATTCATTGTGAATTATTTTCGATAACACGATACACTAGGATAATAGAATACAAAAGGCATAACGTTATTTTTCACTGGATCCGCAAACTTGGGCCTGGTGTAAAGTTCAGAATATTTTATTAGGCTCCATATCTCAACAATTCTCCCACTTGGAGACTGATCCAGTCAACCCAACCATCTTCATTCTCCATGCCAATGTATCCAACAAACTCACCTAGCCCCAACATCTCCCACACTATGGTAGAAGATCAACTGAGGCCTTGCACAACCCCAGTTTCCCAGCATCCACTCCTTTAGTCAACATGTCTGCTGGATTCTTAGCACCATCAATCTTCTTCAAACACATCTCATTTTCTTCCACCAAACTGTGAGTGAAGTGGTACCTGCGCCAAATATGCTTAGTTCTAAAATGATACACTAGATTCTTCACTAGCTGTATGGCACTCTGACTATTAGTGAAGAGAACCTTGTCATGTTGCTTCTTGCCTAACTCTTCCAAGTAATCAGTCAACCATATCATCTCCTTACCAGCTTCAGCTACTGCAACATATTCAGTCTCTGTAGATGACATAGAGACACACTTCAAAAGTTTAGACATCCAACTCACTGCGGTCCCATTCGTAGTGTAGACATGCCCAGATGTACTCTTGCTTGAATCCACATCTCCACTAAGATCAACATCAACAAAACCCTCCAGCACTATCTTACCATTCCCATAACAAAGTGAGGTGCTAACTGTTCCTTTTAAGTATCTCAGAAGCCACTTCATAGCTTCTCAATGTTCTTTCCCTGGATCTAACATGTATTTGCTCATAGCTCCCACCGTATGTGCTATATCAGGCCTAGTGCAAACCATAGCATACATCAAACTCCCAACTGCAGAAGCATAAGGCACTTTTGCCATATGCTCATGTTTCTCAGATGTCTTAGGTGATTGCTCCTTTGAAAATTTGAGATGGTTAGCCAAAGGTCGTGATCCTGGGCTTAGCATCATCAACTTTGAACCTGGACAACACCTTCTCAATGTATTGCTCCTGGGACAAATTTAGAATTCCAGCAGACCAGTCTTGGGAAATCCTCATCCCTAAAATCTACTTTGCTGCACCCAAATCTTTCATCTCAAACTCTGATGACAGTCTCCCTTTAAGATTATTTATCTCCTCCATACTTGAACCTGCAATCAACATATCATCCATATACAGAAGTAAAATAACAAAGGAGTCTGTAAACTTCTTGATGTAACAACACTGATTCTTTTCACTCCTATGATAACCGTTTCTAAAAATGAAGGAGTCGTATTTCTTGTACCACTGTCTTGGAGTCTGCTTCAATCCATACAAAATCCTTTTGAGCTTACACACCATGTGTTCCTTACCAGGAACCTCATATCCCTCAGGTTGCTGCATGTAGATTTGTTCCTCCAGATCTCCATGTAAAAATGTTGTTTTACATCCATTTGTTCAAGGTGCAAGTCCTCTGCTACAACAATACTCAACAAAATTCTGATTGTAGTTAGCTTCACAACAGGAGAGAATATTTCAGTGTAATCAATACCTTTCCTTTGTGAATATCCCTTAACCACCAATTGAGCCTTGAACCTAACTGTACCATCAGTTTCATTCTTGATCCTCTAAACTCGCTTGTTCAATAGATCTTTCTTCCCTACAGGCAACTCACTTAACTCTCAAGTATCATTCTTCTCAAGTGACCATATCTCATCATCCATGGCTTGCTCCCACTTGATTGAATCCTTCACCTACAAAGCTTCATCAAAAGATTATGGTTCTCCTCCATCAGTCAACAACAAATAATGCAAGGATGGTGAATACCTTTCTGGTGGCCTGATAACCCTAGTAGATCTCCTCAATACTAGCTCAGGTGTGACTGGTCATTGTTCTGGTTCTACAATAATATTTTCTAGATTTTCTGACAACTGAATCTTAGCTCCCACTTCTTCTTCATCTTTAAATCGCACCCCAAACTTGTCCTTATACAAGACATTCTCATTAAATGTAACATCACAATGTCTCAAGATCTTCCTATTCTTGTCATCCCAAAATCTGTATCCAAACTGATCCGAACCATACCCAATGAAATAGTACTTCAAAGCCTTTGCATCAAGCTTGTCTCTCTTCTCTGGATCAACTTGAACATAGGCAGCACACCCAAAAGTCCGGAGGTGAGTAAACTTGACCTCCTTACCCGACCAAACCTCTTCTGGCATCTTGAAACAAAAGGGAACTGAAGGGCCTCTATTTATCAAGTATGCTGCTGTGCTCACTGCATCTGCCCAAAACGTTTTTGGCAGCCCAGCATGTAACCTCATGCTTCTTGCTCGCCTATTAAACGTTCTGTTCATCCTTTCAGCAATCCCATTCTGTCTTGCCTTGTCAGGAACCGTCCTGGTACACCTTATTCCCTCATCAACATAGAACTTCTTGAATTATGTAGAATCATACTCTCTACCATTATCAAACCTTAAGCATTTAAACTTCATCCCAGTCTGATTTTCAACTTCAACCTTCCAACTCTTAAAGATAATAAACACATCAGACTTATGTTTTAGAAAATAAACTCACACCTTCCTGCTGAAGTCATCAATGAAGGTAACATAATATCTCGAACCACCAAGAGAAGAGACTGGAGATGGCCCCCACACGTCTATGTGTACTAGTTCTAATCGTTTTGCCTTTGGTTCTCAGCTAGCCGTTGTAAAACTAATTTGTTTCTACTTTCCCAGAACACAACTCTCACAAAAACCCAAATCAACATATTTCAAACCTTGCAAATACCCCTTTTAAGCTAGCATCTTCATCCCCTTCTGGCTTAAGTGTCTTAGTCTGTTGTACCACACACTCGAGCTCGATGTACTATCGGCTATAACAACCATGTTCAAACACCCTGCGGTACTATATAAAGTTCCATATTTTGTGCCACATGCTATCACGGTAGCTTCCTTTATAATTTTCCAGGAACTCTCCCCGAACACTGCCCTGTAACCTGTGCTATCCAACTGACCAATAGAAATCAGGTTCTTCAAATTAGGAATATATCTGACATCCTGCAGCTTCTCCACCTGAGGTCTGTATACATACATCTCCTTTTTCAGCAATCTCCAAGGCTTTATTATCAGTAAGATACACCTTTCCAAAATTTCTAGACTTGAAATTATGGAATATCTCTCTACTCGAAGAAGAGTGGAATGATGCATCGAAATCAAATATCCAGGAGTCAACCGGGCTGTCCACATTAAGAATTAAGGCGCCACCAATGTCTTCCACAGAACATACAGAATCATCATCTTCATGGGACTTATGTTTTTTGGCCTTTCTTCTTCTTAGGTTTAAGGCAGTCCTTTTTGAAGTGTCCGTTTTCACCACAATCCCAACAAATAGCCTCCTTCCTACCTTGAGATTTTCTCCGCCCTTTTGATTTCGACCGACCATGTTTACTATGGCCTCCCTTCGACTTACTCCTGCCCCTTCCCTCAACACTAAGTGCATTACCAAACAAATCCTCGATTTCTTTTTTGCGAATGCTCTCACTCAAGACAACATCTCGAATTTTATCAAACCTTAGCTTCTCAGACCCATGCAAACTGCTAATTGCGGAAACAACAGTATCCCACAACTTGGGTAAAGAGGACATCAAAATTAGGGCTCTAATCTCATCATCAAAATTAATATCAACAGAGCTCAATTGACTGATAATCATATTAAATTCGTTAATATGGTCTGTGATAGATCCACTTTCAGACATCTCCAGAATGAACAAATGACGAATCAAATATACCTTATTAATAGCCGACGATTTTTCGTACATGTTAGACAACGGCTTCAGTACTCCTGCGGTTGTTGTCTCCTGAACGATGTTGAAGGCAATGTTATTTGCCAACGACAAACGAATCAACCCTAGCATCTGTCGATCTTTCAGATCCCAAACCTCCTATCTCATGGATTCTGGCTTCATCCCTGACAAGGGTTCATGGAGGTTTCTCTAATACAGATAATCTTCCATCTGCATCTTCCAGAAATCAAAATTGTTTCCATCAAATTTCTCAATCTGAATCTTCGCGCTTTCCATCTTTTCAGATTGTTGTGATACAAACCAAGCTTTGATACCAGTTGTTATGGACGATCAATCACAATAATCAAAGAACAGTGTGAAAAATAAACGAACACATAGATTTACATGGTTCATCAATGTAACATCCCATTACCAATGCGATGAGTACAGTGTTATGAGTGTAGAGTGGTTAGTGCTCAAATTGTGATCGAG
>JANVCQ010000003.1:32510253-32523376 GCA_025531925.1 Erythroxylum plowmanianum
TTATGGATTTGCGTATGGAATTGGGATAAATTTGTGTATGGTTATGGTATGTGAATGTGACTGTATATGATTATGATGTGATTTTGTTTGGATTCCGGACAGGAGGTCCGATGAATTTGATGATTGAGAACTATTGAAGTGCTATGAGTATATGAATGTGTTTGCTTGTGTTTGGATTCCGGATAAGAGGTCCGATGATTATGTTGATGGATTTGATATATTGAAGTGCTCTTTGTTTATGGTTTAAATTGATTGTGTATAAATCATGTGTGAGATTTCATGGCAAAAGAAAAATAAGATTTTGTTTAAATTGATGGTTATGATTCGCATTTGAAGGATAAAATAATTGAGGTTATGAAAGTGATGAAATTCCAAATTGGAAAAGTGTATTGCCTTGAAAAAAGATGAGTAAAATGAAATGAAAAAAAAAATTACACCGTTTTGTATTGGTTTAGACCGATTGTCTTAGAGTTTTCCAACGCGACTCGTTTGTTTATTTAAAAAGTTTGATTTCTCGGATGTCAGAATTTGACCTTCAGCGTGATTAAATCGTTTTGGTTTCTTTGATTTCGAGATTTTGTAAATCCGTACTTTCGATTCTGCTTTGATTTGTTTCCGCTTTATGATTTCCGAACCTTTCGATTTTTCTATGGCTCATTAAGAATTCGATTTCTTTTAGTTTCGCACGCGTTTCCAATTCCTTTCGTTGTGTGATCCGCTTTGTCCGCCTTTCGTTTCGTTTTGTGATCCGTTCTTTCGCTTTCCATCACTTTGTTTTTCAATTTAGTTTTCGAGATTGGGTTCCGGAAACGGGACCTAACATTTTTTAATTTAGAAACTATTTATTTACTTAACTAAAAAAGGGTCTGTTTTCGATTAGGCTTTGGGCCAAAGAGGCTAATTCTTTACTCTATTTTTAATTGAAATTTTAAATAATAAAAGGATTAAATTATACGTTGTAACTATGCATATACAAATTAAGTCAATTTATTTTGACATTACTAAGATATAGGTGATCATAAGATATGTTAATAGATGTTAATCTTGATCTATAATTATAAATTGTCTAATTGACGAATTAAAAATAAAATACATGAGTTTTAATTTTTTAATTTATAATTGTAATGATAACTATTGTCAACATGTTAGGAACTTAATAGGTTGCATGTAAAGAATAATTTAAAAGAGAAAAATTAAGTTAAACTTATTGTAGAGTATGAAAAAACTTCAAGAATCAAATACAGTAGACTTGATTTGTTAAAATTAAATTATAGTTAAGAGTTACAGTTACATTTTAAATATAATTAAGAAATTTAATTTTAATTAGAAATAAAATTTACTATCTTTTCCAATAATAAGAGAGAGCTATCACTCATATCTTTTCCTCGAAAGTTGATTAAATTTTTTCTCTGTTCTTTAAATATTATTAGAGATTTGATACATGAACAAAAGAATAATTAAGAAATTATAAAAACTTTTGGTTATAGTTTTTTTTTAACATTGAGTATAATCTTATTCCTATACTATTAAAAGATGTGTGTTGTGCTTCATTTTGCCATATCTTTCCACATTATAACAGCTCCATACGTAGATAGGGCAGATTCTCAGATCCCGCTTTTTATAAGATTGAAGCTTGCTGTTATTTTGCTTCTTTAGTCTGATATGTTGTTGGGCACTACCAACATGTTCACGAGTAGCTGGAGTGCCGATCACCAAATATTCAACGGTTGGAATGGCTACTACTTATGTGGAGTGTATAAATTAACTGCCGATACAGAGAAAATTTAATGCTTAATAAAAAATAATTTTACGTTTTAAAAACATTAATACTTAATGAAAATGGAAGTAGGCATAGGATAAGATTTAGGAGACAACATGAAGATTTAGACTAAGTAATTGAGTAAAACATTAGACCAAGGACATAAGCAAAAAACAAAACAAACCTCAAGCTCCTTACTACATTTTTCACAGACAAAAATGTGACTTTGAAGTTTGAACGATGTCCCTAAATCAATCCTGTAACTTCGGAAGATGAATTTGGGGAGAATGAAGAAGGTGCAGAGGAGGAGGATGCAATTCGTGGGTGTGAAGTGCATGATTTGTGCAGTCAAAGCCCATCACAGGTTTCACAAAAATAAGCTGGTCCATCATGACACCCTTAGCAAATGAGAACTTTAGCATCCTCCCCCTTGGGCTCTACAACCTTCTGCCAATCATTCTGCTTTTCTCGTTCAAAAGTGTGGTGGGAATGAAAAGTGATGGGCAGAGGCAAAGAAGAGGATGGAAACTATATGAAACCAAAAATCATCAGTGCAAAAATCTTTTCGGTAATGTAACAAAATAGATATACATATTATTTAAAGTAAAACCATAGAAGGATATTCTCTGGTACTACTACATCAGCGCCAAACCTAAATTTAGAGTGATTAATAGGTCCCAGCAGCACTGCACAAACTAACCAAGTCCATCAGCGTAGAGTATAACACATCTAGAGGCAAGTAGCCCAGGAACCTCCTATAATCCGATGTACTATCCGTTGCATCTATATGAAGGTTCCTCTCCTCGGCCAGGCCCTCTTCCATTACCAACCACCATGAGATGCATCCTTCCATATCTTCTGGGTCCACATGCGCCACCAGGCTCAGAATTTCACCCTGTTCCAACTCAAAGCGCAAGCATAAAAAGTCTCGGATTGCTTTAATTCCAACTTTAAGAGCTTCCTCGTGTAGCCATCGGATCACCTGGCTTGCAACCTATCACAAAGGTGCACACCAAGAAGTTAGCAAAAACAATTTCTTCCAAATTATCCAAAACATTCAGAATAAAATGAGTAAACATACTTTTCCCAGTAAAGGATAAGGTATTACTAGTTTACAGCCTACCATAAAGGAAATACTCCTGAAGTCATGATGAAGAGAACCAACATACACAAACAAAATATTAGAGGATCAAACACACAACGTACAATGTATGGTACCGAACTAATTATGTTTGATTTGCATTAATCAAAAATCCTCTTCATAATTGTTTTTTTATTCCTCTTCGTAATTGCTTTCCCTAACTATTGAACTACAAAACTTAAGCACAGTGAGATACCTGCTGCACAATTATCACTGGGAGATCAGCCAAATCACAGTCATATTTGTTTGTGGAATACATGCTGTCAGAACATCCTTTAAACAGGCCCACGAGATTAGGAGCACATTCGGCTTCAACCTTGATACAATCATCATTCACGGCAACCTTGGTGCGGAATTCCGATTTCATTACATTCTTCATGCTTTGAGCATCAGTTACCTGGGGTTGAGAGCTCCCTCGTAGAACAGATGAAGGAACCTTCATGAAGATTGTCCATGAAGATGTTCGAGAGCTCCAAGTGGGATGAGATATCAAATGGATATATGGAACTCTGCAAACCTACACAAACGAAAGAAAGATGCTGTGAGGAAAAACCTCAAGTTCACATCTCATTTGAAAGTATTTTAATTGATCCATCAAGAATCATACCACACTTTCCAACTTCATCAGAACTTTGTTTGCAAAAATTCTATGAGCCATAGACATGCAAAAATGACCAAGAAGACTGGGTGTATCCTTCGCTAGTTGACTGGCAACACGAGTAACAGCTGTAGGGAGTTTATCCCTTGATCTTGAAAATAAATGCTCATGAAATATTTGCTTAAGATATATTTCATAGCTACTACAGTTAGGCAAACCCGACTTCTTGGTAGGACCCTCAAAATTTCCTTCCGTCACCACATCAAATGACTCCAACGGTAAAGCATCAGTCTCTAGACTCTGGAGCTTTTCACCACCAACTGCTGCTTTTTCTTCATCAGCATCAGTATTAGGTGGTATAAGAGATACAAATATAGAGGTTCCAGGACCTGTGCTAAGTTGCAGGTAATTTTCACGAATACCAGTTACATTGACTCCTAAAGATTGGCTGAATGCTTCACGGTTAATTGCATCAAAAACCTGGAGAAAAATGAACCAAATAAGGTAAGGATGTCAAATCAAAATATGAACATAGATTAGAAGGCTAAAAAGAAGCCAACCTACCAGCTCATCAAAGATTGCTTGATGAACTTCCCGAAGTAATTGGTGTGTTTCTTTCACACATTCATTATCACTTAAGCATTCTTTCTCAGATTCTTTATGTTGAGGATCAACAGTACTTCGAGTTCTAATCTTACTAGATTTCTTTCTAGTACTATTGGGATGTGCACCCAAAAAACCAAAATGAAGAAAACGGCAAGAATTTGGAGGTAAGTTTATAGCCAGCATGCCAGCTGAGTCATGTTCAATGCGAATGGTAGACAGAGAAGATGGCCGATACGCTACGGGTGAATCATATAATGAACTATCAAAAAGATCAATGGTGAAACCTTCACTGCCAGGAGCAATTGCTGCCACACGTTGCCGTTTAACTTTCCAGTTTTGCTGCAATCTATTAGCTTGTCAGGAAAATAAAATGGAGCAAGTTGTTGAAACTGATATCTACTCTGATACTTACTAAGCTCAAGCCATAGGCATAAATATCGAGAAAAGAGCAAATGACAAAAAACAAAGAAATATTGCACATGAAGAGGGAGGAATGGTCCATCCAATACTTCTAGCATAATAATTTATAACAATTGAATAATTTAGCAATCAGTATCTGTTTCTAACCTGATTAGAGCACCATAAAATTTGGCCTCCCGCACAACCTGCTGCTCCAAAGCTTTGGCAGATTGTTTAAAATATTTACCAAGTTGCTGGAATGAAGCAATGGTAAGGAAATAAAAATTACCACAAAAAAGAAAAAGAAAAAGCATGTCCAAGAATCATCTCATTCAGAAAGATATCCTTCTAGTAATCCCACCAACATGAGCCATCGCATTAATTTGAAGAATAATACAACAAACAACTGAATACAAGATATCTCAGAAAACCAAGCAACTTACACGATAACACTGCAATTTTGTTGCTGTAGATATGGCAAGCTCCGCCAGTACCTCATGGGGGAGCAACTTTGGCCTGGTCATGCCAGCCACTGTTACGGCATCATTAGCTTCCACCTACATAAAGATAAACTCAAAGAACATACGGCAAACCATATAAGTTGTAACTCAAAAGACCGTCTGAAATGAAACCATTTTAGCCATTTTACTCTTGGACTCAACTACTACTCCCACTAATCTCCATATGATAGAGCTCAAAGAGCCACAAAGCTATTCCGAAGACTTTAGACTCTTTATAGTTATGGTTATTAATATTATCAAAGTCCTATCAACTATTATTCCCAAATATGACCTCTTCTTGTGTTAACTTAAAACAGAGTAAAATAGATTAGGTTCCTTCATATTCAATGTTCCAATTTCACTAATGACTAAACCAACCAAAACCCCATTTCTAGCCAGAAGATCAAACGAAATCCATAAAATACCCATTTTAAAGGCAAATTTGCGAACAAGACTACTATTTTTCGTTCTCAACTTCTACACAATTCACTCCGGAAATTACAAAAGCGGAAATGTAAGTATTCTCACTGTGTTGATGAGATCTATAATAACAGAAAGCTCCTGGTGAGCCAACTTCAAGTTCTCTACCATGCTCTGCCACGGCCATGACGTCTGCGATGAGCCCTCTTTCGAGCTTTTCTGCTTCTGCTTCTTCTCCTCTTCGTTGTCTTTCTCCACTGCCCAGGCAAAATCTATTCGCCGAATCAACGATACCCGCTTCTCGTCATAACCGACATCACTACGACCAATAGATTCATCATATCAATCAACACCACTATTATTAAGGAATTCGTAGTTACATTCATGTCAAACCCTAAATAACAATACAGACATATAATTGCGGGAATGAGAAAAATTGAACAAGTCTGCCTGCGTACGTAGGGAAGCGCTCTACACCGTTCTCTTCAATGGAGTCCAAGCGCTTTAGGGGCAGCTTGTCGATGGAGATCTCTAAGCTGCCGTCCATTTTTTTTTTTCCTCCACTCTTTGCCGGAAAATTTTACCAGGGAAATTTGTGGAATCAAATAAGCAGTTTAGAAACAAAGGTTTTGAGCATCTTTCACTGTTAGGCTTTACAATAAAATATTACAGAAGAACATAGTTTTATATCATATCTTATTTTATTTTTAATAACAAAAAGATCTTTGATTTGGAGGTTTAGAATAGAGTATAAAATGATAAACAATTTTATATTATATTACATTATAAATTTTTTATTCAAATAATATTTTACTATGTTATATTATAAACTTTTTTATTTCACTCAAACAATAATTTTATAACATTACATTCATTTACGTTTAATTCTATTATAAATCATTTCATTTTATTATATTATATTCTACTTCATTTTATTATGTTCTATTTCATTAAAAATTTTACGTCAAATTAAATCTAACATTAATGTTCCATTCCATTAAAAATTTTAAATTTAACTAAACATAGCATTATTGTTTAGTCGCTGAGTACCCCCATTTTGCCCCTAGCCCATTTTCCAACAAATTTGATGTAAAAATGATAAATTGCTTTCAATATCATTATTATTGTTATTATTATTATTATTATTATTATTATTAATGATAATTATGAATTAAAATAAATAAAAATTAATTAAAATAGAGCTTTAATTATTTATAACTCTTTGTTTCATATAAAAATTATTTATTTTATTTTCAATTGACCCAATATTTTTTAATTAATAAAAGAAGTTCATTATTTACATTTATATCAAGAAAAATAAATTTTAAAAATAAAAGATAGAAAAATTACTAAATAAATTTGTTATTTTACAGATAATCATGATATTAATATTGAGTTTTGACTCCTTTGTTTGCCTCGTATTGGTTGGGGAAAATAATTACGGCAATACTCTTATCTTTATAAAGAGGTTGCTACCTCCTTGGTTAATACACCAATATTAATATCATGTTTAACTGTATGATATTAAAGATTTGTATGACAAATTTGACTATAGTTGAATTCCTCTTTTGAGGTGAGAGTTTGAGAGCTTATTTTGGATATTTCTTTGTGGATGTGTTGGTGTATTTGGGGATTGGATGAGAGGAAAAATTGTGTGATTGTAAGGATTTTTTACATAGTAAATTTTTCTTTTCAGTACCCGTGGTTTTTTCTCCAATTTAGGAGTTTCCTCGTAAATTCTCTTGTGTTGATATTATTTCTCTATTTTCTAATATTTTTATCTATAAAATATCCTTAGATGTGAGTTCGGGAGGCCTAAATTTCAAATATTGGCATCAGAGTCAAGGTGTATTTTTCTTGAAAATTTTGAGTATGCTCTATGGTCACAGTTTTGACTGATCTTCCACATCAGAAAAGATTTTCTTGAAAAATATTCATTTGGTGAGGTGGAGTTTTGGTATAGTAGTGTGGAAATATATGTCTAGAAAAGTTATAGCTAAGGAAATACTTGGTATTTAAGTATGCCTTTTGTGACTCACTTCTCTTTCCTGGGAACTTATTTGATGTACTATTCATTTCTACGGTAAAATTCATCAAGGCAGAAGAGGACAAAAAAATGTCAAGAAATAGGGTTTCGAATCTTCTTAGATTTGAGGTGGAGAAATTCAACGAGAGAATCAATTTTGGCTTGTGGCAAGTACAAGTCATGGACATTTTGATTCAGTTGGGATTACACAAGGCATTGAAAGGCATAAATCCCTGATATCAACACTACTACTAGTGATCCTGGCAAAACAGCTAGTACGAACAGATCTAGTATGAGTGATGAAGATTGGGAGGATCTGGATTTGAGAGCAGCAAGTGAGATACGATTGTGTTTGGCTAAGAATGTCCTTACGAATGTGCATGGAATATCTACAGTAAAGGAGCTCTGAGAAAAGCTCGAGGAGTTGTATCAAACAAAGGGCGTCTCAAGTCAGGTGTACTTAAAGGAACAGTTTCATACACTACGAATGAGGGAAGGTACTACAATTTCAGATCATTTAAGTGCTCTCAATGGGATTATCTCTGAACTGGAGGCAATTGGAATTCATATAGATGATGAGGATCAAGCTTTGAGACTCATCTAGTCTCTTCCACTTTCATATGAACACATGAAACCTATTTTGATTCATGGAAAGAAGAAAATAGTTTTTTCTAAAGTTACCGGAAAACTCTTTTTCAGAAGAGAGAAGACTGGATGGTAGAAGAAATGTTCCTCTTGAAAACTCAATTTTGGTGGTAGCTGGATATTGGAAGAAGAATTTCATGAAGAAAAATATAGTATGTTGGACATGTTGACAATCTGGGCACCTGAAAAAAAATTGTCCAAGAGATGGAGCAGGTTCGGCAAGAGGCTCTGGGTTAGTTAATGGAGAGACTGACAATGTCGCTAACATTGTCTCTATAGATGATGATCTTGCTCTCTAAAAAAGGAAGAGACATGTACATCCTCATAGCATGTTGCTAATCCCAAAGTTGTCATGATAGAGGATGTATTACTGTTAGTGGGTCCACAAGTTCGCACACGGGCATTGGTTTGGCATTAATGCAAGGTGTGTAGTAGAATTTATGTCGATGGCTAATGAGCTTCCAGGAAAGCCAAACATGGGAGTTACACCATAATTTTTTCAACAAGGTTATTTTCGACATGTGCCGAAGTAAAAGGCTTAAAATTGGTTTATTCTGAGTGGGTATGCTTTTATGGTCGAGCATGATGTTATGAAGTATGATAATTCTCTACATTGAGAGTTATGATATTTTCAGGAGATCTTTATTGAGGTGGAGTGCGATTGTGGGATCAACCAAAGACGCCAAGGTGAAGATTTTTAAGTTTTGGCTCCTTTATTTGTCCCATATTGGTTGGGAAAAACAATTGGGACAAGGCTCTTGCCTATATAAGGAGGTTGCTACCTCCTTGGTTAATACACCAATACAAAGTCAAAGA
The DNA here is from genome assembly GCA_025531925.1 of Erythroxylum plowmanianum. Taxonomy (NCBI): domain Eukaryota; kingdom Viridiplantae; phylum Streptophyta; class Magnoliopsida; order Malpighiales; family Erythroxylaceae; genus Erythroxylum; species Erythroxylum plowmanianum. The sequence continues at coordinate 32,519,164 of JANVCQ010000003.1, forward strand.
TTTGTATGACAAATTTGACTCTAGTTAAATTCCTCTTTTGAGGTGAGAGTTAGAGAGTTTGTTTTGAGTATTTCTTTATGGGTGTGTTGGTGTATTGGGGGATTGTAACGCGCATCGCGGAAGGATTGATGACAATTTGATGGTGTTTTCGATGGGTGTTTTGTTTTTGTATGTTTTCGACCTTGAGGAATTAAGAAGGATAGAAATTCCGAATTCAACAATCAAGAAAAATAAGGATACGCAAGGTTTAATTTCTACGACACCTCTTGAAAACTTGTTCCAAACAATCCCGATGATCAAAATAAAATCAAGAGAAACAAAAAATCGACACGCCACAATTGGGAAAGCAATTGTTAAGTGAAAGATGGTTAGAAAGGAAACAAGAACAAGAGAATAATGTTTCTCCCTATTGAAGTCGACAACTCTCCAGCAATTATGATCTAAAAGTTCACAAAATTTTACATAAAGACATATATTTATACCTAGGTTAAATAATAAAAAGGTTTGGCTAAAATACATGGAAGCCCAAAATAAAACAAAGTCCCAAAAACTAAATAAATGGATCTGATGTGTTGCGCTACTACTGGATCCATATGCTCTTGGGCTTAAGTGATGAAGCATTAAAATAGCCCAAATCTTCTTATCTTCAAGCTCCAAGTGTATCTGATCTAAGGATTTGAGTTAAATGGATTAGTTTGGGCTCAATTCCATTAAACTCAACTAATCCATTTAACTCTCCTCTAATAAGCTTGGAGCTCGCCATCCTCTCAAGATAAAAGCCCACATGTGTATAAAGAGCCTCTTTAAGTCTCTTGGCCCTAGCTTTGGTCATGGGTCCTTTTGGCATGGCTAGCTCTCTGCCTGGTCCTGCTTTATGGTCTATGATCCCACTCACATCAGTCTCTCCCTTCTTAGGAAGATTCGTCCTCGAATCTAAATCCATATCAAAAGGAGAAAGATCAGCATCATTAAAAGTAGCGAAAACATTATACTCACCTAGAAGATCAATTTTATAAACGTTGTCATTAATTAGCATCAATACCTGGAATGGACCATCACCCTTAGGATCCAACTTGGATTTCCTCTGGGGAGGAAACCTCTTCTTCCTCAGATGCACCCAATCCCAATCACTAGGTTTACAGGTCACCATTTTTTGCCCCTTGTTGGCTTGCTTTACATATACCTTGTTCCCGTGCTCAACATGCTGCCTTGCCTTCTTATGTAACTCCTTGAATATCTTAGCTTTCCTCTTGCCATCTGTACTAGACAACTCATGCAAGAGTAAAGGCACCAAATCCAAAACAGTCAAAGGATTAAAATCATAGACAAGCTCAAAAGGTGAAAAACTTGTGGTAAAATGTACACTTCTATTATACGCAAATTCAATAAATGGCAAACATTCACCCCAAGTTTTCAAATTCTTACCCACTATAGCACGCAACAAGGTACCCAAGGTCCTATTAACTACCTCAGTCTATCCATCTGTCTGTGGATGACAAATAGTATAATAGAGCAATTTTGTACCCAACTTGCCCCACAACACTTGCCAAAAATGGCTCAAAAACTTAGCATCCCTGTCAGACACAATAGACCTAGGAATGTCATGCAATCTAACAACATCTCTGAAAAATAAGTCAGCAACATGCATAGCATCATCAGTCTTATGGCATGCAATGAAATGCGTCATCTTACTAAATTGATCAACCACAACAAAGATGTTATCAAAACCCCTCTTTACCCTAGGCAAGCCCAAAATAAAGTTCATAGAAACATCAACCCACGATTCAGTAGGCACAGGTAAAGGGGTATACAATCCATGAGGTTTGACACTGGATTTTACCTGTCTACATGCAATACACTTGGCACATACATGTTCAACATCCCTACACATTCCATGCCAATAAAAATGTTCATGCAAAAAATCAAAAGTCTTAGCAACCCCAAAATGACCCATTAATCCACCACTATAAGCCTCATGCACAAATAAAGCACGCATAAAATAATTAGGCACACATAATTAACTACCTCGAAACAAACAGCCCTCATGCCTATAGAATTTCTGGAATGCAGCATGCTCACAAGTAGAATAAACAGTAGCAAAGTCAACATCTGAAGCATACAAATACTTAAGCTGCTCAAAACCCAAAAGTTTGGAACTAAGAGCAGAAAGTAAAGTGAACCTCCTAAACAATGCATCAGCTACCACATTCTCCTTCCTTTGCTTGTAGCGAAGCACATATGGAAAGGTCTCCAGAAACTCCACCCAAGTGGCATGTCTCTTGCTCAACTTGCCTTGTCCTTTCAAGTGTTTTAAGGACTCATGATCTGTCCGAATGGCAAACTATCTAGGCTAAAGGTAATGTCGCCACACCTCCAGTACTCTAACCACAGCATACAGTTCCTTGCCTTACGTCGAATAATTGAGTTATGCACCACTAAGCTTTTCACTGAAATATGCAACTAGTTTGTTTTCCTGCAAAAGCACAACACCTATACCAATACCAAAAGCATCACACTCAACCTCAAAAGTTTTCTCAAAATCAGGTAAACAAAAAATAGGAGCAGAACACAACTTATCCTTTAACTCTAAAAATGCATGTTCCTATTCCTTATCCCATGTAAACCTTTTCTCCTTCTTGACTATTTCAGTCAACGGAGCAGCAATAGTAGAAAAGTCCTTTACAAACCTCCTGTAAAAACTGGCAAGTCCATGAAAACTCCTCACCTCACTAGCACTCTTAGGCGTTGGCCACTCTCGAATAGCCTTCACCTTCTCACTATCAACCTCTATTCCCTGAGGACTATAAACCCTAAGAATACAAGTCTATCAATGCAAAATGTACACTTCTTAAGGTTCGCATACAGTTTCTCCTGTCTCAATACATCTAAGACACACCTCATATACATGACATGCTCATCAAGATTAGTGCTATATATCAAGATGTCATCAAAGTAAACAACCATAAATTTACCAAGAAATGCACGCAGGACATGATTCATCAACCTCATAAAAGTGCTGGGTGCATTAGTTAATCCAAATGGCATGACTAGCCACTTATACAACCCATATTTAGTTTTAAAAGTAGTTTTCCATTCATCGCCTAGTTTCTTTCTAATCTGGTGGTATCCACTTTTCAAATCAATCTTTATAAGATACATGCACCATGCAATTCATCAAGCATATCATCTAACTTAGGAATAGGATGCAATACTTTACAGTGATTTTATTCACAACTCTGCTGTCCAAACACATCCTCCAGGTTCCATCTTTCTTTAACACCAACAATACAGGCACAGCACAAGGACTCAAGCTCTCCCTCACATGTCCTTTCTCCGATAGCTCCACTGACTTTTGAAACTCCTCCTATAAGCTGGGCGATTAGGAATTTGGGCTCCGGCCATAAAGTCTATCTGGTGCTCTATGCCTCTCAAGGGTGGCAATCCCTTGAGCATCTCCTCATGAAAGACATCTAAATAATCCTACAAAAGAGATGAAAATACACTAGGCAAAGAATCAAGAGGATTAGTATCAAAAACTAAACACTCTCTATACCAAACTATCACAAGTGCTTTCTTCTGTCCAGTTGCTCTCCTCATGTGTTTTCCTCTAGCATATAAACTTACTCTTTTCTCTTTCTTTTCACTCTTCTTTTCTCTCCCTGAACTTTTCTCTCCCGCACATCCACTTTCTTTTCTTCACCTTTGCAGTCACTCCCCATTGGGCCAATCTCTCTTTTCTTTTGGGCCTTTTTTTCCTCATCATTTTTCTTTATCTTACTACCCAAATCCTCCTCTCTTTGCAAAGCTTTAACCTGGTCCAAGTAGATCTCATGAGGTGATAAAGGTAACAAAGTGAAGTTTTTGCCCTTGAATTTGAATAAGTACTTATTTGTGTACCCTTTATGTGATACTCGCCTATCAAACTGTCAAGGCCTCCCTAATAGCAAATATCCTGCCTCCATGGGTATCACATCACACAATACCTCATCCTCGTACCTCCCTACAGAAAATGGTACCAGTACCTATCTAGTCACCTTCACATCCGCACTATCATTAAATCACTGTAAATTATATGGCTCCTGATGTTTCCTACATGTCAAGCCCAATTTCTCTACCATAGTTCGATTAGCCCCATTGGTACAACTACCTCCATCTATGATCAAGTTACACACCTTTCCACCCACCAAACACCTTGAATGGAATAGGTTCTCCC
>JANVCQ010000003.1:32539992-32557649 GCA_025531925.1 Erythroxylum plowmanianum
TTCTAATTAATTAATTTCAATCTAATTGAAAATAATTAATTCTAATTTTAGAAACAACTTTTCTAATTAATTAATTTAAATCTAATTGAAACTAATTAATTCTAATTTTAGAAACTACTTTTTCAAATTAATTAGGAATCAAGATAATTATTAATCTTAATCGAATTAAGAAAATAATTATCTTAATTTTGGAATTGATTTGATAAATTAATTTAATTTAATAATCCAACCCCTTGAAAAATTAAACTAAATTTCAGAATGTTCCTAATAAAATTAACCCTTTGAAAATATTTTTCTACAATTGGAAAAACACTTTTCAATTTTATTAAGAGTATAAACTAATTTAATCTCCATTAAATTTATTTAATAGAAATTAAGATTTTAAAACCATTTAAAACAAAATAAACTAGGTGAAAAGTGTCTAGACTGTGCAATGCACGCGCTAGACATGTCTTTGTGGACATGATTTCAGAAGACAGTGGGCGCGTGCCTCACACGCACCCATCATCCTCTTCAGAAACGACTCCACGTTTCTCAACTGCGTCTCCCCGTCACTCCCACATTTCTCCAAATCGTCGGGTAATGTTTACACGCTTCTCCAACTACATCTCCCATGCCTCCTATTCTGCCTCACGCAACTGCTGGGCTTGGGTCTCCACGGTGACGTCTACCTCTACACAGCAATGTCTGTCGCTCCTCCGGTGTACTCCACCATCTCCATGGCTGGCCACGCTTTCTTGCTGCTTTGACAAGGGTGTCTGTCACCGAGCCATAAGAGACTGTCGCCCCTTCTAGGGGCGACTGAGGGCGATTATCGCCCCTTCTATGACAGTTGCTACAGCAATGCACCCCTCAGCTCCTCCACCGCCGCTCAAGCAACACAAAAAATCGCAATAACCAACAATGCAACCAATTGATTTTTTCAGAAAACAAAAATTGTAATCACAATCAACACAAAATTGCAAGAATGAACTATAAGAGGAAAATGCCAAGACAATTTGGGTATTCATAGTTTAGGGTTGCCCATCACCACCCATAAACCAAAAACCAGCTATCGCAAAAAGATTTTTTGGTTCTTAAACTAAATTGCAAGCACCCAGAAATCAACTATTCCAGTTCAGGCTCTCCATTCAAAATCAAAACCCATATTAACAACTTCCAGAATGCAAAAACAAAACTCCAATCGCAATAGTTAGACAGACGTAAAATAGCAAAATAGGATGAGTTATTCAAACCCAACTTCCGCAATCTTCATTCTCCCATGCAAAAGCAAAGATTTTTAAAACATGGGAGTATTGTTTTCCAAAAATCGTAGACACCATATTCCAGAATTTCCAAAGCAATAATAATATTCAGGTCTCAATGGTTTAATCAATTGTTTAATACTTAAACAATTTCAATTCCAAAATTCATCATCAATAATGATCCAAAAATTTAATCAATTTATAGATTTAAAATCTTGCTCTAATACTACTATTGAAAAATCGGGTCAGGATCTGATTTTGATTGTAGTGAAATAATTATGAAATTTTTTCGTGACTTTTGATTTCTCAAAAATCAAGATCTATTTAATTCTATAAAATGATTAACAAGAATCATAATAAAGCGAAAACTTAATTCGTACCTTATTCCGAAGCTTAATCTTTATCTTGTTGTATCCCTCGAACCGTTTCCAAAACTAATTCATCTCAACTACCGTAGCCGTATAAGTGTCCAGCCTCTAACGGTATCCACAGAACAGGTTGAGAGAACTCTGTAACTCTTACAAAGAAGATTAAGCATAAAGTCCTAGCTCCATAATGACATTTGTAAACTATTTACAAAACATCATTTCACCTTGCCCAAAGATTTCTTGAATTAATACTAATCGAAAATAACGAAACAATCTCCCTAATTATTTTAGGATGATGAATCATATCTTGATTATTCAACTATCTCCATATAGTTCATACTACATCTAATAACTACTTATTAAACGACCTATGATTAAATAGATCATAAGTGGTATCAAAAATAGCAATCCCCATACAAGATAACTTTGATGACCTCAAGTCAAAGGATCACTTATAAAATCATCACAATGAAAATTTCATAGACATACAAGTAATGTTTTAAATGGATTTCTCATATCGGGTTTATCTAGTGAAATTGCTTTCTAGAAAGCACCCAAACGTTTGTTTAAGTATCTGTATACTTTAGCCTATGAGATCGACAACTTTCTTCATAAGGAAAAACAAAATGTGTGTTAGTCTTTTTACACTCTATTAATATTCAATCTTAATAAAACAATGACTAAGAACATTTAAAAATAATATATAAATGCAATATGAATCTCATAATTATAATCTCATTATAATTTCATTTGTAATGTACCATTATCCAATGAATTTTATCATATACATCTAAATATATACAAGATAAAGAATACCTTTAAATAATTTGTAACTAAACTACAACCAAAGCGATAGTATAACATAAATCAACAGATTGACCAACTTCTCTAAACAAGAGTCAAATGTTACATGCCTGACAAGATGCGAATGTTGGCTATGTTTCCAAAGTTAGTCCACACACTGTGGAAAAACTAATATGACCTAGTGGTCAATCAAAAGAGTTATTCATCTTTTAAAAAGAGATATAATAGAAATTTAAGAAGAGTTTTGAGAGTGAGCATAAGAAATTCAAGAAGAGTTTTGAGAGTGGGCATAGACAAAAGTTATTTATTGAATCACTATAAATTAGTTTGCATTTTTTTTTTACTTTTTTTTTACTTTATTGTTTAAATGTATTACTAAGATTCATTATTTCATTTCATATTTTCATACTTTATAAATTGCGATCATTAACATACTAGATTACTAATCTTCAGTTTAAGATTTATCAATATCTAGTTCACCCCCTTCATTTGGGTGCCGTAAAGGACTAACATTCCAGATTTATTTGTATCATATTTTCTTTATTTTTATCTATCACTTTTATTAATATGATTATGATTAAAGACTAAATAATTTTTATATTTAGATAGAGAAAATCCTCATTTTTAAGTTTGTATGGGTTAATTTGTTTTAATTTATGAATGAAATATATTTCTATAAATTTAATTCGATCAATCTTAATGCATGATTTAGTGATGTAGCAACTAGATTTTATTTGAATTTACTTATCAATATCTCGAGAGAGCCCGCATGTAGATGGATCATGACTTATTTAATAGGAGTTAAATGGTATGCCCGAAAGAGGCATATATGTGATCTTTTTGATGTTACGGTGAAGCCTTTTATGAGATTTTATAGATATTTGTCCAAAGAAATGTTAGTAATGATAGATATATGAGTAAACCAACCGAAGAGTAGATGGTTATATCTCGAGAAGTGTAATTTCAATGTCTAAAAAATCTTGTTGGTCTAGTTTAATATATCCATTATAGGTTAAATGATTCATGAAATTAAAAGTAAGAAAAGGGAAGTACTTGTCTAAATATTGATAGTTAATTAAATTCTCTTTTGTTATTTACCTTATTATTGATCCTTTTGGCTACCTATTTAGGTTTTGTTTATTTATTATATTTCCTAATCAAAAAATTTATAAATCACTTCTTTATTCTTTTAGTTTAGACTAGTTAATAATTTAAGTTTTGTAATCTATGTTGGTTCTTCCATAATACTTAAAGGAAACTATTTAAAAGACCTAAAAGAATGAGAATGACCTTTTTAAGTAAGATCCTTTACTTATATCCTAGTACGCTAAATTTTTCTATTGTGAGTTATGTTTTCGATAAGTTCCAACTATGTTATATCATTTTTTATCACTTTTCTTTAGTTCTTTTTAAGCATTCCTTTTTTTCTTTTACAAATTTTAAATATTATTTTTCTGCATTTTCTCACTAGAGTATCAAGATGTCTCCTCTTAATATGTCTGAACTATCTAAGTCTCGTCTTTCTTAAATTTTCATTAGTATTAGCCACCTTTAATTGATCTCTTACTATTACATTCTTGACGTTATCTCTTTTAGTAAGGTTACATATCTAATAAAACATCTGCATCTCTGCCACCACTAACTTATGACTATGCACGTATTTGATGGGTCAACACTCCACTCTATAGAATATGATCAACCTAATGTGTAGTAATCAAAGTTGAGTATAATCTCAAATTTTTTAGTCCTACTTCCATACCTCGAGTCACCACCTCTAACTTTAACCTCCTCAATGTATAATTCCCACAATAAAGTGATTAATATAGTTAGATTATGTTGTTAATTAGCAATCTTCTCTATAGGGTTATAAAAACTTTTACCTCCTCTCTCCCTTTTGAGTTAACTAAATCTTTATTCTGTTAACCTTAAATGTCCTTATCAAAGACCCAATCCATAATCCAAAATATGCCCTCCTATTTTGATATGAAATCGAATTAAAAGCCTGTCAAGAGTTGTTATTGCTCACAGTTCTACTGTGGATGTTACTCTCCCACCCCGTCCTGGCTTAACATCATACTAGCAAAGGTATGCCTTAATTGTGATGTTCTATATTTAGATTGATCCATTGATAAATTTAATTTGAGTTGATTAATATAAAAACTTTCACATTACTTGTTATTTTCGGTTTGAGATTATTAGCCACCTTTGATATAAAAATTTACATTGAAGACAGGCATTATTTCTGTGACTTGTGCTTTTACTTTTGATGAAGATGGCAGTTTCTAAACATCAAAATTTGTTAGAAGCCAGAGAGAGACGCCAAGCTCTTTCTATTTCACTCGATTGGGCAAACTAAAATCGAAAGCAATCGTAGATTTGGTGGCTAAGCAAATAGGAGGAGAATTGCTGATGATAATGGTGGTAAATTTTGGCTGCAAGAGGAAGCCAACGGCGATGGTGGAAGAAGAAGTGTTTTTTTTTTTCAGTTTTAACCAAGTATGAATAGATTAATTTTAATTAATAATTGTATTTAATTTGTGTAATAAATTAAATAAATTTAATTTAATAAACATAATTAAATTTAAGATTTTTTCAAATATACAAATTTCGAATAAATTTTGATTTAATAATTATAACATATTTAATTTTTAAATTATTTATTTTAATAAAATAAAATAATTTCATTAATAATTTTAATAAATATTATATAAGAGATCAAAATAAATTTGTTTAATTAAAAATAATTTATCTTTAAATTTTATATAATATATAATTACCATTAATGGTATATTGATATTAACAATCAAACAAATTTTTATTTTTATTTTAAAAAGTAGAAAATAAAAATAAAAATCACAACAGAAAAATAAAAATAGAATCAAACTACTCCAAAGTTAATTTGTCAACGAAATTTAAACTACTCAAGATTATAACATTCAGTAGAATAACATTAGCTTGTCATGTTTGCAATACGTTTGAAGCTCTTGTATAGTTTGACTCCAATGTAAGGTAGCATCTTCACTTGAATCGATTCATACAATCAAATTTAATTGATCGACATTCCTAAGTCATCGTGTCAAGACTTCACTTTTCAAGGTTTACCTTGTCCATATGTTCCTTTTCTGCCAACAGTGCGATGTCATTTCCGTTGGGCCCAAGTTTTGTAGCTATATCAGCCCAATAGTTTCAGATCGTTGATCAGCCCAATATCAGCATCCCAAGTTTAAGCATCTCCTTATAGTTATGTACGTAAATTTTGAGGCATAATAAATGAGAGAAGCGCGAGTTTTGTATATTAATCTCACTATTTTTGTGTCATATTATATATGGGTCTATCAAAAATAATGTCTCTATTTTATAAGAGTAAGGTTGCGTATTATCAGATTTTATCAGACTCCGCTTCAATGCGAAACTTCAGACTAGAGGTAATGACGACTTAAACAACTTTTAAGTTTCTTCTTTATGCTTGCAGTTATGTATTTACTTTTTATTATTTCAAGTGTATAATATCTCCAAAGGATCTTTTTTTTTTTATTAAAGAGGAGAAAGAAACAGGTTACAAGACGAGTCGGGAGAAACTAATGATTGACTGATCCTCAAGGAGGATAGAATGACACCTTCCGAGTGTAGTATCTAAATAAGTAAGCCCAAATCTAAATTGCACCGCATAACTTGCTAGCTAATTTGCACAACGGTTACTCTCCCGGCATAACTTGCTAGTTAGTTTGCACAACGGTTACTCTCCCGGCATATACGGCGATGCACAATTGTTTTCTCATATTTGTTTTCTCTTCTGGTTTTCAACGAAAGCCTCCAACGACCGCAACTTGTACAGTCCACATAAACTCAATAAAAACAAGAGTAGTGCAGGTCAAAATCAAGACTTTTGTGGTATACAAGATAAAGATTCTTCATTGGAAAACGTGAACGTTGTCTTTCCTGATGCGTGTGAGAATTGTGACGTTCATTTATGGACTTTGATTGCATTATCATCAGTGTTCTTATTATCATCCATGAAAAGGACGACAATGCTTGTATTGTTTTGATAGTGCCATTCAATAGTTAGATTTGGGTACTCTTCGTTGTTAGGACGATCAAGGCTTTTTTCCACGATTGAGAAACCCAGAATCAGTTTATTTGTGTATGAGAAACACAGGTTAAGATTTGTAGAAGACATTTTATTTTTATCCCAATCAAGTCTCTTACTTGGGTAAAAAGTTAGGTGTCACTATCGACTATTGGTTTTTGGTTGCAACTTCATTGTCATATTGATATCATATCAGTCCTTTATCAAAAAACCTATAGCAATTACCTATTATTTATTTTCTTTCTTCAAAAACATGTATAATTAAACCATTATGATTCCTTCAAAAAAAAAAAAACCATTATGAAGTTGCTTTGGAATCTAATTCTTCATAGCTTACAAAGAGGAATGTTCCTTGGTCCCATTATGGAAATGGCATATAATCTAAGCACTTTAGGGCATGAAATCTTCTGTCTCCATTTGTGTGTATCAACTCTGTCCTATTTGATCCAAGCCATCTATTTATGTGAGACCTACATAAATGATTGGCTTGGATCAAATAGGACAGAGTTGATACACACAAATGGGGACAGAGGATCTGTCCCCGCACTTTAGAAGCTTATCAAGAGCTTGTTCACTTAAATAATTATTAACTAATAATAATCACAGTCCAACCTTCTTGTTAAATCTTTAGGCAAATAAATTTGGATGTTTTTTTTTACAAGAAATTTGGATGTTAGAATTTATAAATATTAATGATTAAACAATTAAACTGATTTGGTCAATTTAATCGAAAAGATTTGAACAAATTAATTTTTAGTTCAAATTTACTTTAATAGTTGTTATTATTAAAAATTGATAACTTTATTAACTAATTTGTATAAATAAATTAATCTTTATAAGCTAAAATAAATTAGTTATTTTTATTTAATAATCTCTTCTTTAATTAAATTATAACTTATTCAATAAGTTAGGATGATTTTTTAATTAAGTTTTAAATTTTCAATTTTTTTAATCTTTGTTGTATATCCATTTTATAACAATTTTATTATTTTTATTTTACAAGTTTAATTTTTATCTCATTTTTAAAACATCAATTTAGAATATATTATTTTTAGGTGACATTATTAACTTGGAACTTTTCTGAGATATGTTCTTTAAGAAAAGGAGAGAAAAAGAAGAAAGAAAAAAACTTCAAACGTGTTCACCGACTAAGCTTTTTTATCTCATAACAGACAAATGAAAGAAAATAGCCAGTACGAGTTGGAATCGGCAGGTCCCCATAGGTGTCCGACCCAAAATCCAAGCACGGCCACACACACACACAGAGGCCACACACGATACAAGTAGAAGGATTGAACAGCTAAGTTAGATAACGTACTATAGAAAGTTGAAATGGAGAAAGGTGTTGATGACATTATGATAGAAAAGTCGGAACCTTTTGAAATGCACAAGACAAGCCACATGAATCTGACCATACTGTATGTTTTTGTCCTTGTCTCTTCAGATTTCTCATTTGTCAAAGACTCCCTCTTCCACTCGTCGTCATGACCGAACTATTCCTTAAGAACTTAAGCATTTTCATTCGTTCCACTAAAATTTTATATCAAATTTAGTAGAAAAAAGAATCTTTTTAGAATCTTTTTACACTAACTTTAGTATTACTCTAACCACTCTACATCAAATTTGGTGATAAAGTATTTTCAAAGAATATTTAACAATAATTTAGTTATTAAATAAATTAATTTATATTTATACAATAATATTTATTTATAAAATAAAATAAAATAAAATAAAATCGTTATTCTTAATTAATATATATTTTTATATTAAATTAACATTATTTAACATATATAATTAATATCATTGCAACAACAAATTAATAATATACACAAATATAATATTTTTATTATATATCTAACCTCTAATCATCTGAATTATCGTATCGTTTTCACAAATGTTCAATCAACACATTACGAATTTCATAATAAGCTTTTTTATCTTTAATTTACTTATGTCTGGCAATGAATTCTTGAAATATAATTGTATCATCTCCGTTAATATTAATTTCAGGGGTTGGTATTTCGCTCCAGTCTTGTATGATCACTTGGGTAAAACGTTCATCCTCAAATTTACTTTTTATTCTTAAAATATTTTATTAATAAATTTATAACACTTATAAACAATAATTATAAATAAATATTAAAAATAAATTTAATATTATATTCAATATTAGTGTTATTTTAGATGTCTAATATATTTTATATAAAGTAACATATATTTTAAATTTAATTACTTAATAAATTATGTAAATAAGTTAAATTGTGATAAAGACATAAAAGGAACATGTAACTAAGAAAATAGTCAAATATGTCATTTTACAACTTTTGATGCATATATAGTATAGTAACACACCAAATTTAATACGTTACTATTTGTTACATCAAAATAGTGTCCAATTTTAATGCGTTCATTGGAGTTAATTTATCACACCAAAACGTCAGATTCGATATTTTGCTGTGTTGGTTAGAGATGAACTTAGTTTAAGAATGTAAGCAGAAATGTAATACTTTATTGAAAAGATGCTGGCTATTTATATACAGCCTTGCATAACAGACTATATGTAACAGATCTTAGACCAAATAAAAATCAACAGAACACCAATAATCCTAACACTGTCCCTCTTCCTTATTGGTAAACATAATCCTCAGTCACGCTTTGTAAGGGGTATACTTTAATTTCCACAGAGTGCGGAACTCGGTTTAAAACATCAAATCAACTTGCAATTAAAGCGCAGTTTAAAACATCAAATCAAATTGCAATTAAAGTTGATTGTAAACACATTTCTACAAGTCTAACCTGACATTCAAACTCAAGGTTGTTGAAATCCCACAATCACTCTCCACGTCCGACAAGATAAGAAAATGTCAAAGGCCTTTCACATTGGCCAGGAATTTAGAGCTCCCTCTTCTTGCTTTTTGTTATAAATGCATTAGTTCGATGTCAAATTAGGCACCTACTGGGGAAATATATACGTACTAAGTGACGTCTTTTAGGACTGTTTGGCAGTTAGTGAATTTTATTAGTTATTACTCCCTCCTATCTAAAATAAGTGTCATTTTAGAAGAATTTTAATTATTCAAAATAAGTGTCGTTCACGATTTTTCATGCATGTTTATACTTTTATTTCCAAAATTACCCTTTAATTTCTCTCACATCCTAATTATACAGATTGCATTTTCAAGGCAATTCAACATGCAATTAATAAAGGTATATCAAACATTTCACTAGCTTTCTTAATAAGTGTGCATTTCTCTAAAACGACACTTATTTTGGATAGGAGGGAGTATACAGAAAGGTCTAGTTTATGGATTATAAAACCCAATTATAGCATATTTACTACCACCACACTTCTTCTAAGTCTTAAAGAAACAATAGGTAGGGAGATTAGATACGTGATTAGCAATGGAGAACAAATAAACTTCTAATTTGACAATTGGATACATCTTGGTCCATTGTATCTACCCCTCATTTCCTACTTTTCAATATGTTCTCCCCTTTAATGATATAGTTAAATCAGTGATAAGGGATAATCAGTGGATCAGTCCCCCTAGAAGATTAGTCAACCTACTTTCTAGTTTTCTTAGCTACTCCCCTAATCTATCTAAAAGTCACAAAATCATCTTTATAACATTAGACAAACTAGCATGTAATAGTTCTTCCTTTTGTATCCTATTTCAGTCTCAACTTGAGACTAGAGATCATCTCCTCTTCTTCTGTTCATACTCGTCTAACTTATGGAAGAGCATATTGCATAGATGCAACAAGCAATTCTATTCTTTATCTCTAGATGATATGCTCACTCAAACTTAAATTCCTTAGTGCCAATGACTTGATGATATTCAAACTACGCCTAACCTGTGGAATCTGTAAGTTATGGAAGGAAAGGAATTATAGAAGATTCCACTATTAAGCAAGATCCTTAAGCATTCGTTGGTTATGTACATCACAAATTAAGGAAATCATTGGTGGCTAAAAATTTGGACACAAGTAGTAGCTCAACTAGTGGGGTGAACTGGAACCTTAATTAACAATAGGAAGGCTGCACATATAAACAAAGGTTCCAATTCGAAATGACTCATGGTAAGGAATCCAAGAATTACAACCACAATTCTTCTATAGATCAGTGCATGATCCCGAAGTATATACACATGCACTCAATTTTTGCAAAATCACTATGATATGAAGCTTGACACATATACCCATTGGGGGCCAGCAAAGAGAACAATTCAAAAAAAAGGAAATTGTATAAAATAAGAATATCTATTTTAGAGTAATCAACATATGAAATCGTATAATTGTAATCCCCACAGTAAATGAAAATTCATAGTACAGTCCAAAAAATCTGGACTATCTCACCCAAATAATTAAAACATTCTTGGCTTTGGAAAGAAACATGAGAATCTATTCTCTCCAACTCTTTTGGAGAGTACAAAAGTTCTTGTCTTCATCATCAGCACACTTTATCTACTAATCTCCATCATCAGCACTCGTTATCTACTAACTCGAGTACAAATTCCAGCAATCTCATCTTGAAGCGTCTTGATCTGCGCTCGTGCTCGAGACCTTTCTTCAGCATGAGTTGAATTTGAAAGTGCATTGAGACTTGCTATTTGCCTCTGGATGCTTTTGATCTGTATGCAAAAGTAGAAACCATAAAGAATATTGATTCGATAACCATAAAGAATTTTGAAACGATGTATATGTGACAGTGTTAAGGAAACGTTTATTACCTTTCTGTGTGGCCACCGACGCAAACCATCTCTCCTGCATATTTTCTTAACTACAGTTGGGCACAAGTTGAGTCTTCTGGCTGCCTCTTCAATGGGTAGATGGAAGTATTCTCCAATATCTTTCAGCGTCAACTTGCTCGCTCTTTCCCTCTGAAACCAACAATATAATTATTAGTCGAAACCTAACCTAAATAAACTATGCACTATATTAAACATGTAAAATATCTATTCTCAAGTCTCAACTGAATGCACAAACAGAAACCTGTACCTGTTGGGAAAGATTGCTTCGTTTCGTTGGTTCTCTCTCTGTGTCGTTCCCTCCCTCAGCCTGATGTGGTTGACGTTCCACTGTTAATGTTTTGAACACTCGTCACAAGATGATTTCATACTAATGTGAATGGTATTCATACGTCAGAAACAAATGCTGACCTGAATGTGTTGGTGATGAATCCGAGAAGTCATCGTTATTCAGATTTTCGTACAAGTCAAGTCCAACACAAAGGGTTGTATAGAAACTTGTTAGCGGATCCTGTACCATCGCCAGCCCTTGTTTGCTCCTTTCGTAACAGTACTGCAGCAAAAATTGCTTAATGTTCTCCATGCTTTTCTGACAAAAACTGCGTATAAAAAAAAGTTTTTATCAAGAATTTTCTTGCTATAATATCCTGTTAAAGCAGGTCTTATTTGAAATTGATAATTGACAGATATCAAATAGAAGGCGACATGTCTTTTAGAACCTACTCGTACATTCGACTCTGAACCGGGGGGACCCCGTTGACATGATCCTTGATGTCAAATATAGCGTGACAGATCAAACCTAGTCTGCCATGAATCTCGAGTTTTGTAGTAACTATGCCTGGAACCAAAAAAAAAGTAAATGTTATCAAATAAAGACTTTCAACATAGGGAACGAGAATGAAGACACACCATCAGTATGGATAATTTCCCTAAGAACTTGACAGCAACTGCAAAGATACGGCATTGGAGTGGGAGGCCAGTCTTCTAGTGGGATTGCGTCACTGAAATTATCTCCAAGATTTTCATCGGATACAATTCTATTGTTCTCTTCTTGCCTTCCATTTCCCTCTACTGGCCTTCCATTTTCTCCGATTCTTCCATTAAATGTCTCCACATTGGTGTGAGATGGACCCGCTTCATTAGGTTGGCCACTAATGGAATCATCACTAAAAAGGTTCCAAAGCAAAAAGTTATCATAGTGACTAACATCACCAACAACACCGTCATTAGGTTGAGGAGGAAATGATGAAGGAGGTTGTTGGTTTACAGGGGTTAGGCAAGCGAGAGTAGGATTGTCATTGGCCATGAAATGGAGATAGTCGTAGTCGCTAGGGTTATCATAAGGGTCACTGTAGGGCACCACAGACATAGGATCCGCCATTACTGCATTCGAAGTTTTGACAAATATATATATATATATATATATTAGGAGTGTATTAAGAGAGAATCAATTATGAGAGTAGTTGGGAAATAGATTCTCAAACACCAGAAACCTGTCTGGTGCTTGAGAGTTGAAACTTATGCGAAGCAAAAGAGTGTCCGAACGTCGTATAATATAAAAAGGTTGGCGGGAGAGGAAGTTAATGACCGTTACAGGAATTGACGGTTGGTCTTTTCGAAATGGTGCGAGTTTGATTACCACTGGAAAGGACGACGTCGTTAGCAAAAGATTGTTTATCTTATCTTTTTTACTGCTAGTCATTTAATAAGAGTAAAAGTACTTATTGAAATATCATGATTTGTGAAAATTTGTATTTTTAGATACAACCCTTTACCCAAGATAAAGTGAGCCCTTGACTAGGAATCCATTTTTAGTTCCAAATTTCTTTTAGACTTTGTAATTGAGTCAATAATGCTTTCAAGAATTAAATCTACAATATACCTCTCAAGTCATCGATCCCTAACACTATTATATGATTTAGATTTCAAATCATTTCCAAAATGAATATATGGTTATAATTTTTCAATCAAAAGAAAAACTATTTAATTTGAGTTAAAACTACTAATGATTAACCATTTATAATTTAGTGAATGTTCAAAAAACAAGTATAATGCAAATCAATTCTAAATCTTATCGAGTTAGCATGGAAAATTCAAGTCAACAACATGAAAGCAAATTGAGTGGAGAGAACAATAATATTTTAATAATTAATAATATTTTAAAGTATTTATTTAAACTTTGGGGGCTGCATGAAAATAATCCCTTGTATAACTTGTGTTTCAAAATTCTATAGCCATTGCGAAGTTGTTGGTCAGGAGTGCAGGGGAATTTTGAATAAGTGATAGGGATGGGATAGATATTCCTTTATTATTATTGAAAAAGAAAGAAGACATTTAATTTTTTCATGCACTTTAATTATAAAAAATTGTTTCTTACAAAATTTAAGAATCAAATGCATTTTAAGTGATAATTTTATGTTTGTTTTAATCTATTTCATTTTTCTCATTATATTTGATTTTTGGGTAAAGATTACGGAATTGATAATCCAGCAATTATGTCAAATTTATCACTGCACTTGTTTTAATTTCATGTCACAGCCTTTTCTTTTTTTTTGTCATAATGAATTTACATTTTCTCCATAATCTTGTTTAATTTTAAGAGATTATTTTGAAATTTCCAGTAGGTTATGCTTTGTTTTATCGTCTTTTTATTTAATTACATACCCATTTTATATTTTGTGGGATTAGAGAGTTTAAAATGTAAGTGAAATCAAACAAATCTTATGTTATACGAGGTTATGGAAACAAATAAAAGGTGGCTTTCACTTTCATTGTTTTTTCTTTTAGACTAATTTGATGGGGTTAGAGAACAAAAATTAAGTAATCAAATTTGGGTTCTTGACTTTTTATTTAAAATTACTAATTAGAGTTGCCACTGACGTCTTTGCATACCTCTAACAATAATGGTACCAAAAATTGAAATTGATTAAGTGGGTTCACCTCATATCTAATTTAAAGGAAGATAAAAAAACTAATGAAAAAGTAACTAAAATGATCATAAATAAGATAAATGAGTTTTGATATTAAACTATAAAATAGGGAAGGTGTTAAGCCCTCTATTTTATTTGTCTAATTAAAGTGTAGGTATTAAGCGATCTTTGCAAATTTGAAGAGTTTAAGAAGAAATAAACTTAAGTTTGAAGTAAACAAAAGCATATTGAAGAATGAGAAATATAACATGTTGAATTCCTAGGAGTTTGAATTTTTACCTAGGTTTAAATGAAAACAAAGATGCTTAAAGTTGTGGCATACGGTTTAAAATAAAAATAGAATGCCTAGAGTCATGTTAAAGCGCTCGAAAATAAAATAAAATGCCTTTAAATGAGTCTTAAAACTTAAAACTAAAATAAAATACCTTGAACTAAATCTTATGACTTAAAAATTAAATGAAATGACGAGTTAAATCTTTAGACTTTGTAAAAATTAAATGAAATGCCTAGAGCTAGATCTTAGGACTTTGTAAAAATTAAAATGCGTAGAGTTGTGTCTTATGAGTTGAGATATGTTTAGAGTGAACTTTTGGACTTTTAAATTAAAATGCCTAGATATGTATCTTAGGCGTTGAGAAATGAATTAAAAAGACATGTGCTTAGGATTTGTGATAAGATTTAAGATTTTGAACAATTTTGGACTTAACTTCTCTCTCTAATTATAATAAGCAAATCACGTAGTAAGAGAAAATTTAAAGCTTCTACAAGCAACAAAAGTAGAGGCACGTAACATGATTAATTTTAATTTCTTTTTGGATTTACGACTTTGGATTATGCTTTTGTGGCATTGGGTCAAAATGCATAGCTTATTAAAAGTAAAGTTTTCAGTTACACTTTTTAGAAAATTGAGGCTTAAGCCAAATTTTATTAAATAATTTTTAAAGAAAATTGTAAACCTAATTATTAAATCTAAAAGAAAATAAAACATCAATTTATATGGCTAGAAAAAGCATAATACAATAAGGAATGTAATGATAATCGTTTTAAGTTGCTTTCAACTTCTCAAATCATTTTCTTTTACTTCAATAATATTTGAATCTTGCCTTTTTTTAGCCAATTTTCCTTATGTCAAGTTTTGGCAATGTATGGTTCTCTAGGTCTACCTTCTTGATCTCCTTCTCCTCCTTCTTTAGCATTCCTTAAAGCTTTCCTTTTTCCTTTTGCTTCTAATTACTCTTTGTTCCATGGCAGGCAACTTTGTTTTCTATCATTGTGTTGTTGTCTTTTGGTGTTCCTTTTAGTTTCCTTTCTTTTAGGGCTAGTGTTTCTTCTTTATTTCCTGGCATATTGCTTTTCTCCATATCCTTTGGCTAGAAGCTTGTTCCTTCCTTAGTCGAGTCTTTTTTTCCTTGTTCTAATCTCTTCTTTTTCTTTTAAATATTTTTGGTTTCTTAACCTTATCACCTCTTTTAGCATTACATTAAACTTTATGCTAAACTTTGAAAATTTTCCTACTTTATGTCCTCCAGCCCAGTCCTACACTCTTCTTTGCTTTAGTAAGCTTTTTTCCTCTCTCATAACCCCTCCTTCTTCTTCTAATCATTCTATAACAATTCCTATTTAGAGTTATTAAGCTATTGTGAACCCCTCAAATCCTGCTAAACCAATCACCTTGCTTCACAAGATATGCTCAACTTTGTAATGCGTCACTCATTTAGCTCTAATTGCAATTATAAGTACCCTATTTTTAGTTCCTAGTAAGAAAACTTGGTCTTAATTATTGGAAGACTCTTCTTTCAAACTTCATTGATTTCCTCCTCTGCTAGCGAATGGAAAGCATATCATGGCTCCTCTAACTCATTTTCTTAAAGAGCGTATGAAGTTGAATTCTACCCTTATAGACTTCTTCCTAGGACATAAACCCTCCATTTTAACTATAAATGCATGGTCTTGTTCTTAATGGAAGGATTATGGATTAAAAAGGGTGTTAGTTATAGAGGATAACCCTTTTTTTTCTTTTTTAGTTTTGGTACCCCATCGTAAGTTTAGAAGTTACTAAAAGTAAGATTTTAACATTTTAACTCTAAAACTTTATTCCTTTAGAAATGGAATTGGGGACTAATTTTGATAATCTAAAATAGAAACAAGTCCCTCTATAGATCAATATCCATAATATTCCCTTAAAATATTAGAACACACAAAGACTTAGCTATCAGGTGAGTTTTGTTGGTGAATCCCTATGCTTCATGAGGCTACAAAAATGATAAAGAGTGGTTAATTATGCCATATTGTGCACTCTTGTACATATTAAACATATCATTCCATATGTTATTCCTCTATTAAGACTAGATGAAAATGGAAATTTTTTTAAAGATAATATCTTTATAACTTACTTATAAAGATCGGAGTAAATAACTAGAAGGGAGTTTGGAAGCTTATAGGTTGAAAATTCCTAACAGGTGAATATACTGTATTTCAAACGGATTCAAACGTTGATAAGAAATTGAAAGATGATGCTGCAAAGGAAAACTTGAACATCATAATGCTTATATAGGAAGCAGAGAAGTCGAAAAAGAAATAAGAGATCTTACCCCTTATTATTAAGAAGGCAATAATCTCATGATTATGAATCAAGTTAAATAGGATCAATTCTCTAATGTGAAAGGGAAAGGTAATCCAACGACTTTCTTAAGTAGCTCCTTAGCAAAAAAATGTTAACTCAACTTCCTAGATCATGAATGGTTAATCTAAAATACCTTATAATAAATCTATGCCTATTATGAAAATTAACTTAAAACCATATACTATTCTAACTTCCCAGATAATAGATAGTTCGAAGAAACTAAATTCAAGGTCTCTAAAAGGAAATAAAATAGGAAGAAGAAGAAGAATTCTCTCTTCTCACTACAAGAATAACATATTATTCGCGACATTTTTTGGATAAAACATTGTGAAATGTTCAGACTTTTCGTGACGCTTAAAAAATGTCACGAAATGGTCCAATTTTTCTGTGACGTTTTATCAATAAAATGACGCAAGTAAAATGTCGCGGAAAGCTTAGGCCCTGTTTGTTTTCGTTGCAGTTTGTATAAAAATTAAAACTTCCAAATAAATCACGTTTGGTTGATATTGTTTTATTATGTTGTTTTTAAAAATATAAAAACTACAATTCTTTTACGAAAACAGAAAAATCACGTTTCCGTGATATTTCACAACAAAAAATATCACATTTACAAAAACCTGTTCTTTTTTTATGCACTGTTTTCTCTCTGCACCCCATCTTCATCCTCTCTGCGCTGCATCTTCATCCTCTCTGTGCCTCATCTTCATCCAGGTTTGTGTTTATTTATGTCTTCGTAGCTCTTGTTATTGTGTATATTTCCATATCATTCAAAGGCTAGTCTGTGTACTCTTTGCAAACATCCTTCACAATCACCCTATACTCATCACCAAACTCGAGCTTGAAAGTGTCGCAA
>JANVCQ010000003.1:32557749-32584685 GCA_025531925.1 Erythroxylum plowmanianum
TTCTCACAATGCAGGTACGACTCTCATAATTCTGATAACCATTGTTATTAGATAAAAAACCTAACGCAGTAAACTGACTTAAGCATCGGAGGGGCTATCCGGCGATCAACCCCCAGCGTGCCTTTATTATTTTTGCAGGTATCTCCCAGTCCAAGCCAATTGAAATCATAGATCCAAATAACGGCGTCCAGCCACAACAGAATTAGACAGAACCAAGCTGTTTATTTAAATATGTTTGATAAAATTAACTGTTTAGTATTAATTGTTTATGTATAAAATTACTTATAAAAATATGATTTTAAAAAATATATAAAAACATGAATATTATATTAGGTATTTCTTGATTATTATCTCTATTTTTTTGAGTAATTTGTAATAAAGTTTGGATATAATAATTTTTTAATTTATTAAATTCTTAAGAAAAGAAAGCGCTTCCTACAGGAATGTTTCTAAAATTAGTGGATTGAGTTCAAGTTATCAATTCAATCAGCTGATTATCATAGTTTGATATAATCAGACAATCAAAAGTATTTCGGCTAAAAAATTATTGATAAGTCGACCTTAGTGGGCAGAGCAGTAAAGGATCTTTCACCACAAAAATAATAAAAGGCCGACAAAATTATTACCAAATGATGCCAAAGTCAATGTGCAGCTTGCGTATCCAAATATAATGTTTCGTGCTCATCTTTATCATTAAATAAATAAATTATAAATTATTTTTAAAAATGCACTAAGGAGACATTTAATTTTGTTTTTTTAACTACTAAAAACTCTTTAGCATTTTTCATCTAAATAAAAAATAAAAAGGGATAATGTTGAATCAAGTAATTAATTGTAAAAACATACAATTAGTTGATTTTAAATAAAAAATTAAATAGAGATCGCCTTTTAATTTGAGAAATTATGTTCGAATATTTTTGAAATGTTCAATATAACAAATTTTTGTGTAAATTGAATAGTATGATAATACAAATTTCAGTTATCAAATAAAATAAATATATACAATAACATAATTACGCTCTGATACCATGAAGGCAACTTTTGGTCGGGAATAACCAAAATTATTCATTTGCATGATATTATTAGATATCATGAATTAAAAAAAAGACTTTTTTTGATGTGAATGTTAAGTTATTAGAATATTTTATCAACAATCTTCAAGTGAATTGCATTATAAGTTTTCGGCTTATATACTTTTCAAGTAATATTGAGAACTGAATCTTTGTTAAAGATTAATATTATACAAAGATGAGTATAACTGCGACCCTAAGTATGTTAGTTAAAATACAAGTCTTTCTTTTCTTAAAGAGCATCAGCTCTCAAGATATAGTGTTTAGAGATCTAAATTAACCAATCTTTATTTGCATAACTTAAACTTTAAATAAGATTATACATTTTATAAATTTAATATTAATAGTATTGTACCAAATATTCTTTATATTAAAATAAAAATGTTTATAAACTCTCTTAATTTATATAATTGTTCAGGTTTTAAATATTATAATTAAATAAGTATTATTACTTTTAGTCATTAAAATACATTTTTATAATAAGAAAAATTAAATTTAATCCATAAATATTAGAAGGAAAAATAACAAAAGTGCTTAGTATTTATGTTATTCTATGCTGTTTAATTTACAATTTATTTATATTTTATAAAAATAAAATATTCATCTCAACCCAAGGTAACCAGGATGGAACTTAACCTTACGAGGAGGGCACAGAAGACAAATCACATAAATAGAGACTTGTCAGTTGTCACTCGCAGCCTTGGACCTTTTCGGGTCAGTACTGCTGCGAATGAGGCGGGCTTGACTTCGTAGCTTACGACTGTGCTTACGTAACCAAGAGTGTACTTGAAGGAAAGCAAAGAAACCCCGAGTCATCGTCGAATGACTTAAAAATGGGACGTATTTACCTGTACCTCATTACCCTGGACCCCGTGAATAAATGGCTGGGATGAAAAGGGGAAAATACGTCCCATTTTTAAGTCATTCGACGATGAGAATAAATGGCTGGGATAAAAAGAGGATAGGGGTCCAAAGTAACGGGGTACAGGTGATTTGAAGCGCTTAAAAATATACATGAACTACACACCGACGTAGAAAACCGAAAAATTAATTATACAAATGTGAACCTCCAAACACACCGACAAATCAATGGTCTAGATTAATTCTTCATTTTTTGTATAACTTGTTGGTTCCTATAGTTCCGAAAAAATATGTCAATTCTTTGATGCCCAATTCTCTTGGTTAATTTTTCCTGATTACACTGTTTTAGATTATGTTCACCTAATTAAAAAAGTTTCGAATCGGCAAAGTACAACAAGTCTTGGCTCTCGACTCCTGTAGGAACATTTAAGTGGATGGTATAGACCCTTTTTTAGATGGGTGAAACTGAACACAGACGGGGCGCGCAAAAGTTTATCCTCCTCAGCTACAGTGGGGGGTCTTATTCGCGACAACGCTGATGCTTGGCATGTAAGTTTTCTCCATAGTCTTGACTAGTGTTCCTCAATAGCTGTAGAACTCTGGGCATAATTTCGAGGCTGAATCTGGCCTGAGATTCATGATATCGTAGGGTAGAATTAGAACTGAATTTTTAAGTGGTGTCCAATATCCTCTTTGATTCCACTAAATGCACCACGCCCCTCAATCCGATCGTCTTGAGTATCAACGAGCTACTCAATCATAACTGGATAGTTTTATCTGCCACAATTACAGGGAGAAAAATAGGAATACTGATTGGTTTGCTAATTTTGATACCACTTTTGTACATACACCCTCAGGGTGTTGGTCGATCTTTCGTGAAGATATAGTTGTGATTAATCTTCCTATATTAGTCTAGTACTTGTATGTTTTTCTCCTATTAATTTTCCTATATTGTCAACAAGATGTCGTAAAAAAATACTAATTAAAAAAAGACAACTTTAAATCATTCACGTCAAAGAGTATTGCAACGGAATCATATTTAATTCTTCAGCCAAATCAACGGCCTCGTACCTGATCAAAAGCAAGTTCCATTATTGACCAGACCCAACCGCCACAACCACAACCCCAAAAAGACATAATTACCCCACAAAAGTTATCAATAAAATACGGAGAATCATCATACAAAAACATAAATACTTACCTCACCTCGTAGATATTGACCTTTGAATCCTTGATTTTCACGTAAGGCCCACTTTTTGTTTCCATACATGTATAGATTAATAGTACTATCTCTGAGGTTGCTGCAACGTTGGCGGTGACGACAATGCTTCTGATTTTTTGTTTTAAATCGATTTCTTCAGGAGAATTGGATTCGATACCCCTCTTTAGCCTTTTCATAATTATTGAATCCCGAGCTGTCTTGGCTGGGAACGTACTATAATCACATTCATCTGTTAAAACTTAAAAAAGTGCTCATCTCTCAGAAAGCTCTGACGTGTCTTGGCTCCCTGTTATCTCTTGAAAAGATCGCTCCTTTAACCCCGTCTATTTATTGTTACCTTTTCCTTGGATCGTTCATTGATTTCCCAGAAAGTTTGTCTTTTTGCCTTTGTTTTTTTGGTTGCTGGGTTCCGGAGTTTGAGGCTAAAGAATAAACCTTTTCATTTCAAGGTTGAGTTTTGTGTTTGCTCTTTTAGTTCGTCGTTGGCAATTATGCTCTGATTAGTGTTGCTAATAATTGCTGGAGCAATAGGTATCTTATTTTGTTAGTTGCAGGTCATTAATCTTTGCAGATCACCGCTACTTTTTCTTTTTTATTTAGCTTTTCTAAAGTCCAATGAGTTATTTTTCCTTTAAAAGACAATTTGGTTATGCAAATGATTCATTTGCGAGTGTTAATTCTTCATTACTGGCTAGTTCAGTTAAACGGAGACTAAGTATTATTAAAATTGTTTCATTATCATCATCTTCTTCTTTTGATCGTCTCTTATCTCCTGGTTGTCGTCTGGGTTTGTCGGTTGGTTCTGGTCACTGAAAAGGACTCCTTCTACCTATAATCATCCAGTTAAAACTCAAAGTGTTTACATATGTAACTTTACGGAAAAACGGTGTTTGTTGACTTTTGTGATTAATTTTGATTCGAGGATCAGGCGTTAGTTCCTTTCTTATGATGATGGATATGGTTTGCCATGTTGCAGAGCTTAGTTCTCGTGGATTATGCATTGAACGAGTGAAGAATAGTGGTAAAGAAGTACCAAAACGATGGCTTTCAAGCCTTTGGTTTGGTATTGCCAGCCAGTGCCAGATGGAAAGTGGACAAAGGCGGTGGAAAATGCCTTTGGTGCATACACGCCCTGCGCCACCGATAGTCTGGTGATAGTAATTTCTCACTTGGTTCTCATGGGGCTTTGCTTCTATAGGATATGGCTTACGAAGAAAGATGTTAAGGTCCAAAGGTTCTGTCTGAAGTCTAAATGGTACAACTATCTGTTGGTTCTGCTTGCTGCCTATTCTACTGCCGAGCCATTGTTCAGGTTGATCATGGGCATCTCGGTTTTGAATATAGATGGACAAACGGGCCTTGCTCCATATGAGGTACCATTTCCTCTGATTTCCTCCTAGTTTTTGATGGTTTATGCCTTTACGTTGATCTGCATTTACAAAAATTTTAAATACCTAATGGACAACAATTAGGATAGATCAAGGGCTTTAATATGAAAAATAAGAAGTTGGTCCTGCAAAAGCCATCGTGTCTGGAGGAGGACCTGATTGTTTGATGATTTTTTTTGGACAAAATATGTGACTTTGGACTGTTATCAATTCACGTTTTCTGCACCTTGCTCTTTGTTTCGTCTTACACTCTTTACCCTTTGTGACAAAAATACTTAGCTTGGTAATTAAAGCATTGTGCTACTCCTATGGCTGCTATAAATGAGCTCTGGTATTAATCTTTGTCTGAGTGCTTGGACCTTTTGTTTTTACGGTAAAATAGGCATCTAAAGTAAGGAGTCTCATTCATACAAGCACTTCTTTCTCCCAGTCATCCAAGACTTGATTTTCCATATTCTCCATCTTATAAGGAGTTTTGGTTTCAGAATTGCTAAATTATGACCAACAACAATTGTCCCCACTATGCAATGTGTTGGCTGACATGTTCAACAAATCATACTTTCAACTTGGAGTTAGGCTTCCTTAGTTAGAAGCCCTGCCTCCTCAGATGTTTGACTCTTTGTTTCTAGATTATATTTGTATGTCTCACAGATTTGCTGGTTTACACTTCTTATAATCATTCATGCTTCTGAAAGAAGCGAACCTTTTCTTTCAAATTTGCATTTAACAGCCATTGGCACTATTAGACACAAACATGTATGGTTTTGAAATCCTTTTGATCCTTATTCTATTGGCAGATTGTTTCCCTGATCATTGAGGCTCTTGCTTGGTGCTCTATGTTGATCTTGATTGGTATTGAAACCAAAGTCTACATTCGGGAATTTCGGTGGTTTGTTCGATTTGGGGTCATTTACACTTTGGTGGGCGATGCTGTCATGCTCAACCTGGTTCTTACAGTGAAAGATTTCTATGCTAGGTTAGCATTTGTCCTCCCTCCCTACTTGTCTCTTCGTTCTCTCATCCTTTCTCACATTTACTTGCATCATATATATATCTTGTCTTAGACCTAAAATTTTGATGTCTGTTCATCAACTATGTCCAAGCAATGACAACTTACAGTTTATATTGTTTGCACAGCTCTGTTCTGTTTCTGTACATCAGCGAGATCTTTGCTCAGGTTTGTTGATATTTCTCTTCCTCAATGATGAACTCCATTTTACTTTTGTGGTGACTCTATTGTACTTCTGTATGATGTGCTTTTAATACTAGAATTAGTCTTGTAATGGCTACCTCAAGTTGACTCACTGTCTTATGAAAATTCACATTGGTTGTCGGCTGTTTCCCATGAAAGAAGCTAGCCACCTCTGTTCTGTGGTTGTATTCACAAAATTGGGTAGTTCAATTTAAGCCTGTTGCCAGGATATTATTTTCCTCTGCTAGAACTGGGTTGACCTTTGTAGATTTGTTTGACAAATATCACTGCAATTGCCTTCGAAAAGGAAATGATTACTGATACAGCAATCATGGATCAAGCTGGATAGTTACAACCTTTTTCAAAGAAAAAAACTAGTGTTTTTGATTTTGATTAACATGATATGATTTGTAGTTTCTACTTTTCATTCCCATGTAAAACAGGAGAATTGAGTTCTGATATAAGCCTAATGCTTCTTACAGGCTCTATTTGGAGTACTTCTTCTAGTTTATGTTCCTGTCTTGGATCCTTACCCTGGGTATACTCCTATCCGGTCAGAACATGTTGATGATGCTGAATATTATGAACTTCCCGGAGAAGATCCCATATGTCCAGAACGACGCGCCAACATAATTTCAAGTACATACCTATAAATCTGTGTGGCTCCTTTCTTCTCTCATCTGGAAATTCAGTGTCATCTGACAACTTAATATAAATCATCTTTCTTAAAAGAAAATTACCGTAAATTACTTCATGTGCTAGGGGTGGTCTTGCAATGACAAATAATTATTTATTCCGTTTATATTGAAATAAAAATTTCCAGTTCTTTAATATATGCATCTTATGATACACAAGTTACATCTAATCAATCAATGTATCTATAAATGGATTTATTTTCTCAGTTAATTTGCAATGTGAAAATTGACATACTGATCACAGCATGAAACATCTATATTGGAAATCAAGGTCTCTACTATTGTTTGGCTTTCACTAATTTTGTTGTGGTTCACTTTTTCTTCTTCTAGAAATCTTTTTTGCATGGATGGGTCCCCTCATGAAGCTTGGCTACAAAAGACCAATAACAGACAAGGACATATGGAAATTGGATACGTGGGATCGGACTGAAACGCTGAACAACAGGTAAGTGTTTGTTCCCTCTTGCATTTATCCCGACTTAATGTCTGCATGTCTTTTTCATGTATCATACATTTTGTCGAGTTTGTAGGTTCCAGAAATGTTGGGCTGAGGAATCACAAAGACCAAAACCATGGCTATTAAGAGCTCTGAATAGTAGCCTTGGAGGAAGGTAAGAACAATGACAATCTGGAAACTGCTCTGTTTTGTTTTTGTTTTTCTAATGTCGATTTTGTACGTAAATGTAGACAAAGCACGTATTTGCATTGATATTAACTGCTGTTATGGTTCATGATTTTATTGACCAAGCAAGACAAAGTTGTGAAGTGAACGACAATACAGTTTTAGCAAAAGAAACCAAGATAAACAATTAGAGTGAAGCTCTGCAATACTTCTAATCTTTCTACTTAATTCACTCTCATAGTGCCCAGAAACTGAATACTAGAGTGAACTAAGAAAGAAAAATTCATCCCAATGAGGAAAAAGAACAATTACCAAACTTCTTGCATTTCTTCTGTTAGAATTCATCAAATGTTTGGATAAGTGGAAGAAAGGTTATCATGCATGTATTACATAACTAATTTGCATAATGTAGCATTTTTCTTCCTATTCGTGTGTTTCTTTTCTATTTATTTATCTTTTAGTGTCATCATAATATGAAAAACGGTGAAAATGTGATTTATCATGTTGAAAGAATGTTAAACCACGGCTGAATTAGATATATGCTTCTTGTATCCATCTTTCACCTATCTATTTTTACGTGAGCAATGCCAAATGCATCTAATTTGGTTTTCCTGTTTTGGCCTTTTATAGGTTTTGGTGGGGAGGCTTTTGGAAGGTAATGAACTAATCTTTTGGTGTTTTAGTCTGGACTATAATCGTAGCTAAGCAAATGGTCTTCCCTTCATGGATTATAAGTGTCAAATGTTTAATATTCCAAATCTTATTTTACATATCTGAAGTATTTATTGTTTTTCAATCAACTTGCAGATAGGGAATGATGCTTCCCAATTTGTGGGGCCTCTGATCCTGAACCAGCTGCTAAAGGTTAACTTCTCGTTCTTCATTGGATTTCAGTTAGATATGCATTAGTGGTCAGCTGTATTTTGACAGAGATCAAATAATCTCCTAATACTTTGATTTTTCAAAGAACTTGCTTCTCTTCTTTTTGGCTTACGGTTTTGTTAAGGTGAGGTGCATGGGGTTTTCAGAGACTAGGAACTCAGGGTTTGTTTTGATTGTTGACATTGAAGATGTGATACCCACTGATCTTTTTTTCTACTGGTTTTCATTTATGTTGCTTCTTGAACTTTTTGCAGTCTATGCAAGAAGGTGATCCAGCCTGGATTGGTTACATCTATGCTTTCTCCATCTTTGCTGGAGTGGTATGATATGATTCTCCAGCTATCCAGTGTTCTGAGAATGTGAATTGATGGGATAAAACCTGTATATGTTTACTACAACCTTTATCTTTGACTCTTGACATTGTAAAGGCAATATGTATGCTTTTACTATTTTTTCTTACTTTAGTAATTTTGGTGTAAATAGCATGTCCCTCCATCTATGCAATCCTACTGTGTACTTGAATTGTTTAACTGATAGGATTCAATTGTTTTTTGGATGTTATGCAGTTTTTGGGTGTTTTACTTGAAGCTCAGTATTTTCAGAATGTAATGCGTGTTGGTTTCCGGTTGAGATCAACTCTGGTAATTTCTTACTGTTGCTCCATCATTTTTGTGGTTATGATTAAGGCAATTGTTCAGCATCATGATCCATTACTGTCTTACCTGTCTTGATAGTCTTGTTAATTTATTTTATCTTGTTATGTATACATTTTAGGTTGCTGCTGTATTTCGGAAATCTCTAAGGTTAACTCATGAAGCACGGCAGAAGTTCCAGTCTGGAAAAATTACCAACTTAATGACAACGGATGCTGAAACACTTCAGGCATGATTCATTGGAAAATATTCATCTGTATTTAATTATGATACCAATTGTTCACTAAATGAGCTTCCACAATTGACATGAAAGTTGACGATGGTCATTTTACTATATCAGAAATTTATCAACACAAATGACACTTGAAAGCACTTATGCTAACTTTTTAGTAATATCTGTAGACACTCACATTCTTAATGTTTGATTGTGTTGCTTAGTAATAGTCATGTGCATATGCAGAACAAGTTTTCCTTAAAATCATCTTTGTAACTGAGGTTAACTGTCTGTGCAATATGTTTCCCTCACAACTTCCTTCTGTTTAAATGTTGACGAAGAATCATCAGGACTTCAACAAGGATGATATAGGAATCTTGTATTTAAGTTTTGAAAATCTTACAGGAACTCATGTCTTTCATTACATGCAACTACTCTTTATATGTAAATAACTAAATGTTGTTATCAGTTCAGTTATTTTCACTTTTCTGTTTCTTTGAAATTTCTGTCGCTGTTCCACCAGCTTAGAGCTGATTTTTTTTTTATTTCTATCAACAGCAAATTTGTCAATCACTTCATACCGTTTGGTCAGCTCCATTCCGTATTGTTATTGCAATGGTTCTTCTTTATCAACAGTTGGGTGTTGCTTCACTTCTCGGAGCATTACTGTTAGTACTCCTCTTTCCCATACAGGTAAAGATGGCCTGTTCTCCATTTAGTTGAATTGACTTAAATGGTTTATTTTCATATCACCAGTAGTTCTATCCTTTTCTTAAAGTTAAGATCTTTCTTGTCTTTATATAGAGAATCTTCTCACTTACAATTAAGTTGTTTCTTTGGGTAAGAATTTTATATACAAGTCTCCCTTGTCTTTGTCCTACTGGGTTGACATCTTGAATGAACAGTGGCACAAGGATGTCTTTCCCCAGGTCTATCCTACGTGCACATTTTGACTAAAGAATGCGCTCCTTTTTTTATTTATGCTTCTGGGGGAAGATAAGGTTACCAAACTATTTTTACCGAATGGATTCAGATTATACCTGGGAATAAGATCTCTAAAATTTTCTGAATTTAAAGAACATGTTTTGTTGCCTAAGAGATAATGCGTAATGAACCGCATGAGTAGATCATTATGAACGTATAAAGTTTCAAGAATTTGAGAAACTTAGTTTGATGATTATGGGAAAATGAGTTTGAATGCCAATATTTCATACAAGGACTTTCTGTTTTATTTTGTATTGTTCTCGCGAATTCGGATATGAAGTTAAAATAGGAGGAATATAGGAGCATCTCTTGATTGAAAACTATTGTCCAATTCTCTTGACAGTCATTGGGTTTTCCTGATGCAGTAACCCATCAGGCTTCTTTTGTTTATTTTATATGAATGGGAGGCCCCTAATTTATTTTTCTTTTTCTTTTCAATGTAAATTGCAACAGACATTTGTCATAAGCAGGATGCAAAAGTTGTCTAAGGAGGGCTTGCAGCGGACTGACAAAAGAATAGGGCTCATGAATGAAATTTTGGCAGCAATGGACACTGTGAAGTACGCTAGTTTTATGAAGGATTTTGTTATTCTTCAATGAGGATATCTATTCATAATTCTAACTCTTTGAAATGAATTAGATGCTATGCTTGGGAGAATAGTTTCCAGAGTAAAGTTCAAAACATCCGAGATGATGAATTATCATGGTTCAGAAAAACATCACTTCTAGGAGCGGTATGGCTTGAATATATTCAATAGACTTCCATATGATGCTTATTTTTAGCTACATGCCCACATATCTTAAATGCTGGAGACATGAATATTGTACGTAACATAATTTGCTACTTCAAAGTAGCCTCTTGAATAACAGTAATGTATCACATGGGCTGGTGGACAAAAATGTCTTTTAGGATACCTACTGGCATTGTATCACATGGAAAGTAACTGCATTCTCCAGAAAAGAAAAGTAAAAAGATTATTAGCTGAAAAAATAGACCAGAGCCTTTTATAGTGGAATTTCCTTTTTTTTCATTTTTCTATCAGAGAGAATAGTATGAGAGGAAAATATGGAGGGCACTATTAAGTGGTCCCAAATTCATGATGCTATATAATATATTAAATTTCTAAAAATTGTTGAAATTGGAAGTTTTGTTTTTGCCTTTTAAGACTATTACTTAATGTTTTCAAATTTAAATGTTGTTCATATTTCTGTGCTTTGATATGATTGCTGCTAGTAAACTTTGACAAGTTTTTTCTTAGAAGGTAAATGTTTATGTCTAACAACAAAAGCTGTTTTCGTCAAGTATTTGTTTCTTTTCCATGCAGTGCAATGCCTTCATACTTAACAGCATTCCAGTGGTGGTTACTGTGGCTTCATTTGGCATGTATACTTTGCTTGGGGGAGATCTGACTCCTGCAAGGGCATTTACTTCTCTCCCTTGTTCGCTGTGCTACGATTTCCCCTCTTCATGCTTCCTAATATAATCACTCAGGTCTTTAACAGTTTCCTCTTTGCTTTCTTTCTCGTAATAACGTATATTGCTGAGAATATATTAAGTGTTGTCAGCAGAGGAAGAGTGATTACTGATTTAATGTTGATCAATTTAACCGAAGACACTGAGATAGCTAGGTTGATAAATTCTGTTTCTGTAATATCAATATTAATTACTTAAACATTGTCATAAATCCAAATCAAATGCACGGAAGTTATGAGGTCACGAAATCATGAAAACCTGTTCCTTGATTCCTTTATAGTTCAATTTCTTAAGTATATTTAACTGCCTCCTTGGACTGATCTGTACCTCAGAAAATTGATTTTGTTTCTTTTGGAATCTAATGCGAGTATAATCTGATAGGTGGTAAATGCAAATGTGTCTTTAAAGCGTTTGGAGGAGCTATTTTTAGCTGAAGATAGAATGCTTTTGCCGAACCCGCCACTTGATCCTAGATTACCAGCTATCTCAATTAAGAATGGATATTTTTCTTGGGATTCAAAGGTATACAAGCTTTTATCGTTGAGTTTATAAGTCTAAAATTTCAAAGATTTGTCTGTTATCTTCCTTCTGCAGTTGTGATTTTGAGAATCATCTTAATTTATCATCTTCTTCTCCAAAATCAACTTGCTTTTGGCTACTCAGGATTTTTTTTTGGGTTAAGTATCTGTGAATGCTAAATTTTGCAGTTGCATTTGTGCTTGACAACCTGAATTTCATCTGTCCTCGGAAATACTATGCTTGTACAGTAGCAATTATGCCTAAATGTTTACTTTTATTTTAGGCGGAGAAGCCCACTTTGTCCAACGTTGATTTGGATATACCAGTTGGTAGCCTCGTAGCAGTTGTTGGCAGCACTGGAGAGGGAAAGACTTCACTTATTTCAGCAATGCTTGGGGAACTTCCAGCAATGTCAGATGCTAGCGTTGTTATTAGAGGAACAGTTGCTTATGTTCCACAAGTTTCATGGATTTTTAATGCAACAGTAAGTTTTGACCTGTACATTTTGGGTATTTTATGTGAGAACTGTTTTAGAGTTCACATTGCTGTGATTATTTCTTTTTTGACTTTCTAAACATGAAGTTTTTGACTTAAAATTGTTGATATATTTACTTCATTGTTGGAATTTTAACTCAGTAGTTCAAGTTACCTTTATTTAGTCACATGGAGATGAAGTTATTGTTCGGGTGGTGATTTTACATTGATTTGTTGCAGGTTCGGGATAACATACTATTTGGATCTGCCTTTGATTCAGCAAGATATGAGAAAGCAATAGATGTAACGTCTTTGCGGCATGACCTTGAATTGCTGCCTGTAAGTTGGTTGAAAATTTTTTTGTATCATGTAACTATTTTCAAAGAGGTCAAAACTTGATCAACGATTTACATTTTCAGACCGTTTGTCTGTCTCTGACACTTGCTTTATAGGGAGGTGATCTGACTGAGATTGGTGAGAGAGGTGTTAATATTAGTGGTGGGCAAAAGCAAAGAGTTTCAATGGCCAGGGCCGTCTATTCCAATTCAGATGTATATATTTTCGATGATCCCTTAAGTGCTCTTGATGCACACGTAGGTCGACAGGTAAATCACTAATCATTACTCTTTGACAATCTTGACGTGATCCATGGTCAACAATCTTTCTTCATGGTTGTGAAATCAAACGTAGATATGTATTTGATGAGGAGATAACTGTTGTTTACTTGATGACATCTAGTAATACCAATGGGTACAGATCCTGATAAGCAGAATAAAGTTTGAATTAATACCAAAAATCAGCATATGATCCAGAACTTGACATCTTTTATTTGAATGGGCATTGATGGTACACTTCAAAATGGGAATAGCAGAAGAGTTAATGTGCTAAATAATCTTTTTCCTTTCCCCTTATTATCATGGATCAGATATTTGACTACTTATGAAGGTTTAATTCATGACATGTAAGTTTGTTTATAGCTTTAACATGTGTGGTAACTGAGAAGTTGGGGTTTTCATTGGTCTGCATGTGTTTATGATTTTGATGCATTGAGATTATTAATGTGCACTAGCAACTTTCTTCAGGTTTTTGATAAATGCATCAAGGCGGAGTTAAACACTAAGACAAGAGTTCTTGTCACGAATCAGCTACATTTTCTTTCTCAAGTTGATAGAATCATCCTTGTGCATGAGGGTATGGTAAAAGAGGAGGGAACATTTGAGGAGCTCTCTAATAATGGTGTATTATTCCAAAAGCTGATGGAAAATGCTGGAAAAATGGAAGAGTATGTTGAAGACAATGAAGGAGGTGAAACAGCTGACCCAAAAACTTCCTCCAAACCTGTGGCTAATGGAACAATGAATGACTTGCCAAAGACCGCAAATGATTCGAAAAAGCCAAAAGAGGGAAAATCTGTTCTTATCAAGCAGGAAGAGCGGGAAACAGGTGTTGTCAGTTATAAAGTCTTGGCGAGGTAATGCATGTACATACATTTTTATGTGATAGCTCTGTTTTGTAAGGTGTATGCTGAAATCAAGTGCAATTTTCTTATATCATATCTAGATAATTAATATAGTTATATGGTGGAATCACATGTAAGTTTTATGTACAATATATATATATATATGCTATATATAGTTTTTTTTTCCTGAACTAAGATTTTACCCTGAAAAATACCTCTGGTTGTAACTTCAGGTACAAGAATGCATTAGGAGGTACTTGGGTGGTAATGATACTCTTTATGTGCTATATCATGACAGAAGGTTTACGAGTTTCAAGCAGTACATGGTTGAGTAGTTGGACCGATCAGAGCACTCCAAAAAGTCATGGTCCTATATACTACAATCTAATTTATTCAGCTTTGTCAATTGGCCAGGTATTGATCAGTTAATATTGTCCAAGTTAAAACAATTTTTCAACAAGTACTTGTTTTGCTTCCCAGAGTTATTTACCATTATGGTAGAAAATTCTTGATTTAGATATTTGAACCCTTTTTGTTTATCATTTATATATCTCCAGGTTTCCGTGACCCTTCTGAATTCATATTGGTTGATCATATCAAGTCTTTATGCTGCAAGAAGATTACATGATGCCATGCTTAATTCCATATTAAGGGCTCCAATGTCCTTCTTCCACACAAACCCTCTTGGACGAATCATAAATAGGTTTGCTAAGGATCTTGGTGACATTGATAGGAACGTTGCCATATTTCTTAATATGTTTCTGGGCCAAGTGTCCCAACTCCTTTCAACATTTGTCCTCATTGGAATTGTGAGCACGATGTCCCTGTGGGCCATAATGCCACTTCTGGTTTTGTTTTACTGGTGCTATCTTTATTATCAGGTATGTTAAAAGTTCTTGGCCCCATTTACTCTTTGCTTAAATTGTAAATATATTTGTGTAAGGTGGTTAATATTATCTAAATTGATCATATTTAGCCTCCTTGTTATTGAACCAGACACATTATACACATTTCCTTTTGAGGAGATTTTCCCACTCCCATGATTCAATATTTACATTTGACAATCTGTTGAAACCAGTCTCTTTGACCCCTGCATAAGCAAAATTTAGTTTTGCAAACAGTAGTCTCACTTGTGACACTGCTTTCTTGCATAGAGCACATCACGTGAAGTAAAGCGCTTAGATTCCATAAGCCGATCACCTGTCTATGCTCAATTTGGAGAAGCTTTGAATGGATTGTCAACTATTCGTGCATACAAAGCTTATGACCGGATGGCTGAAATCAATGGGAAATCTATGGACAACAACATCAGATTCAACCTTGTCAACATGAGTGCAAACCGATGGCTTGGTATCCGTTTAGAAATTTTGGGAGGACTTATGATTTGGTTTACAGCAACATTTGCAGTCATGCAAAATGGAAAAGCAGAGAACCAGAAGGCATTTGCATCAACTATGGGTCTGCTGCTCAGCTATGCTTTGAACATTACAGGTTTGCTGACAGCAGTACTTAGACTTGCAAGTTTGGCTGAGAATAGTTTAAATGCTGTGGAGCGGGTGGGCACATATATAGAATTGCCATCAGAGGCCCCTTCTGTTATCGAAACCAACCGTCCACCTCCTGGATGGCCTTCATCGGGATCCATCAAATTTGAGGATGTCATCTTACGTTACAGACCTGAGCTTCCTCCTGTCCTGCATGGATTAACTTTCACTGTTTCTCCAAGTGACAAGGTTGGTATAGTTGGAAGGACTGGTGCTGGGAAATCTAGTATGCTGAATGCTTTGTTTCGTATTGTGGAACTGGAAAGAGGAAGAATCATGATTGATGATTGCGATATTGCAAAATTTGGGTTGACAGATCTACGTAAAGTACTTGGAATTATACCACAATCTCCAGTTCTTTTTTCAGGTAGACCACGGGTAACTTTTGCCTCAATTGTGATCACTACCAAATGACTGAGTTGACCATGGTTTACTCTGGCAGGAACTGTAAGGTTTAACCTTGATCCTTTCAATGAACACAATGATGCTGATCTTTGGGAGGCATTAGAGCGGGCACATTTGAAGGATGTCATTCGAAGGAATTCATCAGGCTTGGATGCAGAGGTTTGACCCCTTTTTTATCTATGAGAAACATTCTATATTCATAACCCTATAACTTCGATACCTTAACTTGATTGGAATCTCCTTGGTAATATGTTAAGGTTTCCGAGGCAGGGGAGAACTTTAGTGTTGGACAGAGACAACTCTTAAGTCTTGCACGAGCTCTCTTGCGGAGGTCAAAGATACTTGTTCTTGATGAAGCAACTGCAGCTGTTGATGTTAGAACTGATGCTCTTATTCAAAAAACCATTCGTGAAGAATTCAAATCATGTACAATGCTAATTATTGCACATCGACTTAATACAATCATTGATTGTGATCGCATCCTTCTGCTGGACTCAGGCCGGGTATGTTTTGAATTTATTGCATCCCGTGGAGATAGTGCAAACACACAGTCAAATAAATTGTTCATCATGTGGATCTTTATTTTCTCCCATTTACTAGAATCATATAAAAGAATTTTCTGTACATTCCCTCTTCATTGATTGATTCTTTCTGTATGTTGACTCTTATATATAATGCTTTTCGTCCTTAAGGTTCTGGAATATGACACACCAGAGGTATTGCTGTCAAATGAGGATAGTGCATTCTCTAAGATGGTTCAGAGTACAGGGGCTGCAAATGCTCAATACTTGCGCAGCCTAGCCCTTGGAGGGGAAGGAGAGAGTAGGATGGGCAGGGAAGAGCAAAAACAGTTAGATGGACAAAGGAGATGGCTGGCATCTTCACGTTGGGCTGCTGCTGCACAGTTTGCACTTGCTGTTAGCCTCACTTCATCGCAGAATGACCTTCAACGCTTGGAAGTTGAAGACGACAACAGTATTCTTAAGAAAACTAAGGAAGCAGTAACTACTTTGCAGGGAGTGCTAGAGGGGAAGCATGACAAAGAGATTGAAGAGTCTCTAAACCAATATCAAATTTCCAGAGATGGGTGGTGGTCAGCTCTCTATAGAATGGTGGAAGGTACAAAATTAATTAGAGTCTAAATGCATCCTAATATTTATCCCGTATGTATGCCTACTATTGTGACTTGTAACTCTCATTCACGTTGAGCTTCTATGCCCTTGCATGTTTAACCGGTAGATATTATATCAAATTGGCCTTCTATTTCATTTTTTGAATATATTGTTCATCAATCTCTTGCAGGCCTTGCCATGATGAGTAGATTAGGTCGGACAAGGCTTTACAACTCAGACTATGGCTTTGAAGATCGATCAATTGACTGGGACCGAGTCGAAACATAGAAAACAGCTCATAAGCTCTCTTTGAACTTGCAAGATTCTTAGTTAATCATGTTGCCCAAGAATCTCATGTAGTATAGCTTTCTGGAAACTAACCGAACAGGTGTTCTTGGAGACACACTACGGTTCTAAAATTTTTGTAATAGTACCAGGAGACCATGTTCAGACCCTGGAATAGTCCCGTCACCATGTGCAAGGGGCCACTAAAAGAAACCTACTTGTTCTAAATGCTTGAATAACCACAATGTCTGCTAGCTAGGTACTGATATCTGTTGTTGAGTAACATGGAAAATAAAAAGTAGGAAGAATCAGCTAAGAAGCTTACTTCTTTATTTTATTCACCATCAAGACTTTTGCAACAAGTAACAGAATGTAATCTCTCCCTTGTTTAGGTTAGAAATTGATATCAAGAAGTTTCAAATGAAGTACGAGCCATGCAACATCTTTATCTAGAATATGCGTATTTATCTCGCCATCTTTGTTCAGATTAAGCACGGTACATGTTCAGGACCTGAGTTAAGCTGATGGAATCAAATATAAAGTATCCGAGTTCATATCGTTGATTCCTACTTGCTTTTTGGAGGAGCTGTCTCTTCATACATAATAATGCATTCTGGGTATTTGGCTACTCTGCTAGAATTCAATCTCTTTCGTCGTTCTAACACCAACTCATGTTCATTCGGTTTGAATCTCTACCGATACCATATTGTTGTAGCTCGCAGTTCTTCCTTCAAGAGATTATTAAGAAACACTGTATACTCTTCTTCTAGTGCAAGAGTAAGAGAGTAACCAACCATTTTTTGACGAATATTCTGTAATTTGTATTCTTTCAATTTTCAGTACCATATTGTAATAGCCAAGTGGAGTTTCTGAAAAACTGCTCTTCTGCTTCTGTACCCTCTGGTTTTGAATCATTCTGCGTTCTTTGTGTTTTGCTGTTTTGACAGTGTCTGGTGATTTGTCTTTCAAGCTCCTAACATCTTTTGACAGTGTCTAAATTCTTTCAAGTTGGCAACCCAAAAATCAACAAATAAGATACATCTAATAAACAAATCTTTCTTCAGGCACAATACTAATTTCGAATGATTAAAAAATTTAACCGATTTAATCGTAAAAATTTTAAACTATTTAATTTTTTAATTTAAATTTTAACTTTTTTGATTCAATTTACTATAATAATTGTTATTAAAATTTGATCAATCTATTAACAAGAAGAGTTATTATAATAAATTTTAACTTTTAATTATTAATTTTTTATTAATTAAAATAAATTAATTAATTTTTATTTAATAATCTTTTTTAATCAAACTTTATATTTTTTAATGGATAAGAATAATCTTTTAATCATATTTCAATTTTTTTAAAATTTTATTCAATCTTTAGCCGATATTATACTAATTAAATCTTTTAAACCTTAACACTCTTGTCTAATAACTTCCGGACCAATTTGTAAAATATTGCTAATTTTATACTGAAAATAAAAGTAAAATACAATACATTTGATGCATGCTTGAAGTTGCTTCTTTGTGATCATAAGATCACAAGTTTAAGTCATAAAAATAACCTCTTTGTAAAAAATACAAAAAGTAAGCTGCATGCATCATTTCACTATTCAAACTTCCATGGAACAAAGAGCCTGCACGTTTGACCTTTTCTTTTTTAAGGTATACTTGCAGTTTGCCTAATTTACCACAAACACACAAAAATGGAAGAAATTAATGCTCATTAATAAGGCTCAAGTGCTAGTCACTTATAAAGCTTCAAGCATGAAATTTACACAGACTGGTTTAGTACTGAGAATTAATTTTACAATCCGATCCACATTCTTGTATGCCATGAAGAAATTGCCGCTGCAGGCTTGTGAGTTATCATGATCACTCTTCAGTAAATTCTGACTTATGACTACTTTCCTCTACAACAGATTCAGTTCATAGAGTTTTCAGACGCATCGCATTCAACACTTGCTGATCCATGCCTGTAAACAGCTTCCAGGGCCTGAGCAGAACCGTTAGAGAATCCTATTAATGCCTGGAATACATTAGGAAGGCTTGTTTTTAGTTTGCTCAGGGTCATGGCCTTGGTAACATGCACAGAGTTCAAATACTTGGTCTTCTCAGCATCTGTGCGCAGCCTTAAGGCTTCGGTTTTTGCACGCTTAAGCAACAGAGGATTCTTAGGACTCAACTCAGGCTGTGTGTCTCCAGCATCTAAGCTCCAGTCAAGTTTTTTCTCCATTTCATCTAATGACAACAACTCCTTTTGCAATCTTCTCTCAAGTTTATCAAATCTTTTGTGCAGAGTGTGCACCTCTGCTTGCTGCAACATTATAGATTGGATAGCAGACAGAAGTCCTTTGATGGTCTCAGAAGCTATCTGTACAAGATCATATCAAAATTATAAATTCTGCTTATGGAAACAGTGGAAGAAATGAAGTTTAGCTGGACACTTATGCAGCTATATTATTAGGAAATTATATCTGAAGTATGCACTAGTTAATGTATATGCACTACTAATTGCTAGGTAGACAGTAAAGCTCAAATGAGAGATTCACGCAATAAACTGCACAAGAGAAAAGGCTACCTTATCAGGTAATCTATCCAAAGCAAGCTTCCATTCTTTACAGAGTCCCCGAACCAAGGATGAGAAAAGACTCTGATGTTGGTCATCCACAAGGCAGGTGGTTAGCTCAATCCACGCGCTTAGAGTCGCAACATACTCTCGTTGAGATTTTGTAAGTTTGCAAAAGCTGAGATACCACGAGTTGACCTCAGCCTCAAGCTGAGCTGTAGCTTGGCGACGGTAGTCAGTACTGAAATCACAAATCTGATCATCAGAGAGATGATTCAACTCCTGGGCAATGTGGTTTTGAATTTGATGACACTCGTACATAGTTCTCCACATATTCTTCAGCCTGCAGAAACAATTAAGCAGCGGAAGTTCAAGGGTAATTGACATTCAAGTAAAATCGGTCAGATTTATTTGGAGGGATGTCAAATTCATTGCCAGGGTTGAATTCTAAATTCAATGTTCTTGAGAAAACCAAATCAATGTCCTGGAAAAAACCAACAAGTTACAAAGAAAGTTAATCTGTTATCATTGGATATTGGAAAATTATCTTCATAACCTAGTTATTTTTAACTTACTTATACTGAGAAAAGATAAATGGATGAAAAGAAGTCATACTAGAAACAAGTTTCACATTTATTACCCAGAAATTAATGTGAGAAGTTGTGGGTATAACTCAACATCAATAAGTTCCAGTATGGTCGAGCATGTTGTACTTATTGAATGCTGCAGCTTCCTGATGTCGGTCTCCAAACCCTCAACGCTCAATCGAGTTTTCTCAATCTTGGTCCAGTCATGGTTTTCTCCTTCTTGTTTTAGCAACAACGCGTTTTTCTTTTCCAGCTCTAATTTGGTTATCTCCTCTTCCTGAATATTACAATTCATTGATGATCAAACCGATAGGAAAAAGAAAAACGGGGATATACCATGAGAGACAAACACATATAATACATAAATACTGATGTATGTGCAGTCAGATACTGACATTTTGAAGCATGTGCGGAAAGAAGTTTCAAAAGTTAACAAACTTCAATAAGCAACAGTACAAAATAGATTTAGAGTAGATGTAGTAGTTCAAATTTCATTTGACATTTGCTGCGTTTGAAAATCATTGCCAACTACAACTATGTAAGCCTCCCACTTGACACCTTACAACATCTACATGAAATGCTCTAAAATGCTTTTAGACGTACAGGAACCAAAAGCCTGATGCTTCAGGATAGAGAGAGAGAGGGAGGGAGAGTGAGAGAAAGAGAACATGTCCATTCCTCAACACAAGGTGTGAATATGTGCATTTGTATTTGAGTTTTCATTCAATATGATAGGAATGTTCCTCCCCATGAGAAAACCTGTAATCAGTCTATTGATGCATAGATGTGACCCTATAGAAATCAAAAACTATCTTACCTTCACTTCCTTGTAAAGCTTCTGTTCTGCAGCATATAGTTTGTCAAGTGTGATGCAATGAGCTCCAGGTCTGCATGGTTCACTCGAATTGCAAACCTCAGAAGCATCTTTTCCACAATGTAACGACTTAGAAGACCAACTCCATGACAATGCACTGAAGACCTTTGCAGAATTACTTCTCTTTCCTGAAAGAGAGAGGTTATATTAAAAGACTGCACAACTAAAGAAGATGGCCACAATAAATGCAATAATCTTTTATGTTATATTCATTCCGCATACCAAAGATAAATGCATTTAGAGCGTCACTAGAAATAGACTTGCCGTGTGGGCAACATTTAAGCTACAACACATACTAAATGTCTCGTCTCTATATTTGAACTATCATCTTTGAGAGGTTATTGGACAAACCATCCCCTTCGAAAAATTTGATCGTCAGCTGCTCAGCTATCGAATATCAACAGAAAATGTGTTTACAGGAGGGCTGGTTTCTTCTTTTCCATGCTATCTCAATGTGGTTGGTGGATGTTTATGTTTATAAACAACAGTAAGCAAGTAGGCTAATTTTTGGAAAAAAAAACAGTAATTACTTTTATTTTCTTTGAAGTTATTTAGCAAAAAGGTGTCTCCTTTGGGCACGTCCATAAGAACAACTATTTCATTTCGACCAGCAGATGCCTTGAGGAAGTAATCATCTATCTCCTTAACAATACCATCCATCGTCTTCCCCCTCCTCCGTTTTACCACGGCCTTATCTGCAGTTTCTTTAGTACAGCAGCTTATTGTGGAAGAATTGTCATCAATTAATTCTACAGGTTGTTGTTTCTGCCGCTCTCGAGTATTTGAAAATGCAACACTATTCCCAACTCCATCTTCCTGATCATCTTCCTCAAAATGAGATTTAGTCTCAGCCCAATGTTCCTCTTCCACAACAGGATCCACAATTTCACTCCTCTCAAGAGATATTTGTGAATAAGGCTCAAAAGGATTCCAAGTATTCCATGATGAACTTATAAAAGTATAGTCAACCTCCTCAACCTTTGTGCTTTCTTCTTGCACTCCTTTATAACTATCATTAGACCTTTTCAAATCAGGGCTGAAAGGAGGAGGTGGTGGTGGCGATGGAGGCAAAGGAAAAGGTGGCGAGGGAGGCCCTGGCACATCATAAGAGGTACTTCCGAGATCTAATGACTCCGATTCAGTGAATTGCCTAAGTGTTACACCAGTATTCTTCATTGCTTTTAAATAAGCCAACTGGGAATCAGCAAATTCTCCTCTAAATTCCACCAACTGCTTCATTAGCCTCTTCCGATCCTTGCACATCTGCACCCTCTCTTCTTTCTCAATCCTTGATTCAACACAACCCATTTGTCCAGTAGTAGCCACTAATAGTTTATGTTAAAAGTTTTAACTTCAAAGCATAATCCAGTGACAAAATCCAAGTGCGATCCCAATACTGCGGAGCTAGTACACCAGATGGCTCTAAGCATTTAAAGGAGAGCGCATCCACACAAGCTCCAAATGCAAAACAAATGTCTCTTCTTTTTCTTGGACAGACCACCTCACCTTAGAATGCTAAACTGTCACATTCAACAATTTGCAGTCCGCAAATCAGAGAACGATCCTGCTTTATAACCATAAATATCTCATACCTCGACCTAAGAAGAACGCAACATCTGAAGTAGTGTAAGCTTTCTTCGCCAAAAGTCCTCAGTTTGGCTGAGGAGATTGTTAACTCAGAGACAACGAATCTAAAACTGGGCTCCACCAATAGAGTTTAACAACGACGGGCATGAAGACGGAGAGATTACTGGTAGCGAAGAATAGCAAATTCACAACCCACCTCGCATCGACCTGCCAACATATGTCGCAAAAATGAGTGAGTATCTTCAAAATCAAAACTTTCTGTTGTAAAATGCTAATTTTGAACAGAGCATTAACTTCGTCTCTGGTCTACAGGCGTCAAAGAGCAGAAAAGGAAAGTGCACAACCGGACAAAATCGTGCTCCAGCCCAGCTACAGACCTCCCAGCTCCTCCAGAAACAAACAAAGCAGCAAGAGAAAATAAAGAAACTGCTCAACAATATTCCAAA
Organism: Erythroxylum plowmanianum; assembly: GCA_025531925.1. Taxonomy (NCBI): domain Eukaryota; kingdom Viridiplantae; phylum Streptophyta; class Magnoliopsida; order Malpighiales; family Erythroxylaceae; genus Erythroxylum; species Erythroxylum plowmanianum. The sequence continues at coordinate 32,580,867 of JANVCQ010000003.1, forward strand.
GAGACTAGAATGGATGTTTTGAATTAAGGAAATGAGAAAGAGACAAGAGTCTCATGGGAAAAGCAAAAGAAAATGACAAGAAAGCAATTGTACTGTCATGGAAACTGGTAGAGACAGAGCCCCATGTTTCCTCTTCTTTAAACTATTGGTTTGTCTACTTAATGACTACACAAAATGGAAGAATTAGCACCTTCTCCTGTCTTTTACTTTTCATTTTTTGACTGAGAAGTAAGAAATCATCACTGGAGCCAGCCAAAGATATGGTTTTGGAAACATGGAATGCTTTCTGAGTGGCAATTTGCCACTCAAAAATCAAAATGCTTTTCAAACAAGGAAAAAGCATTACAGCGAGTTTGAGGTGTGAGCACGAAGCCCGAGGCCGAGGGAGTGAGAAGCATCCTAAGCAGAGATGGTCCATTTTAGCAACAAGCCATACAGGTTACAACCATTAAGGTGCCTAACAATCAGGCTTTTCTCACATAGAGCGAGACTATACGTATAGGCCACAATGGCAATGCTCTATGATAGAAGATTGTGTGGGTGGGGCATGGCTACTTCACTGTTTAGATTAGCTGTCATGCATTGGTGGGCGATTGGCTTGTCCACACTTGATATGATCACATTTGTCGAGACATTATCTTTTACGTGCTTATCAAGGCCGCATGTGTTTTTCATCTTTCAATATCGTCTCATCTAATCCTAGTTTTAGCATTTCTCCCTTAACTGTTGGATTAAAGAAATTGTTGAGTTGGCTCTTTGATGGCTGGATGGAATCATTCTACCACATGACCTCACAAAAGTTAATGACTTTAAGCTTATGTATGATATGTTTACTTTCTTTATAAGAAGAAGGAACTGACAACAAAAAACAAAAATGAAAACGACAAAATATAGGGGAAGGATAGAAAGAAAGAAGTGGCAAAGTATACCAAAAAGGAAAACCCAACTTTGAAAAGCTCTAAACAGATTTCGTACAGTGATAGGTATGTTGCTTTCTTTAAGCTTTCTAAAGGCACTTTCAATAAAATCTGCTTTTCTCGATTAATGATTTGGCCTGACTTCGTCTTCTTTTTGCTGGCACCCTCTTTTCCCTTCTTGTATCTTCAATTTGCTCTCGTTTTCCTCTCCCTAGTTCTTAAGTTACATACCATGAATAGTATGACTTTAAAGGTAGGATAAAGGAAATAGGGAAATTTTCTAATGTAACTAATTTTTTAAAAGAAAATTCTAATTATGAAATTTTTAATTTTAAAAAATTTTGTCTTATATTTTTGTTAAAAATAACTTTAAAGTACACATGATGTAAAAAGTATTAATGAACCAATTAAATGATGATAACTTCATCATCCAATTTAGCTATTAGATCAAAGGTATTGATTTTGTACTGTACCAATTGGAAAATAGTATTGGTTCTGCTTGATTCTGGTGAGGCAGGACGCTGCTGTTTGGATCCATGAGATTGTTTGTTTTTAGCTAAAGAACACCTGCAAAACAATAAGGCACGCCGGAGTTGATTGCCGACAAGCCTCTCCGACACTCAAGTCAGTCTTTTTGTGAGGGCTATGGCGGCTAGTGAGTAAAGAATGATTAAGGTTCTAATCTCGTACCTGTATCGTGGCAAAGTAGTACCTTATATATGGGATAGATGCTAGGTTTAAGTCTTTACGTATGCATGGGAGGTTTCCACCTGCGAATGGGCCGTGGACGCGTGGACCTGGGCCTGGGCCTAACACAGCCGACCTAACCATAAGCCCCCCTTACTCCTCGAGTCTGACCTAAGAGAAGGGTCGAAAGAGTACATAAGGATCATATAGCGTGTCTCCAAGGCAGCTCGTGCTAGGCTCGATCGATTGATTATCGTGATGTGATCGACCGATCAGATGTAATGACGCGACGGACCGATCGAGGGTACTGACAGAAACGATCGATCGACTGTAGCGATGCGGCAGGTCGATCGGATGTAACGATAGGCCTGATCGGGTGAGTGTTGTAGCAGTGAGAAACCGGACTGGTAAGGGATAAACAAAACGCCAGGTGTAATCAATACTGACGGTTCACGTCCCCTGACAGACTGTCACGAACGTCTTTTTAGCTACTGTGCAACTGTCAGGTGTGTCCTTTCAGCTGTTGTGCCTCTCCGGGTCTCTAACAACTCTAGTTCACCTCAGCTCAGATTTTGCCACGTGTCTGCGTTCGGCTTGGATTTCCTCCACGTGTCGAGCGTTGGTTGGAGCGTCCGTTCGGTCGATCTTCTATAAATGCTTAGGATCGACAAACTACAGATTTTCTTCACGCATATTTTGTTCTCCAGCCTCTATTCTCCTTTCATTTTCGTCTTTTTGTCTGCAGTCTCCGGAGTTTTCTTTCCACCGTCGTTCAAATCCCAAACTTCCATAACTAACTTAGGTACGTCCTCCTTCCTCTCCCCATCCTTTAACTTTTCTTTTTTGTAATCATGTCGTCTACCAGTCCTAGAGGTGGAGTTAGTCCTAGGGACGAAATCGTCGAGGGGGCCTCGCAAATAGTCAAGCCACTTGAAGTAACGGCGGAAGCAATAGCGGCGTCGGAGGCGAGGGGGGTTGGGGAAGTCACGGCGAGTGACCGGAAGGATGGGTTGGTTGTTGAAGAACCACCAAAAGATAAATCGACGATGACCGTAGGGGAGTTGAATAGGTCGATTCTTAGGAACAATATCCCTTCATCCTGGGGACCCAGGTTGGCCGCAAAGAGCGAACAAATTTACAGCAGTACGGGGGGCTATTTCGCTGTTTCAGACAGCTTCTTTTATATCGGAGGCATGAGGCTTCCCTATGCCTCGATCATCGATGAGGTGTGCGTCGCCTACCAGTTGAGGCCGAGCCAAATTCCATCGAACGGATAGAGATTCATTAACGGTCTGGCCTTGCTGTGCCATCAGTTCGGGTGTTCCCCTTCGATCGGTATCCTACGTCATTTTTTGAGAATGAACCAGAGCTCAAGTGTTGGAGCCAGGGTCCCTCATCTGCAGTATAGAGATGCTCGCTATCGCCCGGCCGGAACAGTCTCAAAAGTCCAAACTTGGCGGACGAAGTATTTTTCGTAAGGCCTCCAAAATCTTCCTTTGAGTCCCATCCGTGGAGATATCCTCTAGCCGAGCGATGGAATGACGCGTCGAGCTTGTCTCTTACTAGAGAGGAATGGGAGGTAGTCGATTGCATTAAGGGGCTCGGTCGGTATGACTTCGATCGTCTCATTCTGGGATATCGCGGGGGGGCCTCGGCTGATTCATTCCTAATCGACCCCCCGCCCCGAATTAGCGGGCTAGGAGAAGAAACTGCCCCCTCTGATTGATTCCTCGTGGTTGAACTATTTACTATATTTGTAAGTATTGGTTTCGATTTCTAACATGTTTTTATTGCTGTGCAGCTATGGTAAGGCTCGATGATTTCGCTGGGTCCTCCAACCCTGCCAGAGGCCAGCGCAAAGCTGTCAGGCCCTCCTCAAAGACAAAAGGTCAGGACAAAAAAGCAGAGGGTCGCGCCGATGTCGCTCGGCCTACTATTTCTGAACAGGACGTCGCTCGTCCTATTGTTCCCGAGCCGTCTGCAGCGCTCGCCCTGGCAGTTACACTCGAGCAGTCAACAGTGATGACCTAGTTGGCTGATGAAGTCCTAACGGTTATAGAGGAGGAAGAGGGAGAGGTGGAGCCACCTCTTAAGAGGAAGAAAACCGTTCGGGTTCTCGACCTACCACCCTGCCTATTGGATAAAGGCAGGGAGAAAGGAAAGGAGAAGGAAAAGGAGAAAGGCAAAAGGAAGGAGCGGGCGGCCGTCTCTGGGA
>JANVCQ010000003.1:32600267-32615905 GCA_025531925.1 Erythroxylum plowmanianum
TAGGATGGGAGATAACTCAGGAGGTTTTGTTTCTCGACTTGGCTCGAGTTCTGTCATACTGATAGAATTTGGTTGGGTTAAGTGGACAGGAGTTGGAGTACGAGTGTGGTCTAGGGTATTTATTGGTTCAAAGGAACTATAAGGACTATCTTCCATTATGCTATTCTCCCCTTAAAGATAGGACTTTGAGAAGAAGAATTTGCACTCTAAGAAAGTGACATTAACTGAGATATAAGTCCTTGTTATAGACAAGTTGTAGCATTTATATCTCTTTTGAGTTAATGAGTATCCTAGAAACACATTCTTAATGGCTCTAGGATCAAGCTTCCCTTGGTTTTGGCTATGGAGATAAAAAAAAAGTAATACCCCCAAATATCCTAGGAGTGAGTCCATTGGAAGTTCTAAAATGAGGGTAGAAAGAGTTTAGGAGCTCGACAAGACTCTTATTATCTAAAACATGTAAGGGTAGTCTATTGACCATATAGGTTGCATTAAGAACTAGTTCACCCCAATAAGATTTAGGGACATTTCCTTGAAAAAGTAAAGCTAAAGTGGTATTAAGTAGGTTTCCATTTTTCCTTTCGACCACTCCCTTTTGTTAAGGTGTATTAACACAGGATAAATCATAAATAATACCATGTGATAGGAAGTAAGGAGATATGACTTAGTTAAAATAGTCTTTAGCATTATCTATTTTAAAACTCTTTATCTTTACACCAAATTGGTTTTGAATCATTGAATGAGAAATTGGAATAACAGTTGCTACATCAGATTTTTATTTAAGGAGAAATAGCCATGCAACCTGAGTACAATCATTAATTAGAAAGACAAACCAATGAGCTCCAGAAATATTGGGTATAGTGGATGGACCCCATATGTCACTATGAATTACATGAAAAGGATGAGAAGCTCTTTTATTATTAATAGGAAAAGATACACGAGTATGTTTTGCCAATTCACAAATTTTACAATGAAAGTTTGAGATATCTAATCCTTAAAACAAGTGGGGAAACATAGTTTTTAGAACTCCAAATGATGGATGACCTAAATAGAGATGATGCAACCAAATGGAATCTTTATTCGAAGAACTAAGGAAGGATGAAGGTGCATTTATCTTAGCTTGTTGATATGGTTCAAGGTGATAGAGACCATTTCATTCCTAACAAGTCCAATCCTCTTCTCCTTGTCCTGATCTTAAAAAACACAACAAGATGGAGAAAAAATGGAAACACAATTAAGGTCATTAGTAAGTCTTTGGATAGAGATTAAATTGGCTGATAATTTTGGTACAAGTAAGGTATTTTTTTAAAGTGAGTGTAAGGCTTAATTTTAAGTCTCCATAACCGACAACAATGGCTAATTCTCTATTGGCAACTATGATTTTCCCATCGCTTAGACTAGGGTTATATGTATGGAAAAACTATGATATAGGGGTCATGTGGTCTATGGCATCAGAGTCTATAATCTAAGAGCTATTGTAATACTAATTTCTGAGGTGTCCATATACAAATAGAGTGTAAGTTTACCTGAGAGAGCAAAGGAACATATACCTTTCGGTTGTCCAAATGAACTCAACAAACCTCTCAATTTCTCAATCTCTTCATTACTAAGACTCCCTGCTGCAAGATTTTATTCATCTTCCTTCTGTTCAGCCGAATGTGCTCATGGTTATAGTTGACCTCCTTGATTTCCTCATTCACACTTGGTGGCTTCCCATTCAATTTTTAGCAGGTCTTTTTAGTATGTCTAGGTTTTTGCAGTTAATGCACTATAGATTATCCTTAATTTCCTTCCATAAGTTGCCTTTTCCAAATTGCTTAGGCTGGGCTTGATCACTCCTTTCTTTGTCTTTTTCTAAATTGCTTGGGCTGCGCTTGATCACTCCTTTCTTTGTCTTTTTCCAAATTGTTTAGGCTGGGCTTGATCACTCCTTTCTTTTGTCTTGTTTATCTGCCTTTATCACCATTGCTGATCCATCCATCTTCTGGGGTGCAAGCATCATGTTTCTTCTACTCTCCTTTACTCTAATCAGGGAAATAACCTCTTCTAGTGAGGGTATGGACTCCCTTCCAAGAATTTGAACCCTGACTCGATCAAATTCAGGGTTTAATCCAGCCAACAAATCACAAATAAGCTCTTTTTCTATGAAATTTTTCATTAAAACGACATCTTCAAGACTTTTCATCTCAATGACCTGATAATGGTCAAGTTCTTGCCACAGAGTTTACAGAGTGTTAACATATTCTGTGACTGATTTGTCTCCTTGCTCAGTGGCATAAGCTTTGATCTTAATTTCATATATTTGAACAACATTACATGCCATTGAAAACATACGTTGAACACAATCCCAAATCTCCTTTGCAGTGGTTAAAAACATGCACGTATCACTGATTGAAGGTTTCATGGAGTCCCACAATCATGACATGATCATGGAGTCCTCTTCTTCCTATATTTCAGTTGCTAAATTCCCTATTGCAGGTCCTAATTTTAGCATGTGATCAAGCTGCCCTTTCCCTTTAAGATAGGTGCGAACAAGGAGATACCACTTGAGGTAATTCTTGCCATTGAGTCTGTTAGAGACACGAACATTCTGTAATTCCCTAATTTTCTAGACAAAGACAGATTTATCTGAGCTGGAAATGGTGGTTTGAGAAGTTCTAGAATTTTCCATGGTGAAATAAGGGAAATATTGGGTAAAATAATAATTATGGAGATTGAGAAATCTGATAAGAATGATCAGCAATGAAGGCTGCACCGAGAAAAAAAACAAAGAATACTTCCAGAAAACCTTAAGGCTCTGATACCATGTCAAGATTTCCGAGAAAACTTATCTTTTATTTAATATACACAGATACTTATATATAACCTACCAGTAGGAAAATAGGTACTAATCTTAAGTTTTAACTAAACTATATCTAGAAGTCTATAATAGAAATCCCTTGATTATAGGGAATTTTGTTTCTAATAATCTTATCCCATAAGATTGATCTTATCTAAATCTCTATTCTTCAACAAACATTTCTTCCCATATCACCATCATTCTTGTTCATCTACTCCAAATCCTTCTACACCTCTTTTTCATTCTCACTTTGACTATTATTTTGATCTTAATGAAAATCAAGAAAACTTACCTGCATCTTAACCTAATGTTCCCTAAGAAACACATTCACTAAACCCACTACAACCTAGAAAATCTACAAAAACTTGAAAACTGCTTGCTTGGTTATCAGACTATGTTACTTCTTCTTCGCCTTGTTTATACCCTATCACTAATTTTATTAGCTACACCTCTTTGACAGATTCTAATATGAAGTTTGCCTTAGCCCTTATCAAATTCACTGAGCTAACTACTTTTAAAGAAGTAGTTCAAATTTTCAAATGAAAACAAGCTATTGCTAATGATTTGCTAGCCTTAGAGAAGAATCAAACATGGGAAGTTGTTGCTCTACATACTAGAAAGTATGTTATTGGCTCTAAATGTATCTTTAGAGTTAAATATAACTCTGATGGTACCTTAGATAAGTTTAAAGCTAGACTAGTTACTAAAGGGTTTGCTCAAGAGTATAGAGCAGACTATGCAGATACCTTTGCACTAGTAGCAAAGATGCCTACTATTAGGACCTTACTGGCAATTGCTGCTATCAAGCACTAACAAGTATGTCAAATGGATGTTTCAAGTTCCTTTTTGTATGGAGACTTGTTGGAAGATATTTATACGACTATTCCTGAAGGCTATAGTGAGTTTTGCAACAAGGGGGAGCATCATCACTAGTGGATTGGATCTAATGCTAAAGTAGCTTGTAAGCTTAAGAAGTCATTGTAAGGGTTAAAACAGGCACCCAGATAGTGGTTCACAAAGCTATTAACAACCCTTATTGATGATGAATTTGTTCAATCTAAAGCTAACTACACTTTATTCATTAAAACAAAAGGAGATGACTTGACAGTGCTACTAGTTTATGTAAATGATATGTTTATTATAGGACAAGTGTAGAAAAGATTCAAGTTCTTAAATCCTTTATACAATCTAGGTTTCTCTATCAAGGACTTGGGTTACCTTAAGTATTTATTGGGTATTGAGATCATTCATAACTCAACTAGAATTTGTCTAACACAAAGAAAATATGTCCTAGATTTGCTCCAAGAAATAGTTTTATTAGGATGTAAGCCACTTAAGCTACCTATGGATCAACACATTAAATTTAAGCCTACTGATGGTGAACTCTTAAACAATCCTAACTCTTACAGAAGATGGGTAGGTAGACTCATATATCTCACCATCACTCAACCTAATATCAGCTATAATGTTCATGTTTTGAGCTAGTTCATAAGTAATCCAACCACAATCCATTTTCAAGCTGCAATGCATTTAGTCAGATACTTAAAAGGTGCTTTTGGTCATGGCATTTTTTTCACAATACCTATCCTCTTGAGCTCAAAGTTTATTGTGATTCAGATTGGGCAGGTTGCCTAACTACTTGTTGATTTATTTATGGTTATTGTGCGATGTTGGGCCATTCACTTGTCTTATGGAAAGCCAAGAAACAGATAGTGGTTGCACGTTCATCAGTAAAAGCTGAGTATCGCTCCATGGCTACTGCATGCTGTTAAATCACTTGGCTTCTTTAACTTTTGGTAGACTTAAATGTTTATTGCCTTACACCTGTCACTCTTTATTGTGACAACATGGTAGCTATGCACATTGCATCAAATCCTATATTCCACAAGTGCACGAAGTACGTTAAGGTTGATTGTCACGATTCTGATTATGAAGTCCAAACATGTTATATGCCTTCCCACCTTTAGCTAGCAGACGTACTTATAAAACAACTCAGTCTCTTGGATAAGTTAGGAATAACGAATCCTTTCCTTCCTCAGCTTGAGGAGGAGTGATGAAGTATATAGAAGCCACGTGTATAGCCTAAGTAGTTTAGCTACTTGATTAACCAATTCATTTTTTTTACGATAAATAAAATGGTTGTTGGGTGATTATAAATGTATGGTTCCTAATTTTCGGATTCAGTACGCAACAGCTTCTCTCTCTTGTCTTTATCTTCCTTCTTTCATTTTTTTTCTTTCTCTTTCTTCTTCTTGTTTCCAACACTTTCTCTAAAAACTTCATTTTATCAGTTAATTGGTTTGAATTGAAAATGCAAAGTGGAGTTTGCCAAATTCTAAATCTCTTTCAATATTACCATCTGTCTTATCTGACGATCTCCTTCATTATTTAATCTTCTTCACATTGGGTTGTCGTAAACTACAACAATCAACATAAACCGTCTCTAATGAAAGTCCATATAAAGATAGAAGGATGAAACCTCACTAGGAGATGGCTAGAGTTCTTTCTTTGTGCTGGTAAAGACAAGAACTCTTGTGAGAGTTAGAGAGAAAAAGAGTGTGTGTATGAGAAAGAACCTTTCTTTTTCTTATGTCTTACACAAGATGCACGAAAATAATGATTATTTTATGCCCTCTTTGGTCTCCCATAACTCCCATCATTAATGGAAAGTTATGGGAAGTTAATGGTCATGAATAGCATGCATTAATGATCATGAATAGCATGCATTAATGGAAGTTATAGGAAGTTAATGACTATGAATGACATGCATTAATGGAAGTTTTGGGAAGTTAATGACCAAATTGGTAGCCAACAACACTTGTTTCTAATCTATTCCGTGCAATGTTTTCTACCACGATTACATCGTGATACAATCCCGAAACACTCTCTCATATCTTAAATCACCATTCAAGACCATTTTACTCATCCTTCGGATCTCTTATATATGTGATCCGTTAGGTTCCCAGTTATGTTAGCCACTTGAATTAACACTTAATTCAAATAAGTCAAGAGTGATATCTAGCAACACGCCATGACCTTCAATTGATTGAAAAGTCAGTAGTTTGATTACGAACCCTTCCTTACGCAATGTTGTCATGCAATTCATTCTTTCACCATCTATACCCCACTTGGTTCAGAATATGGTCAAAGTGTCAACTTCCACTAGACTAATTACGTCACATCTAGTCCAAGTGATATTAGATCTTATCTTGAGGATCGCATTACTCTACGTATCATTGAAGATTCTCTTCATGACACATATCTGCTCTGGCCAAAGACTCCCAAGCAATAACCCCGACAAAAGTCGTAGGTATCATTTCCTTCTATCAGGAGTGGTGAATCCTTTATTGATTACTTAATTACCTCTGAATATCTCAAGTTGTACCCAATCATCACCCTATGAGTAACCCTTGAAAGGCACCGATGAATGGAGTTAAGGCACATGATCAGTATCTGAGATATCCTTGATCACTTCAAGTCAAATGATACTTGCACCATTGTTATGATGAGGCTATCATTGACACTGGAATAGAATATCCATATGATTGTCTCATAATAGGTCAATCCAATGTACTTACTACCTTTAGTAAGCATCCATATGTTAACTCTAAATAACTCATGCCAACAGCTTATGAGATCTACTACTTGATCCAATCAAGGAGTATATCATGTACTAGTCTATCCGGATTAATGATATCTCATCTTATTAATCCTATGATTAGGAAAAGTTTAGATACTAACATAATTACACATGATAGGAATCTCATTTTCATGATCTCATCATAATTTTCTCCATGTTATGTTTTGTATCAAGGACTTCATTACATAAATTTAATATTAACATCAAATCCATAAATGTATGAACATCAAAATAATGAAAAATGTATTTATTAATCATAAAATGATTTGTACAATAAGTGCTAAAGGTGATTGCTGTTAGAGCATTTCTCTAACATTTGGGGCTTATGATATGGAAGAATGATGAAAATCATAAATAATGTTTTTATTTATTAATTAATTAATTTTATATAGTTTGAAGACATTTGTAACTATCATTTTTTTTTCAAAATTGATTAGAGTTACCACTAGATATTTGATAGAGTTTAAAGATAAGAATTTTAATAAACCATTCTTCTATATTAAATACTTTAATATGTTATTCATTGGAAGAAGAAATATATTAAAAATGATATTTATGTTAATTAATAAATTATTTAATAACTTATTTAATTTATATTAAAAATAACATTTGTATATATTGTAAGTCCTTTAGCAATATTAGAAAAGGCCAATATCCTAGATGGCGAGAAGGTCAGTGATTGTCCAATAATTTTACAATCTTTTAGTACACTTATTGTATATTATGGAGCTTCATACGAGGAAAAGGCAAATAATTAATGTTCAAAATTGTATATGAGATTAGATTACCTGTTCTCATTAATCTGTTTCAATTCTTTTCAATAAAAATTTATCAATTTAATAAATAGAACATTACTCTGTTTCAATTCTGTTCAATAAAAATTTATCAATTTAATAAATAGAGCCTACAAAAATTAGACAACTGTGATCAAACCAGAATAGAGGACACACCGAAGTTGAAAACAAAAGATCTTGTGTCACTGCACATCCTTCAATTTTCGGATCATATAAAGTTAGAAATTTGTAGTAGAAATTTTTTAATTCCTTTTTTTAGGTTTATATTTTATATTTTCTGTTAAATAAATACAAAAAATTGTTTGATCGTTAATATTAATATATTTATATTTTTAAATAATATTTAAATATTAGATAAAAATTAAAGATAAATTATCTTTAATTAAATAAATTTATTTTAATATCATATATAATATTTATTATCAAATTATTAATAATTTTATTTTATTAAAATAAATAATTTAATATTTAATATTAAAATAAAAATAAAAATTCTATTTGGTACTATAAAATTAGAAATTTCTATATTACTTGTAGTTGGATATTTTTAGTTTTCAATTGAACCAGCTCAATGATGGTGGTAAAGCAAGGTAGCCCAAATAAATCAGGTCTACACAATATCTTTGTTGTTGTAAAGGTTTGTCTTAAACTTCATCGCATCATCTTAAGCTCGGCCTTTATTCCCAAAGGCCCGTTGAGGTTTGATAGGTAACAGTAGTAGGTTGGAGTAGCATATCTGATTCTTTTAGCATTATTAGACAACTAAAACAGCTTAAAACGGACCTTGAAGTTTTGCCTTATTAGTTTCAACTCCTTGGAATTTATATTTAAGGTTTACAAAATACAGTATTTTAACACTAAGATCGGAGTTATTCACAGTATTAAAAATTCATCCTTCCTTTAACAATAACGTTAGCACTATAATGAACTTTTTCAAAAAAATTTAACAATTAATAAGAATGATAATATATTCTTATCATACCAATTAGCTAAAAATAATCTTTGTAAAGTCGCATCTACTCACAACAATTTTTAATTTTTATTAATATTACTTTTTTATATATTTCACATATAAGCAATAAATATAATTAGTATAAGAAAACAATCGTTTAATCATCAATCATATATAAAACTACGTATAATACAAAGTACTCAAAATATTATAATTTCTTCATATAATAAAGAATCATTACATCAAAACATCACACATAAAAAAATAATAAAATTTTGTGACTTCATAAGTATTATAAGAAGAGTTTGTGCTGAATAATATAACCAAATAGAAGCAAAACTTGAAACAAAATAGTTACAATTGAAAATTTTATATTTATATTGCTTATATAAAATTTAATATATGCATCAAATACAAGTGAGATTAGAATAAGACAAGAAATAAAAAAACCTTTAACTTTATTTAATCGAATATTTGCTCAAATTGCATTAGTCTCAATTCTCATTTGGTTCAAAATTTTCATTATTGAGAGAAGCCTCACAATCATTCAAATTCATTGCATCAAATACCATTGTTAATTCTTTCTCATCTAAGATTATCTTCCAATTCATTTTCATTTATCAAATTTGGTTCCTTAGAAACCCAATCTACTAAAATATCGATATAGTTAAGGCTAATTAGATATATAGAACTACTTGTTCTAGTAATAGTAAAAATAAACAAATTAAATTAAATTATTAAGAAATTATAGTTAACTCAATAATGATAATAACATTTTTTAAGCCTTAAATTGTATCGACCAAATACCAAGTTATTCAATCTTTTGTATTTCAATATATCCCCCTTTTTGGAGTTGATGAATTTAAATGTACTCCAATTCATTTCACTCTCTATTACACTCACACATTGATTTAAAATTTGAATTGCAAAACTTTTCAATTTTAGAACATCACTCTAGAATTGGTCCCATCAAGAAACTATAAGACAACAAAAGTAAACTTATAAATAAAATAAAGTGAAGATTAATTTCGTACAAGTTTGAAAAGTAAAAAAATATAATTAGATTAAGTTTGTCCCTTTAACGAATAATAATGGATATCTCAAAATCTCCATAAACATTTTTATAAATGTTTATTTGTGAGTTTATGAGATCTTACAAAATCTCATAGGTAACAATTATTGTAATTGTTAATAACATTCTCATATTAACTTCAGTTTTTTTCATAAAACTTGGTCTGAAATAGATATTATGATTCAAAAATGCCCTAACTGTAAGCAATAAAGAGTAAAATTGCCTTCCTTATCTCTCATTGGTAACTACAAGATAAAGTGTGTACAAAGAAGACATATTTTTCATATTAGCATTGATTACTTCATTCACCCTCTTTGTAGTATTATAAAAATAGCTCATTATTGCTTTCTTATCACTATCGATCGGATGAAATACAAAAGCTTACAAACTTATATTACAAGTTGATATTGGAACCAAAATTTATAATTTTTAAGTATAATTCTAAAAACGTCCACTCTAGCATTAAACCTAGTATACTGAAATATGACCTACTTATCATATGTAAACATTTGCCTCAGTTCCTTCTTCATTAGAAAAAAACATTGAAGTGATAAGAAAATAGTGCAAATCTTGTAGTAGTAGGAAAACACAAATTTCAACTATTAGTGAAATCATTTTTCGTCAAATTTAGAACTCATGCACAATTATAGATGAAATTGGTCTTTTTTTGTTATCTCCATAGTTTCATCGATGATAAGAAAGTATCTAGTATTTCTTATATTTTTCAACAGCAGATTAATGCAATATGCATCATAAGGAGTCTAATAAAAGGAATTATATATTGCTTTGTAATCTTTTTCCAACTGCTTTATAAGCATAATCATTGACATTAATGAATTAAACAATGTTCCTAGCCTAAATTTATTACAACTTCATCAAATATCTAAAATATAGTATCGACATTTCTAACAAGATAGATACTTCAATTGACTTCAAAAATATTGTCCCTTTAACATAATGAACAAAAAAATTGATAATAAGCTCATGTCTTCTATTTATCCGACCATCGCACATGATTAAAAATCCATAAGTTGCCTAAGTCATCTTCTTTCATATAAATAACTTATTATTTCATAAACAGAGCTGCTCATAAGTTTATCTTTGTAGTCATTAATTGAAGGAGCTTTATATCCTGGACTAAGCAATACCATCCACCATAGACTAGTAATAATAAGAATGAGCAGCATTGGATGATATATTCCATATCCACATTATGAGTTGCTTCTTTAGATTATAAGGCACTATAAATTGAAGGTTGAGCTCCAAGAGTTGTTTGTGGTATTAAAAAGTTAAACACGTATCTTTTTTATTTTCCTCACATCAGGTGTAATATTCACTTCTTGTTGGGTACGAAAACCACCTTCAACATCCCCACTTTCTCTTAACCACTGAAAAAAGATGTTTCACTATCAAATTCATTGTTTAGTCTTTGACTTATATCTTTCTCATGCTAATACTATTCTTTAATCTAGCGATTTTCTTACCTTCCAAATATTTGTTGCAATACAAACAAAAGGTATGATTCTTCATTTTGAGAACTAATCTAACATAAGCCTACGTTGGATTATCAAATCTTCCTAAAATGATTGAATTATCAAAAGTACTTGGACTTTTCTTCATTTATATATAAAAATAATTGAAGTCATGTCTCAAAATTAAATTAATAACTTTATTATCAACTATTATTTTAAAAAATGTGTATTGCTTAACTCAAAACAAACACAAAAGCACATTTTAGATTATAAAAACATACAACTTAAACTTTAAAAATCTACGTGCTTCTTATATTCAAAGTCAATAGTCTAAGAATCATTATTACCAACTACTACTGACATAAAAAAAATGTGGAATAAGTTGTGTAAAATAACATTAAGAAATAGAGTAGCAACAAGTACTTCTCCATAATATAGAAATGCAAATAAACTTCATTAACTTATACAAATGATTCCACAAGAAAATTCGAGGCTTAAGTGCATTTTGTCCAAGAAACTATCATGTTTTAAACCTAAATATTATAGAGGTATATCCATTAATTCTGATGTTTCTTAAGCCCAAACATTAAAAAATCTATTGACTGTTGCATTTTCACAATTATAACTTATTTTGTGTGATTACATAATTCAACTATAAACTCATAGCTATAACTTATTTTGTATGATTATATAACTGAAACATAAACTCACAAATACAATCCATTTTATATAATTACATAATTCAACTATAAAATCACAATTATAATTCATTTACTATGATTACATAATTATATTATAAAGTCACAACCTATTGTGTGTGATTACATAATTCAACCATAAACTTATATATGACTCATTTTGTATGATTATATAAGTCAACCATAAATCTACAACTTTCTAACTTTTTATCAATATTAGAATTTTATTTTTCATTAATATCATTTTCTAGTTTTCCTCTATAAATCATAATGAATAAACACACAGTTAAACTTTTAACTTTTATAATACAAATGAATCCATTTAATTTAATGTAATATTAATTGATTTAGAAAACTAGTAAAATAAATCAATAATGAAATTCTAGATATAATAAATAAAAAATCACACTAATTTATATAATTCAGATATGATTCTTGAGAAAATAGTAAAAATTCATAAAATTTAAATTTAAATATTGATTTATCTCTAAATTATATAACCAAATAATCTTATATGTTAAAGTAGGAATATAGTTAATAATAATAATTAATTAACTCACTTTACAGTCTGACGTAATTAATCAATTTCGGTTACAGTTTATATTCAATAAAAAATTACAAATTTAACAAGTCACCCACTAACCTACAACAATTTACTTTATCAAACATTGAAACCATAAATTTAACAAGCCACCCGCACTACATTGAGTCAAGCATCTCGAATCTCTATGTAGAAACCAAAAAAGCAAGCCATAGGAAAAAGAAGCAGTTATGAAAGAAGATGCAATTACGATGACATAGAGCAACGATAGCGACGAAGAAAATACTTAGTTAATGTTATAAATATTGTAATAGTGCAGATTAATACTGAATATAGTTTCGGGTAATTTTTAAAATTTATAAAGTAGACTCAAAATTTTTTAAAATTGAAAAATAGTCCCTGAATATGTTATACTGTATAAAATTTACATCAACCATGCCTTTAAAATTCATAATAATAGAAATTTAAAATAACAATAATTTATTTATTTATGTTAATATTGCTTTTCACATATTTCATATATAAATAATAATCACAATTCATAATATTGGCATTGATTGACTTCAATTTAACATGTTCTTTTATCTATGGAAATTTATCTTAATCAACTCCTCTCCTCCACATCCATCTTATGTCAATCTGAATCATTTCATTAATCATTTGAATCATTTTGATGATTGTGAGGAAGTCTCTTTTTACATTCAATAAGACCTTGGGATTGAGTATGATTGATTGTTTAATTAATCGATAGCATTTTAATAGGGTCTTAGGATCCTAGAGCATATAAAGAAAGGAGGAAAAAATAAAATACAATTGATCCTAACAAAAATGACAAACAGTACACCTATAGATTCCATTAACATGAAAATAATCTTCTCACTCGTAGATCTAAGAAACACATATACCTTTTATTTAACATCTGATTAATAGAGATAAAGATAGAGAAGAACCCTTAACAATAGGCAAGATAACTATAAAATAGGAAATTACCTAGCATCTCCTATATCAAGTCAACGTAATGTGCAACACAATGAATTCAATAAAAAGAGTTATACTTGCTTTGCAATATTCTTTTAGTTGCTTTATAAGCGGAGTCATTATTAGTGATGAACTGAATAATATTTTCTAGTCTAAATTCATTCACAACTTCATCAAATATTTCAAATAGAGTATCAACATTACTAATAAGGTCAGATATATTAATAGACTTAAAAAACATTATTTCCTTTGCAGAATAAACCAAAAAATTAATAATTAATAATAGGCTCATGTTTTCTATTTGTCTAGCCATTACACATGATTGAACATTCAAAAGTAGCTCAAGGCCTTCTTCTTTCATCCAAAAAACTTTTAATTTCATAAACAAAGCTACTTAAATGCATCATCAAGTGCAACATTCTCTTCTTATTGGGTAGGAAAAATATCACCTTCAACATTCCTACTATCATCTTGAACACCAACAAAAGAACTTCCACTACCAATTTTGTAATTTAATCTTTTCCTTCTATCTTTCTCATATTGATACTCTTCAAACAAAGTAATCACTTGTCATTTAACATCATGACTCACTTTTTTACAAAGTTCTATATCACCTTTGACCCTAGCTAAATGTTTCTTTAATCTGGTGATTCCTCCACTTTCAAATGCTTGTTACAAAATGAACTTCATTTTGGGAACCAATCCAGCATAAGCCTAAGTTAGATTATTGAATCTTCCTGAATTGGTTGAATTATTAGGAGTACTTGAACTTCCTTCAATTTATTTGTAAAAATAAATGAAGACATATATCAAAATTAAATGACTAACTTCATATCAAAATAAAGTTATGTAAAAAAATGAAGAAATAGTTCAATAATATTTGATAACTCATGTTTCTTTCTAAACCTAAACATCAAATATATGCAATGATTGCTACAGTTTCACAATTATAACATATTTTGTTTGATTAAATAATTCAAACATAAGAACTAAGCACTATTTTTAAAACTATTAGTTTCTTTTAATAATAAGGATTCATTTTCTGAATCATTTTTAGAGAATGTCAGTTTTTTGGTTATTTGATATCATTATTTTTTTTATTTAATAATTCTTAGTCTAATTCTGAACTTTGGATTTTTGCTTTAATTTTATAGTATTTTATAGTGTGACCCTTTTTATCATATCTATATCATATTATATTTCTAATTTGTTTTTTGTTTTGTTGGTGATTTTGGTTTTGCCTAGGTCATTTATAAGGTTTTCTACTATTCTAATTAAGGGATGTTTTACAATATTTTATTATTATGTCTATTATAGAAAGCATCAAACTGTTTAGTGAATAAGCCTAATTCTTTCTTTCTTTTTTAATTTTTCAAATTGTAGTTGTTTATGAATTTCATATCTTTACATAGTTTTAAAAATTCCTTTCAATTTTAACTAATTAATTTTCGTATTTAATTTTTTATTGGGTATTTGATCATTATGATTTTCTCCGATCTTGTTTTTTAACTTTTCTCTTAATAAAGGGGAAAGTCTTGCATGTAACTTCTCTTATAAAAAAAGGTTGGCTTGAATTTTCTCTGAACATTACTCTTTTATAGGAAAGTATTTTTATACCACTAAAAATCTAAAAGCTTTTCACATCTTAAGTTTAATAATCATTTTGCATTTCTATCTTTTAAAGGAGACACATCACCTATAAAATGCAACATCTTGCATATCTGCGTTTATTATTTTCATCTAGTATGGCTTCTCCTTCTTCATATATTATAGTTACTTTTAATACATCAAACCTTTATGAGTCACTTAAGTGATAATCCCACAATCGCCTTGAAAATCTTGTTATTAATAAATCAGCTGTAGCATGGTCGGAGGTTCCTATTTACAAAAGAAGTTTTAGAAAAGATATTTAAAATACTTATCTAGTTTAATTTTTAAATGTTTTTTATTTTTGACATGAAAGTAAATTTCATTCCAAATTTCTCGCAAGAAACAAACAATTAAAAACTTCACATTGATCTTATCCAAAACAACAACAAAATACTTGTAAAGCCTAACTTAAAATACCATTTACTGCCGAAGTAGTAAAAGCGCTAACAGAGTCGGGTTTCTTTAATCAATCACATAATGAGCACAATCCACTTACTCTTATCGAAGATTGTAAACCAATGTTAAATGCAAAGGAATTAAAAGAAATAACCACTATAACTTAATTAATTCTTCAAAGCACATTGTAGAATTAAGATTCTTTTCGGTACATGTAAAAGTAATATTACGTTGCTCAAAAAAATAAAATTTTCATAAGCTAATTACATAAAAAAAATAATTAGTTGTAGTTTTACTTAGTTACCATTGTACGCATATGATTTACTAAATTTCACAAAATATTTGTGAATTTTATTAAAAAGGTGAGCCTTGAAATAATAGGTAAAGTTGCTCTTTTGTAACTACAATAAAACCTCGATAAATAAATATTCGATAAATTAATAATCTCGATTAAATAATAATTTTCTCCGGTCCCGACTTGAGCTAATGGGATAAAATAATAACCTCGCTAAATGCATAAGATAATAGTTTTTTAAAAAATTCCTTGAGGCCCACTGAAAATATAAAATAATAATTCATTAAATAAGTATGAAAATTACATATATA
>JANVCQ010000003.1:32616783-32630335 GCA_025531925.1 Erythroxylum plowmanianum
CCCCAAGTTGGAGTTTGTGGACATCAATCAAACCCAACTTGGAAAGAAGAGAAGCAAAGGTTGTTGTTGCCAAAGCTTTGGTAAAAAGAACTACTAATTGTTCCTTGGAAGAAATATGAGTAGGAGCAACAAAACCAAGCTTGTATTGATCACGAACTATATGACAACCAATATCAAGATGTTTTGTGCGTTCATGAAAAACCAGATTAGCAGTAATATGTATGACAACCTTGTTATGACCCCATAAAGGAATAAGTGAAGTAAAAGAAATATGTAAATCATGCAAAACATAAGAAATCCATAACAATTCACACACAGTTGAAGCTATGTTGCGATACTTTGCTTCAGCAAAAGATCAAGAAATTGTGGGCTATTTTTAGTCTTACAAGAAACTAAAGAACAACCAAGAAAACACAGAAACCAGAAATGGACCTTTAAGTCATTAAACATAATCCCCAATCAACATCACAATAATCCAAAGGTTAACATATAGGAGATACAAGAGAAACGGAAGATTTAGTGGAAGCAAGAAAAAATAAACTTGTAGAGGGACAACCCTTCAAGTATTTCAACAAGTGAAGAGCAACATCCCAATAACCTTTACAAGGAGGATAACCATATAAAATCTCATAAGGTGTTTTTCCACCTTAAAAGAGAAGTAGGAAGCCTATTGATGAGATAGGTTGCTGTAAGTATAGAATCACCCTAAATTTGTTTAGGTAAAGAAGCTTGAAACATAAGAGCTCGAGCTATCTGTAATAAGTGGTTATGTTTTCTCTCCACTGTCTCATTTTGTTATAGTGTATAGACACACAACTTATGATGGAGAATTCCCAATTTCCTAAATAATTTCTGACACTCCCCACTTAAAAACTCAGCTCCATTATCAATTCGTATGGTCTAAACAGACTTCTGAAACTGAGTTCTTACCATCTTAAAAAAACTGTCTAAAAACTGGATCACCTGACATTTATGATTCATCAAATACGTCCAAGTTGCCCTGCTATAATCATCCACTATAGTCAGGAAATATTTCCCACCAGATATAGAATGTTAACTATAGGGACCCCAAATTTCTACATGCACTAACTGGAAAACAGAGACAGTATGAATAGTGTTAGAAGGAAATGACAATCTGTGTTGTTTAGCAAGTGGGCAAATATCACATACACTAGCTACACCAATAATTTTATTATTAAAAGAAACAATGTGTCTAAGTATAATGTCTGAAACATGGCCTAAACGTTGATGCCAAATTTTGTACATAGATATAGAATGAACATTATTGTTACTACTTTCAATAGTACATACAGAATATCTGGCTATTATGTCAACATTAAAGGAATCCTTGTCTAGGATATATAGCTGCCTACAACCTTACAAATTGCCAATATTTGGTTAGTCTTCAAGTCCTGCAAAATGTAGTAATTTGGACAAAACGTGAAGGTAACAAAGGATGTGGTTGCAAGTTTATTAACAGACAAAAGGTTAAACTTGAAAGTAGGTATATGTAAAGTTTCTGTCACGATAAGTTTGTTAGGTAAGAAAACATCACTGATGTGATGTACACGATTTTGAGTTCCATCAAGTAGATATACAGGTATAGACGTGTTAGGTACAATAGGTTTAGTGAACAAAGAAATATCCATACACATGATTTGAGGCCCATGTATCTAATATCCATGAATCTAAACCTATGTCATTAAGACTAGAAAGAGCTAGAAAATGAAGTGTACCTATAAAATTCGCCATAAGAGGATCTGAAGTTGCTTTATTCTTCACCAGTTTCAGCAATTCTTGTTTAATTAATTCAGATAATGGAGGATTGGAAGTACCAATAGTAGTATCCACCACTAATTTACTGTTATCTACAGTTAATGAATTATCTTCATTCACTGCATTACCTGTCTAGGACTTCCCACTTCCTTTTCCTCTCCTATTCTGCAGCTCTTTGTACCAAGCTAGTATACTAGTGAGCTTAAAACAATTTTCTTTCAGATGACCGTTCTTCTTGCAATAAGAATAGTGCATCTCACCCTTGTCACTATTACCCTATTTATGTTTAGAATCTGTAACCCTCTTAGTATTCCTTGTATTTACTAACATAGCATTATACTCCACTCCTTCACTAAAAACGATATGCACCTCCCTTTGCTTTTCTACCCTTAAGACCATAGAGTATGCCTTATTGAGAATGACAAAGGTTCTATAACCAAGATTTGATTCCTAATATGATCATAACTCTCATTTAGATCCATGAGAAATTGCATCAGCTGATTCAAGGAAGTCAAGTCAGTTAGAGCCCTAGGTGCTCCGCAAACACATTGTGTTGCTACCCCATAGGTACATTGCGGGATAGGCATGAGATACTAGATTCATCCCACAATTTCTTAAGAGCAGTAAAGTACTTAGCTACAGGCATAGTTTTCTTGTGATGATGCACTAATTTGTCTTTGTAAGTGATACAACAATGGACCATTACTCTCTCCAAACCTTTCTTCCAAAGTTGACCAAAGTTCAAGGCTTCGACTATATCCTTTGACATGGAGTTCAAAATCCATTATCTAACCATGTAATCAGTCCTAATCCATTTATCAAAATCAACAGATCCTGAACTAGGTTTCTGACAAGTACCATAGATAAATCCTAATTTCATCTTAGCTCTTAGAGCTATTTTAACCAATCTACTCCAGCTCAAAAAGTTATTTCCAATCAAGACTGCAATAGCTAAAATCATACTTGGATAGTCTGATCCTCAAAGGTATATTGGAGTTTCTTCAGGAGGAACCCTCAATCTGGGATCAAGAGTCAATTTAGTAGGTGAATCGTGTGAAAAACGTTCCATCATCACAAGCTTTTCAGATCAGATCCGCACCGTTGAGAAGAAAACAAAGTTCCCGAAACCCTAACTTTTGGTCCCTTGATCCAGTTGCTCCCTCAAGACCAAAACCAAAAATAGAATCATTGATTATGATCGACAGTTGACTGCCTGCAATAACCCTAGCCAATCGAACAAGAACAATGATCGATTGCGGTTTCGTCGCCTTTCTTTGATACATTGAAAGAATTCACCATAGATAAAGAGAGAAGCTAAATAAGGATTGGCTTTTATTTATCTCACTTCAAGTCTTACAAAAGTTAGATTTTGCTTATATACAAACAAATAGAAAACCAAAGCTGAGGCCAACATCTTTTTACAAAACGACCTCACTTTACCTAAAATAAACATTACACGTAATTATACAAAATATAGAAAAGCTATACATAAAGTTAACACAATCAACACTCCATCGACAATCAATAGCCACACCAAAATGATACCCCAAAAATTAGAAAATAAATTAGCTCAAAAGTTATGCAAGACAACCCTCGATTATCAGTGAAAAATTGAAGAATACCCGGTTGTTAAAAAAGGTCATACAATCCACAATCACACAACCCTTTTTATTATGCAAAGATGGAGAATCACAGCTACCAAAATCAACGCAATCAATAACACAACACACACCTCAATGATCATTAAAAAAAAAACAGAAGAATGTGCAATTGCAAGAAAATATAATCCACGATAAAAACTAGCCACAAGGTCGTGAAATGTTGATAGAAAGTTGCAGCACCAAATTAGAATCGTATCCCACAAAATCAGCTACACAATGATCCAAGATTACCCCAAAAAAAATCACAGTTGCCAAGTCACATAAAGCCTATCATTTTTTTCTCACAAAAATGACAACACCTCAACCCACATCACATGAAAATTTCAGCCGCATTATGGTTGCAGATAATCAAACCAAATCTCCAAAATTTTACTTCCTTAAATAGTCATTATCCTAAAATAGTTTATCTATTAAATTCCATCTTGATTATAATTTTAAACCTTATTAAACTTATCTTAAAAGAATCTCATATAAATCTACTAGGTCCAATTATTAAATAATATCTAAAATTAAATAATAAGATATCAACATATATCTTAGCTGGTTTAAGTAATAAAAATAATCTCTTTATAAAAATAGAAATACAAAATGAAAGATATGTATATTATGATCCACCCTACACTGCCGCAAAGTAGGACGTATTGTGCGAAGATAACGCTGATTTTGTGAATTTTCCAAGTCAAGTTTACTCTTGGTAATGAAAGATATCGGTTATCATACAAAGCTAGACCTTCCATCAAGGATATATTTTGCTTATAAACTACACCAATGTCTCCCCAAACTTGTTCTAGTAAAAATTCTTAAGTGATGGATTGGGAATCAATCAAGAGAAAACTGGACTAGTTTTATATATTAAAAAATGCAATTAATGACTCGTGCATGTAATTTATAAAAAGGAAAAGGTGACGGCCCTTCTTCCAAGGTCGTTTATTGGGAGTCGAAAATCGTTCCCTCAAAGGCAAGCAAAGGTTTGGGATCTCTCTCACGCTTCTGTTATTTCTTTTTCGTTCGTTCTTTCTGATCCTTGGGTCGGAAGCCAAGCCACCGCACTTGCATGTTTTTATTTGTTTCATTTCAGATATCATTTTGTCATCACTGACACTGTTTCATTGCGTTTTGTCTAGCAGGAGTTTGGCTCATCTTTCAAAAGTGCAAAGTGCAATGCTGGTCTGCTCAGAACTGGCAGGCCAAGCTGTGTTGATTTAGAAATGCCCCGTAACTTGGAAATAACCTTTGGTGATCATTCCCCAGTGACTTATCTCTAAAAGATTAAACAACTTGGTGCTTCTTTATTAGGAGTAGGTCACATGAGTCCCAACTACCACAGCGTATTAAACTCCACAAGCGGCACAGTTTGAGACTTCTGGACTTGAAAAGATTCCTGTTGATATATTCTTTCCTCATTGCCTGCGCAACAGAACAAGTTCATGTCTTATCGGGCATGCATCAGCCAGAAATTGACAGCTACCCGTATGAAAAATGACGATAATTCACTTCTGGTTTTGGACATGCCACGTTTTACGTCCACATCATTAGTCTGGAGGGTTTGGTAGATGTCAAAGTCAAAAACATTCCTCAGCTTCTTTCATTGTAGATGGAACTATTAGCTGTTTGATGGTTTCTGCATTTATAATGAACCCAGGAGCAAAACAAAATTTAAAAAATCCCTATTCACCAAGTTGTTAAGAATAATCATCTTATTAACAGCAAAACCCTTTTGGGGTTTCAAATTTTCAATGCTTTCAGTTTCCGTATTAATGGATTCCTACCACTCCACAACTTTGAAATCTGAGTACACTCGTTGAATATGTTGAGTTCACAGATGGATTTGCTATTTGAGATTTGCTTCTGAAAAACAAACTCGAATCCATCGTTGTTAGAATCAGACTAAATGGGTCTG
This sequence comes from Erythroxylum plowmanianum, assembly GCA_025531925.1. Classification (NCBI taxonomy): domain Eukaryota; kingdom Viridiplantae; phylum Streptophyta; class Magnoliopsida; order Malpighiales; family Erythroxylaceae; genus Erythroxylum; species Erythroxylum plowmanianum. Next base: position 32,622,121 of record JANVCQ010000003.1, read on the forward strand.
TCCAACTCAATTTAACCAAAGTTTGTAGCACGTTATGCTCCGTTGAATCCCCCAGAATCAGCTGCTTCAAAACTGGTCGATTTAAAGTCAAACCTCAAACAATGCTTCTCTTCGACTCTTACCATTTTAATATTCCTTCTCGGTTCTTACAACATTTACCCTGATTAAAACCCATAATTTGTTCCTGATCTGTAGGCACTATTCAAGTTCTTAACTGTGTCCTTGATCTTTACTGCTTCTTATCATACACTTGCCATAGAAAGCAATCAACAATTCATAGCAAAAAGGTTATTAACAATTATAAATGCAGTTATTTGGTTCCAAAAACAAGGAAGAAAAACAGCATTGCCTATGCAAGTTGGAACCTTTATGAGACACCAGCATCCTGATTTACCCATCTAATAATTGCCTTTTCAAAAGGATTGCAAAGAATTCCACCCCAAAATAATAGTGGACCAGACCTGCACCTCTTGGTAAATTAGATAATATTAGCGGGCCAATCCTTTGAACTATTACGTTATGTTTGTCAAGTACCTTATGATACTGAAAAGCAAAAGAAAAAGAAAGAGAGACGTTAGTGGACAAGCTCCTGGCTTCCAGCCTTGTCTCATTATCCTTTATTAATGTCCTTGTAAATCCCAGTTATCTTCGTTTTTCTGCTATTCAATAGACTTTTATGTTTTTAGTCTTCATTGTCAAATTGATGTATGCAAAAATAACGTTTCTAATCTAATAATTGTGTGACAGGGAGGGAAGTAACGCATGCACAAAAGCACATGGGCAAGCTGGACAAAGCAGAAAGCTGTAACTCAAAAGATCAGTTCTTTCACTCATTTAAACTTCAACCAAATACCTTAATAAATACAAAAACAAAAACAAAAACTTTGTATACTCATCATCTTATTCGATAGCAGTTAAGTACTGTTTCTTAACATCCACATTCTGTTTAAATAACAGGGTTTATTGTTCTCAAGATTCCCTTAGACCAAGTTCTACCCTTGTAATGAGTGTGTTTCAAGCCAAATGGTCCCACATGTATGCATGTGTGCGTGTTAAAGGAGAGATATGAGAAGATGGCAGTTTCTGTTTCTTGCGCTGTCATTAATACCCTTCCCTTGTTGAGATATTCAAAGCTTTGTTGGCAGTGGCACTGTGTATCTTGGCTTCAGAGACGTGATTTCTTATGGTCATATAGATTACAGAAGTAGATACAATGACTCGGTGATTGCTTTTCTTTAATGGGTATTAGTGGTTCTGGTTCTTACCTTCTGTTTCTCTCAAAGATTTCATTTTTTCGGGAATCTTATTGGAGGTGTAAGCTGCAAAATACAGTAAATTTCTTTTTCTTTTTGTTATAGACAATTGTAGGGGTTGACCTAAAATTGGCGTCTTTTTTAATTGGTATCTTGTTAAGGGAATTTTGTGGTTCGAAGCAAGGACTTGGGTGTGACTTCTGGAGTGGGTTAGCCCTTATTGGAGTGGTTGTAGGGTGTTGTTTGATGGGTTTCCAATAATCAGCGAAAGATTCAGTGTCTTTGGAGTTTCCTGGTTAGTTCAAGCAGGAAAATTAGACAAGGAGGTGCATTTTGATTCTTCTTAAGCCTGGTGATTAAGGTTTACTATAATTCCGTTTTTGGCCGCTCTTAACTGACCGTAATTTCTTCTAGCCTTAGTGTGATATAAGAAGGTTTAAGTTGGGAGTTCGTCTCGTTTACTTTGGTTCTGGGAATGGCTTGTATGAAACTGGGATCCAAAACTGATGCATTTCAGAAGCAAGGGCAGGCCTGGTATGCAATACTTATCTCTAGTTGTTCTTCTCTAAATGTCTTCTTTTCTCCCCTTCATATTATTTTACCAAGTCGACTTTGGTTTTCTTGTTCATTTCGTTGCTTTCTATTCGAAGTTGATGTCTACATTTCCCACAATTTGAGAGTTCCTTCAACTCCAAAACGTAGTCTCTCATTTGAAAGATGGAGGCAATATGAAGTCTTTTGATTTATGTTTTATGTTCCAAGATCTTTCGTACTACAATGGGAATCTGAACATAGGACCAACTTTTGTTCTGACAGCAAAGCCGTACTTACCCTTATTCTTGCTGTGTTGAGTAGGCATTCGTTGTTTTGTTTATTAACCGATCACTAGCCCAAATAAAATGTGTGGAGAGGACAACTGTCCAGATTTTGAATTAAAATGTACTTTTTAAGCTGCTTTGCAGATTCAACCTGTCAAATTATGCAAATTTATTGAAATAACAAGTTAATCACAATGTAGTCAGGGATATATAGTTTAACAACCGGCAAAAAGATGCTTACATTGACTTCGTTTCCACTTAATGATCATAACTACTTAACACACAGAGTGAAGTGATGTGAATGGTCTTGAGTCTGCTGTTGGATGTTGAAATAGCATTACTTTCCACTTAATAATCAGTTCCGGAGTCTCTTTATCAGTTCCAATTTTGAAAATTTTGTTAACCGTAATAAACAGTTCACTTGGTGTTTTATATCAAGCCAACGTCATAGAAATGACAATATGGTCTTATATTACAGGTTCCCTTATCGGGATGTACATTAAGTTATGCATGTAATTTTGATGTACTTATTAAATGTCAGGCTGAAAGCAGGAACGAGAAGAGCATTTAGATGCTATAAGCCTAAATTCTAATTAACTTGATCACAGGGGGGACACATTCCAGTTTGTTGATTCTCAAACTGTGATCACTGTGTCTTTTAGTTATTTTTTCTAGGATGCATTTGGGCTGACTGAAGACGATAGATTCTGTTCTGACATTTGAGCTTACGAGATGATGTCCTAAAATGGATCTACTTCTCTAACGCCATTTAGGTTGTTGCTTTAAGTGACCATGATATCCTGTAAAAGAAGGGGTTGTGGAAAAGCCTTTTGTAGATTATTAGTGCTACTGCTTCACGTTGCATGTGAATAATTCTGTGTTATCCTATTCCAAGTTTCATTTACATGCAACTAATGTAGGTTCTGCACGAATGGGCTTCCTAGTGACATTGTTGTTGAAGTTGGGGAAATGTCCTTCCATCTTCACAAGGTAACTCTTCTCTTATCAATTTATTATTGCATCTTTCTCCATTTGTCAACTCTTACGGTGAGTTAATATTTTGTAAATATGGCACTTCAGTTACAGAAAAGATGTATTTCTTCACTTATAAGTTATAATATGAATTATAGAGGCCTTGACGATGGCCATGAAGTATTACCCATTGGTTATAAGCCTAGATTCTGTGCACAATAGGTGTTAGTCTCAAAGTAGATGGGAGATTTACAAGCATTCACATTTGTTGCTTTCCCAGCCTGTAGCTACATCTCACATCTTTATCCAACAAGAGCCGGACCCATGAAAAGCAATCCATCCACGTAAATATGAATGTAGCATATGAAGTGTTGACTTCTGCTATTATTTCAAGTTTGGCATGAAATGAGAGTATTGAGTTTTTTTGGTAAAGAACTCTGCGTTATCTTGGCTGTTTCAAAAACACAATATAGAAGTAAAAATAAGAATATCATCAAAAAATTCTCACCACAAGTGTATAATCTATTGCAGTTCCCTTTACTCTCAAGAAGCGGGGTAATGGAAAGGCTGATTGCAGAAGCATCACAAGAAGGCAATGAAAAATGTGTCATAAGTATGCTCGACATTCCTGGTGGAACTAAAACATTTGAACTTGTGGCCAAGTTTTGCTATGGTGTTAAACTAGAGCTCACTGCTGCAAATGCTGTGCATCTTCGTTGTGCTGCTGAGACTCTTGAAATGACTGAGGAATATGGAGAAGACAATCTAATTACACAGACAGAGAACTTTTTAAATCAAGTGGTCCTTCGTAATTGGAAAGATTCTTTGAAGGCACTGCAAACATGTGATGATATTCTTCAGTATGCCGAAGAACTTTATATTACAAAGAAGTGCATTGAATCTCTTGCAACAAAAGCATGTACTGATCCAAATCTATTTGGATGGCCTATAATGGAGCATGGTCCAATGCAGAGCCCAGGGGGTAGTGTCTTGTGGAATGGGATAAGCACAGGGGCTAGACCAAAAGCTTCAAGCTCAGATTGGTGGTATGAAGATGTAACAACTTTGAGCTTACCTCTCTATAAGAGATTGATTTCTGTCATGGAATCGCGTGGCATCAGACAAGAGATTATTGCTGGATCCCTATCCTTCTATGCTAAAAGGTACCTGCCAGGGCTGAATCGGCGTCAAGCAGTGAATGAGTCTAGCTCCCGTTTGATGCCAGTGGCTTTGGTGGTTCCTCCCTCAGAAGAAGACCAGAAAGTTTTACTGGAGGAGGTTGATCGGCTACTTCCAATGCAGAAGGGTCTAGTCTCTACAAAATTCCTGTTTGGTTTACTTAGGACAGCCATGATCTTAAAAGCAAACCCTTCCTGCGTATGCAACCTAGAGAAAAGAATTGGGATGCAGCTTGATCAAGCAACATTAGAAGATCTTTTGATGCCCAGTTTCTCTTATTCTATGGAAACACTATATAATGTTGATTGTGTGCAGCGGATTCTTGAACATTTCCTTGCCATGGATCAGGTTACTGGTGGGGCGTCTCCATGCTCAGCTGATGATGGCCAGTTGATTGGATCACCTTCACTGACACCCATCACTATAGTTGCCAAGCTGATTGATGGCTACCTGGCAGAGGTTGCCCCTGATGTCAATTTGAAGCTCCCTAAATTCCAGGATCTCGCTGCTGCTGTTCCTGAATATGCTAGGCCCTTGGATGATGGTCTTTACCGTGCAATTGACATTTATTTGAAGGTATTAACAGCCTCTCTCTCTCTCTTTAGATATCTAACAACAGGTAAGTCATGCCTGTTGCAACTTTGGAATTGGTCAATTTTTTCATTTAAGTTGGGAACTAATAAGTCCTAGACAATGTCTACATATGAATAATGATATTATCTAGTCATAGGACAAAGACCTAGAAGAATGAAACAAGAGGGAGACAAGAAATGAGGTCGTATTCATACCAATTCAAGCATTGATTGTAAAATGTCTCTTTTAATGCAGTCACACCCATGGCTGGCAGAGTCCGACAGAGAACAGCTATGCAGGTTGATGGACTGCCAGAAGCTCTCCTTAGAAGCCTGCACCCATGCTGCACAAAATGAGAGGCTGCCCCTAAGAATAATAGTCCAGGTTCTCTTCTTTGAGCAGCTTCAGCTTCGGACTTCCATTGCAGGTTGCTTTCTGGTTTCTGACAATCTTGACGGGTCAAGACAATTGAGAAGTGGCTTTGCTGGGTCTACAGAAGGAGGATGGACGACAGCGGTTAGAGAGAATCAGGTTCTGAAGGTGGGAATGGATAACATGAGGATGCGGGTGTCTGAGCTTGAGAAGGAATGCTCCAGCATGAGGCAGGAGATTGAAAAGTTGGGCGGCCGTACTAAAAGTTATAGCACTTGGGGAAATGTTTCAAAGAAGTTGGGATTTAAAATAAAGTCCCAGATGTGTAGTGCTCAAGAGGGGTCTGTTAGCAATCAGAATAACAGCAGTGGCAAGCTTGAGAAGGCAAAGGACAAGCAAAAGCATGGAAAGCACAAGAAAATCTTATCTTCTGATGGTTAAGACTTAAGAGCCCTTTTTCGTTAACTTGTTCATTGTCTTTGTTTTTCAATCTTATTTATGTTCCAGTTTTTACTGGTTGTAATTTGTAGTTCAGAAACTAGAACTTCCATGTCCTTGCTACCTGTACCCTTGTTCTTTATTGGTCTTTAAGCCTTTGTAATTGAGAGAAGGAACAATGTAATCTTATAGTTCTTGCAACATTACAAACAACTCTCTCTTTCATAATGTAATCTTTGGTTAATTGCATTACAAGGATTTCTCTACAACTATTTTAGCAGTTCCAATATGGGAATTCCAGCTCAATCATTGTATTATCATCATGTCTTTGTGGCTCCACCTTATAATCATGACAGGTGCTCCCTTTCTTCAACTTTCCTTACCTTTTCGACTTCTGCATTCCTTGTCTTCATCAGCTCACTAAGCGAAGTCATTTCTCAGCACTAATTTACACATTGTCTCCTCATCTTTCTTTCGTAATAGTACTACCTCCCTCGTTGATAACCTTGTCCGCGAGATATTTGATAAGCTTCTAGTTAAATATGTTTATAGAAGGAGGAAGAAGAGCATCACTGGGAGATTCAATCAGGATGAAGAAGTGGACTTCGACTGATTTTAACAATTGCTTCTATTTTGTGTGGTCTTGTTTAAAGTGTGTTGTGGTTTGTCCTCGGAATATATTGTTTGATTCTATAAAGTTGACAGGGCAAGGTTATTACAGAGGATGGAAGAAAGCTTTCGCATGCTCATGAAGACTCACTCTTTGGGAGGCAATCAAGTATAATCCAATTGTGCCAGATCCAGAGTGACCCCAACGACGAATACAATCGCTGAAATCCTCTACTTTTAGAAAAGGTAATAGACCGAGTTAAGCATCCTCAGAAATTGCAGTTGCCCTTTTTGATGGGGAAGGCCCTGATGCGTGAATCTCCAGGGCGAAGTAGTATTTTGCCATTAATCGATTGACGAAGGAGGAGAAGTAGGAGATTGCGGGAATTTGTTTTGAGGGAGAAGCCCAAGTATGGTTAAGGATTGAAAAAACAGAGAAACCATTTTCTTTTGGCAGGAGTTAAACCTAACTGCTCTATCAATTTGTTGGGATACAAGAGGGAACCTTACTTCGCTGATTTTTTTGCCGTCCATTAAGATGGAGTAGTCGCAGAATACCGAGCTCAATTTGAGTTTTTACCAATGGCAGTGGAAAAGATAAAGAGGAAGAGGCCTTGACATGCGTCTTTGTTAATGGGCTGAATGAAAGGATAAGGACCGAACTATTTGTGCTAAACCAACCCAATAACCCAAAATGCTCAAAAGAACCCCCTTCAATAAACCAAAGTTGACAATGACAACATCCTAAGACTTACTTTAAAACCCTTAATCAAGTTACATCAATAACACCCCTCTAAACCAAAATTATCCAAATCTAACGTTCAATCTCAAAACTCAAAACCCATCTACCAACTAGCTTACAAACCCCATATCCAATCCAAATCTCAGCCTTAATGTTGTTGATACTATACAATTCAAACGCCTCTCTGCTTCAGAAGCTTAACCTAGATGAGAAAAAGAATTGAACTACTATTATCATAAGAAATGAAATTTCAGTTATTACTGTTAAAAAAAGAACTCTATGTGTTGTTGGTCAGTGAAGGAGATGGAATGAAATTGGAGATTGAGATCTTCGAAGAGATGTCAGAGAGTGAAGTAGGGAATGAGGGAGTAGAGCTATTACATAATTCAGTGATGGGTTTGACAGAACCCAGAACCACAAAACTTTGAGGCAAAGTGGAAGGCATATAGAGGTAATGGTGCTAATTGATTGTGGAGTCAACCACAACTTCATCTTTTTAGAATTGATTAAGAAGTTGTCGATTCTAGTGTTTAAAATACCCAACTATGAGGTGGTTATGGGTTTAGGAAAATGTTCAATAGGGAAGGGGTTTGTAAAGGGGTGGTACTTAAGATGCAAGGGCTCATGTTCATTAAAGAATTCATCCCCTTGCAATTAAGTAGCTATAATTTGATTCTTAAACTTAAACGGCTATCCACTTTGGGTTTCATACAAAATGATTGGAAAAGGTTAACTATAATATTTGATATTAGGGGGAAATAAATGGTCTTACAAGGGGATCCAAGTTTGAGCAAGGTTATGGTTTCGATGAAAAGTATGGTAAAAACAATCCAATAAGAGAAGGAGGGAATGTTGGTGGAGTTGTGTCATAATGTAACAACTAAATTAGTGGAGAAACAAGTTGAGATACTTGAGTTATGGCAATTGATATCAAAATTCAAAGATGTGTTTAGGAGCCCTACTAAGTTGCCACCAAGTTATGGCTATGATTATACAATAGTGCTAAAGAAAGGACATAACTAGTCAATGTGAGACCTTATAAGTACCTTCATATTTAGGAAAACATGTAGGGTCCGTGATCTCTGGCTACGCGACCACTACATTATGGTACCGTGAACTTTGGCCATATGTACCTCGGTATTGTCCTCTTTGGTCTAGGAGTGAGTCACCACTCGAACGCGAGACCTCAAGGTTTTGTTGCACTTAAGTGCACGCCTCTTACCATTGAGCCAACCAAAGAGGACAATACCAAGGTATGC